>QLTV01002934.1:381074-402208 GCA_003457575.1 Thermophis baileyi | reverse complement strand
TCGCACCGGTTCGCATGAACCGCTAGTGACCTGCTGGTGACATCACAATGACTTCACGGATCCGGTTCGGTCGGTGCCGGTCTGTGGGGGCCGCCATCTTTTTTTTTATTTTTTTTATTTTTTTTATTTTTTTTTCTCCTTCTGAGCATGCGCAGAAGCCGACTTCTGTGCATGCTGTGCATGCGGTTGCCATCTTTTTTTTGGCTTTGTTTTTTTGTTTTGGTTTTTTGTTACTGTGCATGCACACACGCGCAAAGCGCGCACGCGCCCACGTGGCACGGGAGGCAGTGAACCGGCAGCGAGGTAAGTTGGAACCCACCCCTGAAGTGTTGGTATACGCACTGCCTTGAATTATTTATAAAAATAATAAAGGTGAAATATAAATGAATAAATAAATTTATAAACATAAGTTCACCATGAAATACCGCAAAGGAAATCCCAAGCTCCTCATAGCATAAATATTGTAGCTTTGGGGTAGTGCTTGCAATTGGATGGCTGATACTAATTTATGGTGTCATTATGGAAAACCATTGCCTTATTCTCTAATACAATAAAGCTAATGTATATTTGTGTATTCCTGGTTTCTCCATCTGAATGTGATTTTCCTTCTTACCTCAGTTTTGAAGGAGGTTATCATGGGAGGAAGGAATAACTTTCCATAGTGAGACATTTAAATGTCATAGAACATTTGAGAGAATGAGGGTGAGGAGCCTGGGGGGGGGGAGAAAGGATTAATGGGGCAGAGAATTTTCTGAGAAATGGCATAAAGTTAATGGGGCTTTATGAACGGGCTTCCCTGTGCTATTTCAATACAGTTTTAAAGTGCCATTTAATGGTATGATTCAATTCAGATTCAGCCTTTATTAGGAGAGCATCCATAACAGGAAAATTAATTGGGGAATAAAAATTTGCAAGCAATGGAGACCTTTTGCACATTGAAATATTAATGAATTAAATGCAAGCCATGAAGAATGCTATTTTTTATCACTAATGACAAGCACAGAGCTTGTGAACCATACCTTCCCATTTCCTGTCCCGTTCTCACTCAGCCTTGACTAGGCTGCCATAAAGCTCTGTACTTGTACGTACATATGTTGAGTATAGGAAATACTTCATCTGGATCCTGCCATGTATAAATCCACATTATATCCATTAACTTTTCCAAGGAGATAATGCAACCAACCAGCTAAGTTCATTGTTGCCGTTTTGATTCAATATGCAACTTAAGGTGTGGTAGAATATGATCAGTGGCACAAAAGTTTACTCCTTGTGGCTTTTCTACACCTGCTGCATGTCTCATGTCATAAATCATGATTTACAAACCATAGTGACAGCATTTCCACAATGTTCTAAACTAAATTCAAGCAATGCACATTCTGGTTTGGTATGCATAAGTGATGTCTTCATCTTACTTAGTCAAGAGGTTTGCTTATACCAGACCATAACTGCAACATTCTTTCCAAGGTTATCATGCTGTGCAGACAAAGTATGACTACCACTCCAGCTGCCATCATCTAGCAAATTATTTGCAAGTTACCTGTATTTTTTGGAGTATAAGACACACTTCCTCCCCCTAAAAGAGGGTGGAAATTAGGGTGCATCTTATACACCGAATGTAGCCCTGCTCACCCGCCCACCCCACCCTTTGGCCTCTGCCCCCCAGCAATTTGCCTCCTTGCAGCAAACAGCAAACAGCCTGTTTCAGTTTCAGCTTCAGCACAGCCTGATTAGCACAAGCAGCTGATTGTCCTCCCGACGATCAGCTGTTTCAGGCTGCAGGGATTGCCATTGCCTATTGCCACCTCTGTGTGCCCCATTTTTGGTCTCCGCACGCCCCATTTTCTGCCCATTCTGATCCCCGCTGCCTGGAACAGGCGGAAAATGGGGTGCGCGGAGGCTGAAAACGGGGCGTGGGGAGGCTGAAAACTGGATGCGGAGGCCGAAAATGGGGCATGTGGAGGCGGCAATAGGCTATGGCAATCCCTGCAGCCTGAAACAGCTGATTGTCGGGAGGCCGATCCAACCGACGATCAGCTGCTTGTGCTAATCAGGCTGTGCTGAAACTGAAACAGGCTGTTTGCTGTTTGCTGTTTGCTGCAAGGAGGCAAATTGCTGGGAGGCAGAGGCAGATTTTTTTCTTGTTTTCCTCCCCAAAAGCTAGGTGTGTCTTATACTCCAAAAAATACGGTATATACAATTTCCTTCTAATTGCTATAAGAATGACACTGGATTGACACTGTCAATCCAAATCACAGAATAAATGAGTGAATATGTTTTGACAGTAAAAAAAAAAATGGGGTTAAATCAAGGGGCACAATCAATGGCTGATCAGAGAATGGGGCTGTTCCTTTTTGCTGAAGGAGAATTGACATTGCTTAGGTTGCACTGTGGTTTTTCAACATGACTTCTTGGATCACAGTGAATAAAAGCCATCTGAATACATGAATCCTTTTACTGGGATCCTTCTGACTTTCGAAGTCAAGAGTAGTGATGCAAACAAACCTTTATTCTCAGTCCATACATGATATGTGGTGAGGTCTTTTGGCTCTTCAGCCTGCCCCAGGGGAGTAGAGAGTTGTTCGATGTTTGGTCCTCTAATCTTCAGCTTGGTTTTCCTCATCAATCTCTCCTCTCAGTTTGTTAGACTTTGAATATTGGCCATCCAACTACACACCTGCCTGCTCTAGAAGAGTTCAAAGGTTCTTGGCAATTCTCCCAGGGTAACTGATCTGCAGAGAGTGGTCAAAAAAGTCAAAATGGGAGCTACAATGGAACAATTGAAGCTGTGGGTGGTTTTTATATGTATTGCATGTGCAACTAGCTGGAATTTCAATTGCACCATTGTGACCATCATCCTGATTTTTTGACCAAAGTTTATGATCTCCCCTGATTCTCCCTCAGCCTCTATTTACTAAGGATTACAGTTAACCAATCATAGCTTCCTGTATGCCAGTTAGTGAATATCAATAACTATATCACAGAAAGCAAGCACATTTATATTGGCGTCTGTACGAGTCTGCACTGAAGCAGCACACATCAAGGCAATTGTTACGCTCAATTTCATGCAATATACTATTTATTATAAGTAGAACAACATAGTCAACACACAGCTAGCAATCAAAGAGACATGGAATTAGTATATATTTTGCTTTGGAAAGTATAAACTACAAGTGAACTGGAAGAACTGCTGATTTTAACATTGCTGTAATGTTGACTTTGTGTAATGATAGTGCTTACTTGATCAATTTGTCTCCTGGCCAGCTCATCTGCATTGTTTGTCAAGCAGTATGATGTACAATAAAATTGTATATTCAAAAACTGAACAGACGTCAAGGCAACTGGCCAAATTAACATATCAACATGTGATAAACCCTTTAACTTTATTTATATATAAAACATTGTTTTAGATATCTTCTATGATATTGTGTTTATTGCATTTTTCACTTGTTTGAATTGCTTTAATTTCCATGTGAGTTTCCTTTTCATTTCCATTATTCCAAATCATGCTTGTTTATCTATTTTTATTGATTCACTCCAACAAATCTCTGACTGTAGGTGACTTCTAAGTTTTCTATCCAAATGGCCCAAAATATTCCAGTATTCTAATTGTTTTAATTTCAAATTTTAGACCACCTGTCTTATGGAAACTCTGAATTTACTATTGCAATAACATGCTCCCAGAGTCATTTTGTTTAAAATCATTTAAAGAAATAAACAAATTATGCATGTAGGCAACTATTACTTTTCATATAAAGCTCATCTATTTCTAGTAAATAATGACTCCATATGACTATCATAAAAGGCTTTGGATCTTTGATGTGGTTAATATAGATACTAACCCTATATAATTATGCAATAATATTTATAGACTTCACTTTTGTTCTTCCCTAGTCTCCATTTCCTAACAGGAAATCAAATCCTGGGTTTTATGATCACTGCTGCCTGCTGCTGCTGAACAAAGGCAAGATAAAAACAATTCTTCATTTGTACCCTCCTTCTCTCGTTGTTGCGCAAACGACATCTGCATTGCATTTGTCCCTGGGCTAGAAAAGGAAAACCTGGGTGAAAAATTTAAACATGACATATTTTGTGATGAAAAATTAGAGGAACGAGGCTAATTAAACAGCCTCTCATTATATATTATTCTCAAAACCCAGAGAAATGTATTGAAATCCTGACACATTTCTCTTTGTTTATGAGCTGATCCAAAATTATCTTCGTAGAGCAGAGAATTTTGGTTCATATCTCCCTTTTCTTTTTGGTGGGGAACAGATGTAATCTGGCTGTGGTAGGGAAAGGGCTGTGGGTTGCCCTTCTTCTCTTTCACACTGCAGGATTATCAAGGAGGTCTAGAAAACAACAACTGCAGACCCTTCAACCCAAAGCTCCTAATGCCAGGTCAATTGGCAGACAGCTATGTTCCAAGATTAAGTCTGGATGAACACACTTCCTGGTAGGTATTGCAGAGGGTGTTCATCCAGGTTTATGAAAGGGTGGCTTAGTTTCTCCCAGCCATGTATTGCAATAGGCTAGGGCTACGATTGGGTGGCAGAGCCACAATGTGGCTGCTGCTTACAGAAACTCCATCTCATCAATCAAAAGCTTTATTCATTGGTCATCCAAATTGAGAGTTTGCTGTTGTATTGGGTAGTCAGAACTGTATAATAAGATCTTTAATGTATTGTCTACAGCACAGCAGCCGCTCTTCTGAGCAAGGGTCTTCTAGTCCAACCGACTGCTCAAGCAAGAGACCCTATACCATTTCAGACAGGTGGCTGTCCAATCTTTTCTTAAAAACCTCCAGTGATGAAGCATGTATAACTTCTGAAGCCAAGCTGTTCCACTGGTTAATTGTCCTCACTATCAGGAAGTTTCTCCTTAATTCCAGGTTGCTTCTCTCCTTGAGTAGTTTCCACCTATTGTTTCTTATCTTGCCTTCTGGTGCTTTGGAAAATAAGTTGGCCTCTTTTTCTTTGTGGCAGTCCCTCAAATACTGGAATACTGCTATGATGTCACCCTTAATCCTTCTTTTCTTTGGACTTGCCATACCCAATTCTTGCAACTGTTCTTCATATGTTTTTGTCTCCAGGCTCTTAATCACCTTAGTTGCTCTTTGCACTTTTTCCAAAATCTCAACATCTTTTTTTGTAATGTGGTGACCAAAACTGGATGTAGTATTCCAGGTGTGGTCTTACTAAGGCTTTATAAAGTGGTACTATACTTAATATGATTTTTATTCTATGCCTCTGTTTATACAACTAAGAATGGTATAAGCTTTTTTGGCTGCCACTGCACATGCTGGCTCATATTTAATGATTTTCTGGACACATTTTAATAGGAATTTTGTCCAGAATATGGTAGAAAGACTGCTTTGGTTGCTTTGGTTGATGGCCTATGTAAGAAGCTAGAAAGGGGAAATGAAGCTCTGCTAGTTGTTTTGGACTTCTTGGCAGTTTTTTATATCACAGTCCCTAGTAATCTTTTGGATCATCTGGTGGGATCAACTGTTTAAAAGACTCCCATGCATCTGGTCAAGATATGTTTATAAGGTGAGGGCAGGATATTGCTGCTCAACACTTAGGTCATTGACATGTAATATCTCCCAGGGGTTTACTCCCACTTCTATGCTTTTTAAACATCTACATGATACTGTTGAAGTTTCAGAATGGGTGCCATCAATATGCTGAACTACCCAGTATATTGCTCCTTACTTTCTAAGTGCATGAAAGTAATCAGTACCTTTGAGTATTGCTTAAATCCAATAATGGGTTGGATTTAAGCAAACTGAAATTAACTCCAGATAAAATAAAGCTACTGTTGGTTAAGAAAAGTCAGCCTGGGGTCTGAGGTGAAGCTTGTTCTGTGTGGGCTTTTACTCTCTAGAAGGAGCAGCATCACAGTTGCTGCTCCATCTAACATTGAATTTACAAGTGGTAGTTATGACAAGCAGTTTATTTTCACAATTTAATTCGTGCCACAATTGTAACTCCTCCTGAGGAGGTGAGATTTAGTGACCGTTATCCATGGACTGGTTGCAACTTATCTTGGCTCCTGCAGTGCACTCTAGATGGGCCACCTTTGAAATATGTCTGGAACATAATGTGCAATTGGCACATTGGTACATAATGTGGCAGAAAGGCACAAAGTTTCAGGGGCGATCAGACAATGGCACTGAAAGATCTGCAATAGTTCTCAGTTGTCTCTGGACATAATTCAAGATGTTGGTATTGACTGTCCAAGGCTAAAATGCTTGACACTTTGGACTGCTTCTCCTGCCTAGCTGTTCAGACCAACAGAAGAAGTTCTTTTGATGGTATATATGGTGCATGGGAAGTGCTCCTGAGTAGCTTTCTAGCTGTGGACTGGGCTTCCTAAGAGCTGCTTGGAGGCTGCCTTTAGAAGTTTGGAAAGCATAGTTCTACCAGATTTTTAGTTATTAGTTTATTTTATCTTAATTCTGGTTTTTATCAGAAAATTTATTTTAATTTGAGCTGAATTTTTGTTATATTTTATTCCTGTAAAATATGTCTGGCCATTGATGGACTTGAGTGGATAGAAAAGAGGTAGGTATTAAATAAACAGATAATGTCATCACCTAAAGTCTTGATCCATATTCAGATTTTCCTAACCACCAATTTACAAGTCCTTCCCTATTTACTGCTCGAAAACCACCATCACCCTCATAACCTCTGGTGAGCCCAAAAAGGACATTTTCTACTATGGGGGGTAGGGGAAATCACTTTTAAAAAGCAAAGAGTGGTTCAATTCAAATCTCTAGCTTTTTAAGTTTCCACAGTTCATAAACCAAAACAGCAACAATATGAAAATAGTAAGGTTTGATTTTGCAGTCTTTTTCCCACTGGACAATCAATGGGCATAATGAGCCATAAACAATCTACCAACTTAACATGGAAGCATCATAGAAACACAGCCACTTTATGGAGGACAGACCATGTTTTTTTAATCAACATTCTGCCCATGTTGAAATGTTCCATAGAATGGCCTGGATTTTTATTTGAACAGGAAATCCTGGTACCTCACTCCTCTTCTCAAAAAATGTCTTTTAAAAGGTTCATCCTGTTATTGAACTTTTGAACTGGTGGAGACACTGGCTTTCACATGCAATCATATTTTCCCCCTCCTCTCCTTTTGTATGAGCACAACTGAATGTATGTTGTGGTTTGACACTGAAATCAGTAAAGTGATTTGTCAAACTCCAGCTCTTTAGCAACATTTTCCAGGGACCACACCTCAACAGAAAGAATGACTAGATGGCAATCTAGAAGGATTTAAACAAGTCCAACCTCCACTGCTGCAACCTAGTGGTCACTAAGTCAACTAATTGACAATAATTATTTTGTAGAAATTAGGTGACTATACCTGCAAGCTCTCCACAGCTAAACATGTCTCATTCCCCTCCCCTCCTTTTTTTGAACTCCAGCTTCAAGAGTCATTTATGTAGCATTGAGCAGTCTAAGAACTCTCTATGATGTTGCAGTTAAGACAGACACATTCTTTGCTGCCATCTAATGGCCATTACCTTTATATGTCCTTTGTACAACTGTATTAGGAAATGTGGATTAGGTGGCACTCCCAGATCTTACAAGCACAACTCTGATATTCATTTTATACTTCAATTAGTAGTATTATGACTATTTGTAATAGCAATAGCACTTAGACTTATACACCACTTCACAGTGCTTTTACAGCCCTCTCTAAGCAGTTTACAGAGTCAGCATATTGCCCCCAACACTCTGGGTTCTCATTTTACCCACCTCAGAAGGATGTAAGGCTGAGTCAACCTTGAGCCTGGTGAGAATCGAACTGCCAAATTGCAGTCAGCCGGCAGTCAGCAGAAGTATCCAGCAGTACTACATTCTAACCACTGCGCCACCGCGGCTCATATTCAAATATCAATCAGGATATTTGCCCTGCCCTGCCTTTTACACTGTTGCAGAGAGCAGAGATAAACACAACTACAGCATGATCTCATTCCAGGTATACAATAAAGGCACACTGTGGAACATAGAATGGTTTATGCTGATGTAATTTCTTCCTGACTTGAGGACAATAGGGACTGATGGCCAAGTGGCTTCATGGATGAGTCCTTGTGCAAAGTTCCTTCCCTGATGGATTACTTTCTGAATTCTTTTCTTAACAATTGCTTTAAATGATTCTTCAATGTTCCATCCTCTTCTTACTTTACGGCATCATAGCCATTCCATATTTATCCTTATGTCTCACAAAAACGTACAAAAACGTACAAGGTCCAAATGGAACTCTGCCAGGGTCTGGATGGAGCTTTTGGTCAGTTTCTGAGATTGACCCAGACCTTCAGCTTCTGGATTTATTGAGCTATGATTTCCCTCAGTTCCAGGTAGTTGTTGTATAAATAAGTCGTTGCAGCATGATTTCACAGCTATTTCCTCATTGGAATGCTTGAGGCCCTGAAAGAAACAGGAACTTGGCCAATTCTTTGTTTTGAGTTCTACAATGCTCTTGATAATTACCATAATTATGCCTGTCACTAAACAACAAGGGCTTTATATAAATCCTGTAACAATCCAGTATGGCAATACGCTTATTATTACGTCCATTTATTTTAATTAACTAAAGATTGGACTGCCTTGGAATCCAGCAATTGTGGCTATATTCCTAGCTTGATTGAGATCAACACGATTCTTTTCTCGGTTGATGTATATGAAACTATTAATTCATTATTATGGTTTGTCTTAAACTTAAAGAGAGAAAATAAAAGAAAAATCACTGTTTTTTCTGATTTTTATATAGAATTTATATAGATTTTTATATAGAATTGACACAAACATACCTTCTGAATATAACTAGAACAGTTTACACATACATACAGTGGATATAAAAAGTCTACATACCCCTGTTAAAATGCCAGATTTTTGAGAGGTAAAAAAAGGATAAAAAAAAGGATTAAATCACTTCAGAATTTTTTCCATCTTTAATATAACATATATATGTTGTATAAAAAACAAGCTAAAGTCTTTCAGGGGAAAAAATAAAATAAAAATTATAATAACATAGTTGCATAAGTGTGCACACTCTCCTAAGTAGAGGTGTGGCTGTATTTAGAATTAACCAATCACATTCAAACTGATATTATATAGTAGTCAATACACATCTGCTATCAATTAAAATGACTCCGATCAAGCCCATATAAAATTCAGCTCTTCTAGTAAGATTTTTCTGACATTTACTCAGCTACCTTCTATAATAAAAGTCATGGTCTGCAAAGAGCTTACAAACATCAAAAGGATCTCATTGTTGGGAAGTATCAGTCAGGAGAATGGTACAAACATTTTTCCAAGGCATTGGATATATCATGGAACACGGTGAGGACAGTCATCAGCAAATGGAGAAAACCTGGCACAACAATGACATTACCAACAATTGGATGTCCCTCCAAAATTGATAAAAAAACAAACAAAAACAACTGATCTGAGTGGCTGCCAAGAAACCCTACAACAACATTAAAGGAGCTGTAGGAATTTCTGACAAGTACTAATACAGTCTCCTGTATTATTCATATGTCTGACTGTGAGGTCGGGTAGCAAGATGGAAGCCTTTTCTTAGAAAGAAAAACATCCAATCCCAGCTGCATTTTCCAAAATCTCATCAAGTCTGACAAAAGCATGCGGGGAAATGTGTTATGGTCTGATGAGACCAAGGTTGAAATTTTTGGCTAGGATTCAAAAAAATATGTTTAGTACAAAAACAACACTGCACACCACCAGAAGTACACCATGACTACCGTGAAGCATGATGGTGGCAGATCATGCTTTGGGGCTACTTTTCTTCAGATGGAAGTGGGGCTTTAGTGAAAATGGAGAGAATTATGAAAACTTCTAAATATCAGTTAATTTTGGCATAAAACCTTCAGGTTAAAATGCTGAAGATGAAGATGAATTTCACTTTCAACAAAACAATGACCCAAAGCATGCCTCCAAATCAACAAAAGAATGGTTTCACCATAAGAAGATCCAAGTTTTGGAACGGCCCAGCCAGAGTCCAGACCTGAATCCAATTGAAAATTGTGGGATGACCTGTCGAGGTTTATGCACAGGGGATGCCTTGCAATCTGATAGATTTTGATTGCTTTTGCGAGGAAGGAAGGCAAAGATTCCCAAGGCAAGATGTGCCAAGCTGATAGGCTCCTACCCCAAAAGATTGAACAATGTCATAAAATCAAAAGGTGTTTCAACAAAGTATTAGTTTAAGGATTGTACACTTACGCAATTATTTTATTTTTATTTTTTCCCCTGAAAAGATTTCAGTTTTTTTTCCAATTGAGCTGTACAGCTTATGTGTTATATTAAAAATGGAAAAAAAATTCTGAAGTGATTTATCTTCATCTGATTTCTTACATCTCAAAAACCTGGCATTTTAACAGGGGTGTGTAGACTTTGCTACCCACTTTGTTATGATCTTACTGCAAAGCACACAATGTCATCAGTCATTACGTGAAACTTTATACTATAAGTCTGAAATGTTTTCCCCACATTAGAAATTACACCATTCTAGCAGGGTTTTTCTATTATGCTTCCTTTCAAATACACCTCTCTCTCTGTCTTGTTTTCTCTCCACATTTTTGTTGAATGTACCATTCACTTTGAGGAAAAGTGTTACTGGCTGAAGTGAAGCCTCCCTTCATCCTGACTGTCTACAATAAATCCTTCCTGAAAAACCATGGCATATTCTAGTTCACCAGTCAACCTCTTTAAAGCCATAAGCACAGGGACAAGCATGGACTGGAAACTTTCTCCTTCTATTACACTTCTTCTGGTTGATTCCAAGTTTTAAAGATCCAGAAATGAGCTTCCATAAATATTGTGAAGCAGTTTTTCAAACTCATTGTGACAATGAGACTGTATTTGTTTTACTGAGAATCTCATCCTTATGGTGGAAATTAGGTGTTGGTTTCCTGTGTTAATAAGTGAGTGTTATGGACAATGTATTTTAGTTATTTGCCCCTCTCTTTGGTCTTTGGTCGTTCCCTTTGAAAAGTTTATAAACAGGATTTTATGACACTATGTCATCTGATTGCTAATTTGTCAGAGGACCAAACTTATAGGAATTATCTTACACGCAATCTGATGTAAAAATGTCTACAACTTCCTAGATAAAATTGTGTTTGAAATTGTTTATGTGCTATGAAAATAATATTCATCATGTCTTCTAACTATTGGTTGATGTTTGCTGATATGGTCTTCTGTCTGTTGGTTCTACATAGTGATTTTACAGCCCAAATATTGTATATTGTAATTGATTCTTGCTTTGTCTTCATTGACTACTAGGCCTTTCAATGTGAATTGGAAGGGTTTTGCTGTTTGTGGGGTATGTTGATGGAAGGTGTTGTAGGAATCTATTGGTGTTTCTGAGATGCTTTTGATGTCTGCAAGAGGTAGTCTTGTATGTGGGTTGGGATGATGGCATTGTGTTTTGGTTGTGTGGCTAGACACTTTTTAATGAAGTTGTATGTGGATTGAATTGAAAAATGTTATATAGGTAATCTGCTTTTTGGATTTCTGGGTTACTGCAATGTCATTTTGTTTGTCTTTAAAGGATTCTTCAGGATAGCTTTCTTTTCAGGGATGTTGTGTTATTTGAGATAGTTGGGTACTTGACTAGCATAGCTTATTTTACAATATGTTTAGATTTGCTGTTTTGCTATTTGTTTTCTGTCTAAGGACAATATCCATCAGGATATTCGATTATTGCTCTCCTCTTCTCTTGTAAATTTGACTCCTTCGGAGGTATTATTGATAGTCTTTTAACTCTTCTATTTGATTATGACAAATATGTCATCCACATAATAGAGCCATATTTTGGGTTGTATATGTGGGCGTACTGTTGCTTCCAGATGTTGCATCACTGTCTCTGCTGTAAATCATTTGCTATATCATCCAATCAAGTTCCCCTGATTTGTTTGTATATTTTGCCATCAAAGTCTGTAGTTAAGCAAAAATCTGAAAATTCCATAACTCTTGGCTTTTATTTATTTTTGTACTCTGCTAAGTATGTTTTATAGGAATACTACAATTGATCAATGTATATGAAGAGTGCAGTAACATCAAATAACACATTATTTCATATTTCTCAGTCGTTAGAACTTTGATTTTCTCAAGACACGTATTGGCAAATACTGTAGATGGATTGTTTGCTCCCATCTATGTCATGATTACGTTTCTTGATGAGTTCCTTGGCTAAATTTATTTTGGGGTCTTTGGTAATGATACAATTAGACAGAGTGGTATATCAGGTTTCTGTATATTAGGGAACCCACTGTACTGTTGTGCGTCTCATTCACAGCTTTTTGTAAGCAATTGTTCTTTCATGGTTGGTCCTTTGTTATATTTTAGAAGTTTTTTTAATTGCCCAATTAATGAAATTAGACTTGTGTTTACAATATTACAGGTTTTCTTGATATTCAGCAGTTCTCCTTTTTGCCTGTATGCTGCTCTATCCATATCTGTGATTGGTTGGTTGTCTGCTGTGAGTCTGTGATGGTGACCATTCTTTATTTTTTAATTTATTTATTTTAAATTCACACACGGACATAGACAAATACATTACAGCAGACTGAAACAGCTTGATAGCTATGGATATTCTCTATTGAGCCGAGATGGCGCAGTGGTTAGAGTGCAGTACTGCAGGCTACTTCAGCTGACTGCTAGCTGCAGTTCGGCAGTTCAAATCTCACTGGCTCAAGGTTGACTCAGCCTTCCATCCTTCCGAGGTGGGTAAAATGAGGACAGGACCCAGATTGTTGGGGGCTATATGCTGACTCTGTGAACCGCTTAGAGAGGGCTGTAAAGCACTGTAAAGCGGTATATAAGTCTAAGTGCTATTGCTATTGCTATTGCTATTACTTGGGTAAGCATACTATGTCTAATAATTATACAAGAGAGATACTGAAATGGGGGAAATGATAATTTTGATTTTGAAACTAACATGTATAAAAAGCATCAAGCCGGTTGTACAAAATAGCTATTGGATGTTATTTTTACCACAGCAGATTCTCACAGCAGAAATTAAATTCAGGATCAATTATTATTAAATTACTGCAGAACCACATACAATTTAGTGGAAGAAAAGTCATACTGGTAATACAACCATCACAGACTTGGTTACAAAACCCAGTGTGATAGGCATCATTGGAATGCCTATTAGAATTAAATTTGGTGTGAAACACCAAAAGTGGGGGAAAGTAACCTACCAAGATTTTATTCAACAATTGTCAGGGTGTTAACCCTTCTTTTTTGCATGAAGCCAATATAATGATTCATTTTACTTATGGGGAACAAAATAATTTATGAAAAGAAAACGGTCCTGGGGAAAAGAGACAAAATACATTGGAGATCCTGATCTAATACTACATCAGACTGTATGATCTTGGAGACTAAATAACTCCTGAATCAGTCTTTGATCTGAACTAAAAGCCAAAAATGAACTGAAGCCCCTAACTTAAAAAGAGACAACTGATGCTCATGCCTAAAAACAATTATAGAACTCAAAATTTAGATAAAATTTTATAAGAAGAATTAATGGCTTTTAGGATTGCTCAATATGGTTAATAACAAAAGAACCAGTATGTTCTGGAGTTACGAAGATAAATTTATTCTTTCTTGAATGAAAATATCAACATAATCATACAAGGCACAATGGAATCATTCAAGGCACAATTACCCCAGTTTTTCTCTCCGATATTACAGCTCATATTAATGTAGCTTTTATAGTCTCCTGTATAAGGGTTCAGAAACCAAATTGGTCTAGCCATTTTATGTGATGTGATTAACATTTGGATAAGATCCTCTAACTTCTTTGATAAGACCCTCTAACGTCTTCAGTTCATTTTCTGATTTAAAGATTGGTGGAGCTCCAAAGTGTCAATTAATTCTGCCTCCAGTGTTTCAGGTGCAACCTGTCTTCCTCTCTCTGCCCAAAATTGTTTATTTGAATAAACTTCTTCAAGGACAGGTATATTATCTTTTCAGGTGTAAACCACAACCTCCACTTCTTGATGCTCATTTAAAGTGCATCTTGATATAGTGACTCAGTAAGTGTTTTGTATGATCTATGTCTTATGAAATGCATGCCTCAGAAGCATTAGAAAAGTAGTCGGCATAGGCTTCATTTCAAAAGGCATTCTTGGAATTATAGACTGCTTGTATGTCAGTAGGATTCACTTACAACCCATCTTGCTAGGAAGCCACTCCACCAAGTGTAAGTCAATTGCATAGTAATGACATTGAAGTCATTGACTTAAAGAATGTGTTGCTTTCTTTAAACTCCACTGTCCTGTTTGTTTGTTAAGGGTGATTTGTAGTTAAATCTGGTTAGTTTGCAACAGTTGGTTGTTTTTATTTTTATTTTATTTTTTTAATAGTTTATTTATACATTTTCATTTAACATACATAAGTGCTTTGTGAACAGTGTATTGTCTGGGTCAATTTGCTTACATAATTATAATTTTCCAGCTCCTAATTTCTACCTCTATTATCCAACCATTTATAAAACAAATCCCATGTTCGAAAATACTCTGTATCTTCTTTTTCTTTTATTTTTAATGTCAGTCTGTCCATTTCTGCACAATCTAATTTTTTTTAATTACATCATCTTCTCTCAGTGTTTCCTCATTTTTCCAGTACTGTGCAAATACAATCCTTGCTGCTGTCAAAACATGTAGTATTAAATACAAATTCCCCTTATCATACTTTTCTGGTATTATACCTAACAAAAATATTTCTATATGCAGCTTTAACATTTTTTTCTAACCATGTATGTATTTTTGTCCAATATTTCTTTGCGTTCGCACATGTCCACCACATGTGATAGTATGTGCCCGGTGTCTGGTTACATTTCCAGCATTTGGCGGACATGTTTTTAAACATCTTTGCTAATCTCACCGGTGGTAAGTGCCACCTATAAAACATTTTGTATAAGTTTTCTTTATAGGTAGTTGCCATTGTCAATTTACAGTTTGGTTTGTTTTTGTTTTTATTTTCAGCCCTCTCACATCTCAAAAATTGTAGAGCAGAGGGTTTCTGGATTTGAATTACTGAGTCTTTAATTTTGAATTACAACAGCTTGATCATTTTTGGACCCAGACCTTTCTCTGCAATCTGAGATAATTTATTATAAAAGACCATTTAAATATGTCAAGGGATTATTTCAATAAATCCACTTTCACTTTTATATCTGTTAAATAATAAAAAATTGATCCATGCTGTCAGTACGTTTTGCCTAGGCACAAGTTCTATAGTCTCAGTTTTAGAAACCTCTTCCAGACTATTTTTTTGCAATAAATGCTGCAACTGAATATATTGGCAGAATTCATTCTTTTGTCATTTCTTCCTCTTTCCCATGCTGCAATCTGCTCTTGTGGTAAAGTATAAACAGTTCTCACCCAGCTTGTTTGAAAAGTAGTCATATACAATTGTGCACAAGGACCAATAATTAATAAAAATAGTCTGTTAATATAAAGGTAAACATAAAAAATTGACAGAAGCACTATATTACGGTAGCAAAAAGCTCTCTCATCACCATCTTTGATCTCGTTCTGTTTTTTTTATGCAGTCAATCTTTCTTTTCCCTTGAGTAGCTTTGTTTTTTTGGCTTTTTGGTAAGAAATACAGTTGTCTGCCACACATTTTCTTGGTTCTCATTGGTTAATTCAGTTATTTTGATTAATGCTGTCTATGGCTGTGAATAAATCTACTGGTTGGTAATCTGTGTCTTGAAGTTTAGTTTTTTTGGGGGGATGCTAAGTTCTCCAATAGAAATGGAATGGCTGGAGATATCCCACACAAATGCACAGAAATCTTCCCACAACATAATGCTGATAATATTACCTATTCTGGCAGTGAATGTTTGCTGGAAGAAAACCTGGTTTAGAAAAGATCAAAAACCCAGTAAGACCCAGTGCTCTTGGTTTCAGGTTGACTTTATTAAATATCTAGGCATCCTTGTATAATGGTAGTAAATAAATTTTCTGCCTGGTAGCACAATACATAAAATATGTTTTAATAGTTTTCAGAGGACACAAAGCATCTCATTTACACTTACAAGGAAATAAATTTTGATTTCCGGAAGAATATATTTCCCACCCTTTTAACTAGCCTATATGGGTAGTTCAGAGAAGGATATGGGAAATGGGCAAATAATATTAGCAATTGAAAAAAGATTTTAGCATGTATTTACAGGAGAAAAAATGGAGTAACAATATCAAAACAAAAGAGAGAGAGAATCCATTGGAGAGGACAACCTGCTGCACTCCGGCTGTTGCTGGCATATAATGGGTACTTGAAAAAGATTGCTGAGTAACATATGGAGTACCACAAGCTTCCGATCCAAAACTACAGAAAGCTTGCTTCTTCCTGACTTGGCCCATATGCTCAAGTGAGAGGAAAAAATGCTGTGATCCAATGGTTTCTTGGCCATTGATATTCCATTCAAAATACTAGCAAGAAAGCAGTTTAGGTGGATTGGATGTAAATATCTTGTAAGTCATCATTCTGAAGAAATGGACTTCCTTGTCTATATTTTTGCTCCATACCCCTTCCTTTTAAGCCTGAAAGAACAATATTTGTGTGGATAGTGAAATTGTACTGTAATTGACATAAATAACAGAAGAGTACAGGATGGACTGAAGCCATTGCTTGGTGAAATGTATATTGAGAAAATTCTAGGTGAATCCTTGATACCTTCTAGCTCAAGTATAGACAAGGATGCGACTGAACTCCCAGCATTTCACATAATTTAAATGTTGCCTGCTGCTTCTATTTTAGTTCAGCAACATCTCTTCTAAACTTTACAGCAATAAGAATCCCTCCTTTACGGTATAACCACAGAGTACTACTCCAGTAAGATTACAGACAGTTTTATCTCAGGGATGTCCCTACAGATGTTGTATCAGGCCTCATCATTAATCATGCTAATTAGTGCTAATGGAAGCTTAACAATCATAATAACCAACAGTCATGCTTTGCCTATCCTTGTCTTACCAAATAAGAGGCAGTTTTCTTCGTAATAATGTTGCATGTTTCTTGTCACAAGATTTCTTTCAGTCTTTTTGCTACTGGTGATTTATGCTCTGTTGCTATTTGGGAATCTCCTTCCTCTCCCCAGCAAGATCCAGGAAGTAAGGATCTACAACTTTGTTAATATAAAGTGCATAGATCAACTCTGATTAACCAATTAGACACGCAGAATGGGAATTTAGTGTTTTGCAATCCTAGCATCTTGGGGTGGGAAAGGCTGCTAGGTGTGCTTTTTTTTCAAGAATGGAAAATTGGGGAGCAGCATTTTAATCAACTGGGCTGTAGTAAATGAAACCAAAGAAATCTAGACATCTGTACATCCTCTGCCCTCAGACAGATTGTTTTTTTTATATAACATTTTATAACTGAAAATTTATATTTTCAAAAAAACTACAAAATTAAAAAACAGAAAAAGAAAGTTGGGGGGGGGGACCCTCAGAAAAGAAAAAGAGTAAAAGTGCAAAGAAGAAAGAGAGGTGAAAGTAAAGATAGAAAAAGAATAGTTTCTGATTTTCTTTGTACAGAAATAGATTTTAAAAACCCATCAAACTCTTACTTTAAGAATAACATTTGTCTAATCCATTGTATATATTTGTAAGTCCTTCCACCTTTGAGTTTATAAAAGTCTTGCTGCAGTTATCATATATTAAAATAAAGTTCCATAAGATGTTTTCCATTTGTTTGTTCTCTCTCCCCAAAGGCTGGCAAACTACAGACATTCTTTTGTTAATTTGGTTCTTGATAATGCTTTTCTATAATACATAATATGTTATTTTTGAATTTTAGACACTATCCTATCCTCCTGACCTTTTTCAGGAACACTAGCCACATTGAACATGCATATTAAAAATAATGTGCTCTAATTCATTACTTCTATATACAGCAGCAAAAAAACAGGCATGGGGCAAAATTCTACTAATGAGATGTATATACTGTATCATGTTAAACAGAATGCAGATACCCAGCTGGAATAATTCTCTTTCACATATATTCCTTCTAGAATAGAGAGGTTACTCACAAGACAGAATGTCTGCTTTCAGAACAAACTGGTCATTGGCTCAAATACAAAATGCTTTCATAGGATCAATGTTCAACCTGGCTCATATGTCGGGTTGAAGGTGATGTGAAGGCCTGGATCAAGGACACTATCAACATCTCTCTGGTGTCATGCTGTTCCCTTGAAAGAGGAGGTGGTACTTCCAATTCTGTAACTGTTTCCTAAATCTAGGCAATTTAGGCAGCCTAATCTCTCACCTTTCCTTTTTAAGGAAGATTGTTGGGAAGGTCTTTAGTTACACAGTAGCTGAATGGAATCAGATTAGCTTGGACTCGCTGACATAATTCTTTCTGATTTTCTTTAATGCCCCCACCCCTCACAACCTAGACTGGATGGACTATATTTAATTACTTTGGTATATTTACGTGATGTAATCTTTTCACTGTAGCTGATAATTTCACTTTAATTTTGACAATCAGAACCAAAAATGGTGTAACTTCACAGCTTCAACCTTAGCTGTGTCCACCCCAAAAGTGGTACCAAAAGCAGGAGAGGGAGAAACAATGGCTAATTGATTAAATGGCATTGTTTATCTACGAAAGACTTTGTAGTCAATCCAAGAATCTATTTTTTCTCTCCAAGCATGAACCACTGGATCAGTGGTGAAATCCAAATTTTTTTACTACCAGTTCTGTGGGTGTGGCTTGGTGGGCGTGGCTTGGTGGGCGTGGCAGGGGAAGGATACTGCAAAATCTCCATTCTCACCCCACTCCAGGGGAAGGATACTGCAAAATCTCCATTCTCACCCCACTCCAGGGGAAGGATACTGCAAAATCTCCATTCCCTCCCCACTCCAGGGGAAGGCTGCTGCAGGATCTCCATTCTCACCGCTCTTTTGAAGGATACTGCAAAATCTCCATTCCCACCCCACTCCAGGGGAAGGATACTGCAAAATCTCCATTCCCACCCTACTCTGGGGCCAGGCAGAGGTGGTATTTGCCGGTTCTCCGAACTGCTCAAAATTTCCGCTACCGGTCTTCCAAACGACTCAAAATTTCTGCTACTGGTTCTCCAGAACCTGTGAGAACCTGCTGGATTTCACCCCTGCACTGGATACAAATAAAGATTTCTAGGCTGGACAGAACAGGAAACGACAATGCTCATAATGTCTTTAATAATTGTAATACCTTTCTAAAATCCTAATTATATAAGGAAATCTTTTGAGTGAATGATATTGAAAATATTATTCAGATTTGTTTAACAGAGTTTATGGAAATCTACTTATATGGTACTTCCTATTGACTTTTAAACTGATGCTGAGCCAATTTAATTGGGACCAATTAAACTGAGCTGGGACCAATTTAATTATTGTTCAGTTTATGGGTGCTCCTAGAAAAGATGTGATTCTGCATAGATTTATACAAGAAACAGTGAAATCTTAGTTAGAATGGGGTGCTATGAATAAGGAATTCACATCCCAATTTTACAAACTAAATGGTAGAGAAATGGACATGTTTAAATAAAGTATGCACTTTATTGCATACTTTGCAGCTGCAATATTCATGTACTTTCTATGTTATGTGTCAATTTCCTCAGGAATTCAAAATGTTTTTGATCCTATCCTCTACTGAACCTTTTCAAATGAGACTTAAACCAATATTTCTATTTTTCTAAATGTTTAATTCTACAAGCAATCAAATATCATCAACATCATAATCACTGTCACATTAGAAAATTTAAATTTTTTTTTCTTCTGCTAGACATTTCCCCCTTTCCACTTAACTTATATTTAGCATTCTTTGATTTACTACTGTATTATTGGGCTTACAAGATCTTATTTTTTGTTTGGAAGTGTTACTAAACAGGGTTTTGTAAGTATTTTTTTCCTCTTCCTCATTTCCTTCTTCTAGTTCTTCTCTTAGGATGGTTGTTTCTTTTCTTTTGTTTAAGGTAGATATAGTGTCAGGGGTGGTTCTAACTTACCTCGCTGCGGTTCGCTTCCTCCCGCACCTCATGGCCGCGCGTGTGTGAAGCGCGCGCGCACATGCGGTGCCAAAAAATCAAAAAAATCCCCCCCCCAAAAAAGCCAAAACCAAGATGGCGACGTATGCGCAGTGCCAGAAACTCGGCTTCTGCGCATGTACAGAAGAAAAAAAATAAAAAAAATCCAAAAAAAAAAGAGATGGCGGCGTCCATGGACCGGCACTGACCGAACCGGCTCCGTGACGTCACCATGATGTCACCAGCAGGTTGCTACTAGTTCGGGCGAACCGGTCCGAACCGGGAGGAACCCACCTCTGTATAGTGTGATCCTTTTTTTAGCAGACAGAAGAGAGGGTGGGAGTCAGAAACTCATGTCAACCAGGGCAAAAGAAGTGGCCAGCTTGATTCGTAAGCTATCTTTCTTTCCAGTCCAGCAGATAAGAACTAATGTTTTTAAAACTTTAATGTGAAGCCTCTAATATAAATATTGTCATCACTAATGTTTAAGGGACCTAATATAGACTCCAAATGCTATATTTCATGAGTGTTTTCATAATGGGGTAGACAGATAACATTAGATAGGTAGAGATACAGACAGGCAGAGTTAGATATGGGGGAAATTCAGAATCCTGAATTCTATAGGAATACTCCCAGGGATTGCATGCATCAGGCAATGTTTGCTGGCATGGCCCAGGAAATATGCTTCTTCTGTTGTTCTCATACCCTTTCCCTGAAATTAGTTAGCTGTCTTCTTAAGAAGTATTAAAAATCTGGGTTTTCATATACATACATGTATGATAAATCCTTACATTAAGTTATTGTTTTGTTTTTGTTACTTTCATTTTTTTCTATGGAGATTCCCAGTCATACAGGCCATGGTTGTCCCAATGGTGCTTTTTTAAGAGGCAACTGGACTGTCTGGTTTTTCTTTGAAGACGTTTCGCTTCTCATCCAAGAAGCTTCTTCAGCTGTTTTCTTCATTTTTCTTTTGTTTCTTCCTTTCTGTTCTTCCTTTTTTTTCTTTTTTTTCTGTTCTGTTTAATTTTTTTAAAATAAACAACTCTGCATGAAACTGTTAAATTATT
>QLTV01002934.1:363559-379967 GCA_003457575.1 Thermophis baileyi | reverse complement strand
GGGAAGAGAGGACCGAGCCCTGAGGCACCCCACAAATGAGGAGTCTAGGGGTTGACCTCTGTCCTCCTGCCAACACCGACTGTGACCGACCAGAGAGATAGGAGGAGAACCAACGTAACACGGTGCCTCCCACTCCCAACTCCCTTAGTCGTCCCAGAAGGATACCATGGTCAATGGTATCGAAAGCTGCTGAGAGGTCAAGTAGCACCAAGATAGAGGAATGACCCCCATCTCGGGCTCGCCAGAGATCATCCATCAGCGCGACCAAGGCAGTTTCAGTGCTGTAGCCAGTTTCACTTCATTGTAGCCAAATGAAGTCATTGGTCAATCATCAGCAGTAGACTTTTCATCCTAGGACAGGCAAGGGATGCTGGAGAGATCTTCACATAGTGCCTGCCCAACCACAAACCTCAAAGAAAGAAAGCTGAAGCACCAATTTCTGAAATTACAATTGCTATTATAACTCCAAGAATAGCAATAGCACTTAGACTTATATAATGCTTCACAGTGCTTTACAGACCTCTCTAAGTGGTTTACAGAGTCAGCATATTTCCCCCAACAATCTGGGCCCTCATTTTACCAACCTCAGAAGGATGGAAGGCTGAATCAATCCTGAGCCGGTGAGATTTGAACTGCCAAACTGCTGGAAGCTGGCAGTCAGCAGATTGAGCTTGCAGTACTGCATTCTAACCACTGTACCACAGAAGCAAGATAACAAGAGAATTGATGCTTTTGAACTTTAGTGTTAGAAACCCTAACCCAGAGTTCTCATTTGAGGCACAAATGACTAGTTATCCTACTTTGGACACATTATATGAAAACCTAGCTTACTGGAGAAGGATCTTATGCTGGGAAAGATGGAAGAAATAGGAGACTAGGATGACCAGTAGCCGGGTGGATTGACTCAGTTACAGTGGAGGGGGAGCATTGGAAGAGCTGAAGGTTCAGGTTAGGGACAGATTATCATGGAGAAAATCTGTCTCTATGGTTGCTAAAAGTCATTAATTACTTGATGGCATGAAATCAATAATCTGTGGGGAAATGTATAGATAGTCAAATAAACTGGCTGCTACTGGATTCAGGAAAATCAAAGAAATCTGGTGTCCGGGGAAATGATTATTTCTTGAATTAAATATTGTTTTCCTATGTTTTTCTTTTTCTCATTTATTCTTTTTCTCATTTATTCTTCTAACATTCTCCAAGTGTTGGAGATCTTGAAAGCTTACATATTTTTCTTGGTCTTTGATCTAACATGGATTTTGAATGCTCTCATTACTATCCCCTCATATAAACTTCTATGGCTACATTTGAGTTTTTTAAAAAAAAGACGATCTAGTCATATGTTTCTTTTTCTAATATGTAATTTGGCCTAATTTTAGCTCACAGCCTTAATTAATGTCTTCCAGAGAGCATCCTACTGCAGTAGGCAGGTTGATTACTATCCTGCACAAGGACAAGTTTGGCTATCAAATTATACCTTTCATGCTTAATCGTTGTGTTAGGTAAGCAAAAAGAATTTTCTTTCTCTTTCTATACACACAGACACAGATACAAACACAAGCCTATAAACTGCCCCAACTTTTACTCAACCACATTGTATTTAAGAGGCAAATTTTAAACCAAGAGGTTTTTTTTTAAAACATAGTATTGGGCTCTGGTTCAAAGTAAGCATTGGAAAATGGACAATTCTAAATATTTTATTTTTCAGTACTTTATGCCTTCAACTGATTTGCGATACATGGTGCAAAGGGCACTGCAAATGACATTGGATTCTGTACTGTTATATCTGGAAAAACAATCATACTTCACAAATTTTTAAAGGGTTGGAGCATATTAGCAAAATAGAAACCCCAAAGTTATATGTGCTATTGGCAGATTAAAAAGGCAACCACGAAATGTCTGGTTCTTATTAAGTCATCAAAATTTCTATGGCAATTTCTATGGTCTTTTATTAAGACAATAAATCGTTTCTCAAAAATAATAACAGGAGAAGGGCGGGGAAGTAATTTGATATTTGGTAATTATAAATATGTATACTTACATCATCTATTGTTTATGCATATGTAGCCTATATCATTTTCTTCTTTTCTGAAATGTATAAACATGGCTGCATAGTTTTGTCTGTAGAAGCTCCTCCCACTATTTTTTGGAGGAAATTTCTTCAATGCACACTGTTAACAATGAACGGTGAGAGTTGATTATTGGTTTGGGGTCCTGCGTTTGATTCCACAGAACTGATGGTGTTCAACTGCCGTCTCTCTTCACCCACCGGAAGTAACTTCTGGTGGGTGAAGAGAGATGGCAGTTGAACAGTTTCCTCTTTAGCAGTAGGCAGCACCCAACTAATTTTGAGGCTTGGGCAGGGATCTTGCAGCTGGAAGAACTTCTGGAGTTAAGAAGAGTCTGTAAATTAACCTCTTTGTTAAGGGACAAGTGGTGTTTGTGGTATCATGAAAAGGGACCCTTTGCAATTGGCTGCTGAGTGGATGGCTGTTCAATGCTGTGGCATAGCCCAAAGAATAGACACTGGAACTGATCCCATTTCTAAAGGATCTTTTACTTTTACTTTTTGAATTTAAGAGAGGCTTTCTTCAATTATGAAGTATATTTCTTCTTGGAGATTTTCAGTATTTCAGGATGTATTTTATAGAAAATTTATTTGGATGTTGGATTTGGTTTATAGAGCGAGAAGACAAAAGTTTGGAACTATGTTTCTTTGCAACTAAGTTACCTTTTTATATAGAGAACTTAAATTCTTTAGTTTTTGATGAATCTGTTTATGATGTGTATATTTTATTTAACCTTCTTGTTTGGATGCTTTTTTCCTATCATTTTGCTGATTGGTTTGGATTTATAAACATATGTCATTGGAGAAACTTCCTCTTAATCTTTTTTTCCCTTTCCCTTTCCTTCCTTCCTTCCAACATGGTGGCTACTTTCAGAATTGCACATGTGACCATGTGATGTAGTGATCTATTGCAATTCATAATACAAAAGGGACAGAGTTTATGTTATTTTGTCATTTGGGCTTCACTCTTGCCTTTGACCATGCTTCAGATGTATAAAAACTCTTAAATGTGAGTAAAACTGAAAATGTTAATGGTGATGTAACTATGTTTAATATCACTTATAGAATCCTGCACAATTGAAGGGCTTCCTAAAATAATGTGAGAACTTGCAATAAAACAGAGAGAGACACTGAGCTGAAGGAGCAGGATTTTAGCACACATTCCAATTTTTCTCCATCAACAAATATTTAACATTTGCGTTGGATTAATCTGACAGGAATAGGCTTCTTCAAGAGAAAGAGTGATATAAAACCATAACCAAATATTTGTAAAAATATAGGGCATAGGTCCATCTTTCCTTTCTTTGTATATAGTTTTCTCCATCATTACACACACTGTTGACTCCCAAACACATATCTCAGAGTGTCTTAAAGGTATTTTACATTATTTATTGCCATCATTTCATGGACTAAAAACATTGGAGAGAATTCTACTTTCCTAAGATGGGTAAGAGATAAAACAGCTCTTAACTTTTACAAGATGAAACACAAAATTCAAGATGTGTGCATGTTAGTTCTTTCTTTAATAAAGTAGGCAGTCATTCTTAAAGAGGAAAAATACAACCTTTCACAGCTAAAAATGAACAGATCTAGTCACTAAAGTATCCTTGATATTCTTCAGCAATGTAAGATGACATGCAAAAGATAAAACCGTAGTTTAGAGATGCGAGAAATCCAGAAGAGTTTCTAACAGGTTGAAAAATGTTTTAGAGCATCACATATTAATACTAACCAACCCTTTATACTATATATTCTTTCCTGTCAGCTTACTGTTAACAATAGCTGAGATGAGCAGATTGCACTTAAGAGAGAAAATAAATTGGTGCTTTAATTTGGGAACCTTAGTATACCTGGTAGAAAGCAATGTGTTATTATGGTAATCTACTAATCTACTATTATGGTATTACTAAACTTTTTTGATTGACACTTCCAGTGTCATGCAAAATGAAATTTGGTATATTATTAAGTTTTACCACATGGCATTACTATATTTGAATTTTCCAAAGGAATTATTCACCTTTCTGTTAGCAAAGTGCTATTTATTATATGAAACCAGAAGCATAACATTGAGAAAGTAAATAAGGCAAACATATTACAGCAAAAATTGCTCTGACAAGAAAAACAATTTGAACCATGAAATAGGCAAAGGAGTCAAACATTTAAAAACAAAACAAAACAAACAAACATACAAAACAAACCTCTGCCCAACTATTTTTTCTTTTAGTGAAAGATGACCTACTATTTTCTCATCTATTCTGTTTCATTTTCTACTATTAAAAAGTTTGCTTTAAATGGCACTTTTAATGTATGGTAAGAAAGGAAAAATTCAGGGCAGAAAGGAGAAAGGTTAGCCATGTCAAACTAATCACCAGTCATGTAATCCTCTTTTATCATCCTCATGAAAATCAAGGAAATTAAATAAATCTACACAGATCATAGGGCTGAATCCTGAGGTGATTTATTTTGTGAACATTTAAGTAAAAGAGTATTAGATTTAAAATTGCATAACCAGAACATTTTTAGGTTTTTCATTTGAATCAGCAGTCATGTGATTACTTTATTCATTAACTCTACTAACTATATACTCTGAAGCTCTTTATAGAAACTCTCACTATTATATCTAACTTTAAAAGACCAGGGAGCATCTTCTCATAGCTCATTCAAGTTATCTGAACATGTAATTATACAATCGCCATATATAATAGCAATTACTTGATAATTTTAGTCTTACGCCATTAAATTCATAGATGCAAAATGATGGCTAAAGGATAGTGCATTACAAATCCAATTGACTTTGGGGAGAACCAAATGAATTCTAGGACAGTCAATTCAGTTAAATTTACCACATCAAGCTCAGAACATGTTCAGAAAGTGGTATATTTTTCAATATTTCAAATTCCATCTGTATGATCTAGAAAGTTACTAGTGTAATATTCAAAAAGAGCTGTACGCTGTGTAACCACATTCTGTGTAGTTTGTGATCAGGTTATACTTTGGGTTATCATGATTCACACGTCATATTCACAGAGAAAAGAATTGCTCATGGAAATTGTAATGACAGTTGTTATACATCAGTGTTTTCATTCTCATACCCTATCACTCATGATTATGGTTACAATATTGAGTGTCCAATAAAAATAAAACATATCAGGAGTGTTTTGCTTAAGAATAAAGCTCCGAGAATATTACTAACCAGGAGGGGGGAAATGATCATGTTATACTAGACGCTGTTGTCATCATTAGTTCCAAGGGCTCAAGAGATAATATACCTAATCTTTTCAGTAAAGCCATTTTTTTTAATGGGTTGCTTATACTGTCGCTATGGGAGTTTTCTATCTAAGAACTGTTGATTATCTATTACAGTAGTGAATTAGTTTTTGGAGGCTAAGTCATTGAACAAATGTCTCTCTTCTTAACTAGATCTGGAGAAAGCTTGTATTCCAGTTTGCTGGAATATTAAAAAGATATATTGGTTTCAAGACCCATTTCTCTATGTAGTTAAATAGCATTCAATTTGCAAGCAACAAAACAGTTTTGAAAATGCAATTTCCTTGGAACAAATACCACATACCAGGAAGAAAGACCAGCATAAGGCCATGATTTTGACCAATTAACCTTAATACATTATTTCTTTCTTCTCTGGGTCAATAAAGTTAGCAAGTATGGAATTAGCAATGGCTGCATGAGCAAAGGGAATCCAATTAGAAATCAGAGTGCTTCAATAAAGTCTAGACTTTGGGCTGTTTCATAAAGTTGATGTCTGTAACTATTTCTATCATTATTTACTAAAATCCAAAAAAACTAACTCCTCCCCAAACTGGACACTAACCTATGAATGTTGTTTTGTGATTGTCAGGATAATAGAATGAACTGTGTCCAGAAATATTTTAGCCTTCTACAGTGCTGTCAGAGAAATTCTACCCTTGACTTGAATCATAGCCAGCATGGAGATTCAAACACTTAGGAGTCTTGCTGTCCTTAGTGCAAAAAGATAGATCCTGGACTTTAAATTAACATTTAAAAATGACTTTTCTAAATGGTTAAGGATACCGCAGCATTAAGATTCTCAAACTTCGTTCCTAGGCAAAATAGGATGGCAGAAGTCTTGAAATAACTAAAAATACATCCCGGATGTTAGGAAACAAATTCAGGACTAGTACAGCTATAATCCCAACTGTTTCAAGGCATTGAATTTGTATTAATTTGTATTACCTTGTAAGGATGAATATTTGCATGAATAGTAGCTATTGGTTCGGCACCATCTATAAAGTGATTATGGCTGTTTTCTTCTTCAGAAAATGATCCAGGAGGCAGCATCAGACAAGTAGAGGAATATAACTTGAAATGTTTATTCCTCTTGTCTGATGATAGGAATATCTGATTCTACTCATAGCCTATGATCTATCAGGTTCTGAAATTATTTTTATATTCATTTGTTTCCCTATATTTGAGCAGGTAAATTCATGAGATTATGTAATGCATTTTATTTTATATGATGAAGGAATATAAATTTACTAATTCAAGGTTTCAAAAATCTGTTAATAGGAGTAAACCAACAAGTATCTGCACTCATGTATTACATCTTGATATTACATGTGTGTATTTTAAAGGCAATCATTACATGTTTGCTGTTTTTAGTTTCTGGTTAACATGGGTTGCCTTGATGGTATCTGTGCACTGACATGTTTAGCCTTATAAATCTGGAATCCCAACAGACCAAGTCTTGAGGCACAGGAGTTGCTAACTTCTTGAATAACTTTCTTACATTTCAAGAGGGCTAACAATTGTAAAATCAGAATCCTTGCTGTTGTTGCTGCTGCTATCATCAGGGCTAGAACTGAGGTTACTTGAAGAGACAGACATAGATCCCAGCAGTGGATCAGTGAAGGCTAAAGAAGTGTGACATGGGGCCTCAATCTTCATGTTCATATCCAGGGAAGCTGGCAGAGTCTGTTCCTGGTCAGAAGCAGAGACAACGTTTCCTTCCTTTTTAGAAACTAGGATGTAATCATCACTGTGTCTTTCGGTAGGGCTTCTACCTGGATGATCAGTAGCCTGTGAAAGAGAAAAAAAATAGTTAAATGATAAAGCTTAAGTGATCATTTCCTTAGGTTGCAGCTACAGCAGCCATAATCACAGCTGGCACATACCTCTACAGCTGTGGTTGGTGATGCCTCCACCATTGCTCCCGCATAAAGTTACATGCCAAAAAAGGTACATATAAAGGGGGTCCTAGATGGAAACTCTTTAAGCAGCGCCTCTCCTATAGATCATAAAGGATGAGTTGGTTTATCAAGTAGAGATGTTCCTTTTCTTAATAGAAACATGCATAGAATTTAGAAAATTTCCTAAGATTCCCGACTGCCAAGTATTTCTGCATTTTTATTGAGTGCACTTTGTCTTCTTGTATGGCGAGTATCTTTATTCATGGAAGATGTCACTATAAGGTGGTCCTTAGTGATTTACAATATAAAAAACAATAATGATAAGTACTAAACTGCAAAGAAAACATTCTGAAATAGCTTCAATGCAGAAGTTTAAAATGTAAAACTTGATATATACACTTGTTTTCTCAACTCATTTTCACAGACAAAGGTTTCTACAGCATCTTTGGTAATCCTAGCCTTTTCTGATGCTGGTATCTCCAGAGTTTATCCCTATTCTTTCTCTGCCAGTTTCCGTTTAAAAAAAATCTTAGAGTGACACGAAGCATGTTTTCTTCCATCTGCTCCCACTCCCGAATAAATGGAAAATGACAGAATTATACTTCCAGGAGCTTTGAAAATTAACAACCTTAAACCTAGTGCCATATGGTTCTTCAGAATACTTTTCCTGATGAATTTCTGGTTGGGGAATAAAACTCAATAGTATCAAATATAGTCAACCAAGCATGTCCAAGCAATATCTCAAACATCAGGGCAACAGGCTTCATAAGTGTACAACTACCGTATTATATAAAATAATTATATAAAATAATTACATTTCTATCATGGTATGAGAAAAAAAATCGGCAGTATATATCATATATATGAAGGAGGGATAGAAGGAAATTAAAACAAATCCATACTAAGTTGATTAAATGCTGGATAGTTGGAATAAGAATTTAAAGGCTAAGACTGAATTACTGTTGAAGATGAAAATTGGGGAAATATGAAAAAGAGAACGGTGTTAATAGTGAAGATATGGAAACTTATGTGAAGTTAGTCTTTGACTTACACCCGTTCATTTAGCAACTGTTCAAAGTTACAATGGCATTGAAAAAAATGACTTAATGACTGGTCCTTCCACTAATGACCATCACAGCATCCTCACAGTTATGTAATCAAAATTTGGGTGCTTGGTAACCGGCATGTATTTATGACAATTGCCACATCCTGAATTCAAGTGATCATTTGTGACCTTCCAAGCCCGCTTCCGAAAAGCAAAGTCAGTTCATGATTACATGAACCACTTAACAAATGCAGTGATTTGCTTAACAACTGTGGCAAAAAAAGCCATAAAATCAGGTGCAACTCACTTAACAACCACCTTGCTTATCAATGGAAAGTCTTGTCCCAACTATGGTCATAAACCGAGGACTATCTCTACCTGTTCTAATTTTCTTGCACTTTTTCTGTAAGTTAATTTTACTTCCTCACTTTTCCTGTCATTATTTTGTACCTCCATTCTCACTGTATCCCCAAATCTGTCTAATATTCTCTATAAATCATTCAACCGGTACACGTTTCTATCATTGCTATAAGTATTCCTTATAAATGGAATAGGTTAAGCGACAAAAATCACATCAAATGTCCTCATCTTCACATCAAATGTCCTTATTCACTGAATAATCATTTATTAAGCATTTTTTCATGTATCTTTTTCATTCATAATTAAATCTATATCTTCATTTAAATACATATATTTATCAACTTTTTCCACAAGATCAGACCACCTTTATTCAGATCCAGTACATATTTCCAGGGCCCTTAGACACTGCCCTAGAGGAAGGCATGCAGCATGTTCTTTAGGAATTTGCACTTCACTGATTCCAGCACAAACCTGAGCCCTATGTGGAAGAGGGCTACAAACCAACTACAAACCAGTTTCTGTTTTTCTACATGTTGATAAGGCAATCATTTTATCTTGCCCAAATTGTGTTTGCAATAAAATGCTGATGCATTAGTGTCATATAGCCATGATGAAAAGTTAGAAATAAATTATGGCAGAAAAAGATGAGTATATTCTCTAGAACACAATATTTTATATGTAAGCTCTAAAATTTCTCCTTTTTTCCATAAAGAGAAAATATATTAATGTGTCCCTTAAAAGCACCCCAAACAACCATAAAACCTGTGCGACTTTATTTGTATAAAGAAATTTTTAAAAGTTTTATTTCAGACTTTTTTTTTTCCAAAATGCAAAACTTTTAATAACAATGTGTTTTAATACCGTTGGGAAAATTAGGACCCCTAATTAAAAAATGCAAATAGAGTATGAAAAAACATTGCAAAAAAAATCTATGGCACAATAGGCATCTAATAAAATATAGATATTAAAAATGAACAAATCAAGAATGAGTGTGGCATAGATTTAGGAAAAAATAGAAATATACATACTGTGCAAAAGTGTTAGGCAGTTGTGCAAAAATGCTGTAAATTACGAATGCTTTCAGAAATAGAAGTGTTAATAGTTTATCAATTAACAAAATGGAAAGTATTTTGAAGGAACTCGGCAACGTTCCTTCAAGGTTGTTTCAAATATCTTGGAGAACTAACTACAGATCTTCTGTGGATGTAGGATGCCTCTTCACGTAATTTCAAACACATGTCATGATATTGAGATCAGGGCTCTGTGAGGGTCAAACTTCCAGGACTTCTTGCTTACACTGAAGATAGTTCATGAGATTGTATGTTTGGGGCCACTGTCCTCTTCAGAATAAAATTGGGGCCAATTACACACCTCCTTGGTGTTGGTATGGTGGTATGGATGATGGATAAGTATCTGCCAATAAGTATCTGCATTGATGACACCATTCTTCTTCTTCCTAGCTTTATTCCCACACTATGCTTGTCGGAAAAGCCGTCTCCGTTTGGGTCGATCCAGGGCATCTTCAGGAGTGACACCCACATATTTCTTGTCCTTTTTGATGTGATCCATCCCACTTTTTCTTGGATATAAAATGTCTTTAATGACAGATGGAGCAACACATCGGTTGAAATACCTCAGTCGTATCAATGGCAATTGAGGACACCATTGATCCTGATCAAATCTCCAACTCCATTTGTAGAAACGCAGCCTCAAACTTGCAAACCATGCTTCACTGTTGCTGGCAGACACTCATTATCATACTGCTCCCCAGTCCTTTAATGAACAAACTGCCTCCTGCTACAGCCAAATATTTCGAATTTTGACTCATCAGTCCAGAGCACCTGCTGCCATTTTTCCGCATCCCAGTTCCTATGTTTTCGTGCATAGTTAAGTCACTTAGTCTTGTTTCCACATCAGAAGTGTGACTTTTTGGCTGCAATTCTTCCACGAAGACCACTTCTGGCCAGATTTCTCTGGACTGTAGATGGGTGTACCTGGGTCCCAGTGGTTTCTACCAGTTCTTTGCTGATGGCACTGCTGGACATCTTCCATTGTCGAAGGGATACAAACATGATATATCTTTCATCTGCTTGTTAAGTGTCCTTAGCTGACTACTGTGTCCCTGGTCCTCAATGTTGCCTGTTTCTGGTGCTTTTTCAAAAGAGCTTGGACAGCACATCTTGAAACCCCAGCCTGCTTTGAAATCTTTGCCTGGGAGAGACCTTGCTGATGCAGTATATCTACCTTTTGTCTTGTTCCTATGCTCAGTTTTGCCAAGGTGTATGATGTGTGACATCAAACTGTCTTCCACAACCTCACCCTAGTAGCAGAATTTGGCTGTTCCTCACCCAATTTTAAGCCTCCTACACAGCTGTTGCTGTTTCAGTTAATGACTGTATTTCAACCTTGCAAGAATTGATGCTGTTTTGAAGGCAAGGGATGGTCACAGCAAATATTGATTTGATTTCGATTTCTCTTCTGTTTCTTTACTTTCTATTTTTGTTAATTGAGAAAAATAAACTATTAACACTTCTATTTCTAAAGCTTTCTTAAAATTATAGCATTTTTGCACAACTGCCTAATACTTTTGCATGGTACTGAATGTACAACAATCACCATACATCCAATGTTAGCATGTAACATTGTATGAGAATGAGATATAATTGGAGTGTTTTCTGATATAGCCCTTTCCTATAAAGGAAACAAAAAAGGAGAAGGGGGCGAATGAGAATTAATACTACAAGGATATTCAGGGTGGACATTCTGAGAATAAAGTACAGGTACTCTCCCATCCAAGCCAAACTGGCCCTTCTGTCTTAAAAAATATGAAATATTTCTTATATTCTAACTGCTTCATCTCAAATTAATTTTTTCCTCTGACAAAGTCTGCTGCTTTCTCCATCTTCTTGAACTGGCTCCCTAATTCATCATCAGACAGAAAAAAATAACTAATTTTCTGCTTACCACTTAAGCATTTAAACTAAAGTTCCCTTAAATACATATTTAACTATAAAACCAAGGACTGCAGTTTTTCATAGTTCTTTCTTTTTCTACTTCTTCATCTAAGTTTCTACTGATTAATAACAGATCAAGCACAGATGATCATCTTTTCTTTGTCCTCTGAAGGAAAAAATTGTCAGCAAGATGAATCAGGAATTTCCCCTAGGATCACATTTGGAAGCTTGACTTCTAACAGGCACTGAATTAATTCAAGTCTCCTATCACTGCAACTTCAGGGTTCATTGAAAGATTCGCAACTGAGGCATCATGCTCATCTTTTTGTTTGGGATGGTGACAATGGACATGAACAGCAGCCTTGCTTCTCTTTGTTTGTCCATTTATTTTACATTTGGTTCGCTTTAGAATATTGATAAATTAATTTTTTTGAATTCTGGAATAGAAAATGATATTTTTACCACATATTCCAGTATCTCCTTTTCTTTTGTTAGTATTCCTTTGGAACAAATTATTTTATTTAATGGCTATATTCTAACAGAAGCTGTCCCACAGGCCTTCATTATAAGTGTTGAATTATATTTGTTTTTCTGTATTAATAGCTCTAACTCTTTTTATTTTCCATACTTTGTTTATACAGACAGTGAAGGCCTATTTATGGATTAATGTTTTTTTCAATTTTTAATGGAATTATTTAAAGGTTCCATTGCAGCAATACTCTTTTTCCTATAGTGTATCAGTATTTATCCCAAGGCCCTTGCGTCAGAGTTTACTTCAGAGTAACTTTAGATGAAACTTGCTGTGCTTTGGCAAAACACATTTTTTATCAGTTTTATTTTGTGCAACCATTTTTCATTTCAATGGTCCATCATCTAAATAATCCTGGCCAGAAATCATTTTTATCCTGTTCATGCTGTTTAAGCTCTGTGGTAGCTGTCACAGCCTTTTTTTTACGTCTATAGATCTGGAATTAGCCAAATCTATGACCACATTGGTCCCTAGCACACCTGACTTAACCAAATACACTAAGACTGAAACACCCTGGACTATGGATCTTATAAACCTCTGCCTATCTACCTACTTTCAATTTGAAACTACATAATTTCAAATTACATACTTTACCAATGAACGTAAAAGGTACACCTATGGCACCAGTGGTTTCAGGACTTACAGCAAAGGTCATTATGCAACATCTAGAAGCCACAGCACTTCTACAAATACAACCCAAAATATGGATCAGATACTGTATGTAGATGACATTTTCATTTCAATATAAAAGGGCCAATTACAGAACATCCACAGGATCGTCAACTTCTTCAAAGGAATCCACTGTACCAGAGAAGGAGAAAACAACATCTCACTGCCCTTCTTGGACATCCTGATCAGCAGAGACCACAATGGCAAACTAAAAACACAAGTGTACAGAATAACCATCCACACCAACCAAGTACTCCACCACCAAAGCAACAACCCAACCTCCAGCAAAAGAAGCTGCCTAAGAACTTTATTTAGACAGACACAAACTCACTGTAGCAAACAGAAAAAGGAAACAGAACATATATACAACATATTCCAACGAATTGCATATCCCTGCAACTTTATCAAAACGTTCCTGACCATTCAACCTAAGACAGCACAATACAAGCCCTAAAAAGGATAACACTGCCATAGTTCAAGAACATCTCAGAAAGAACCAACAGACTACTACAACCACACAGAATCAGCATAGCACACAAGCCAAATAAATTCCATCAAAATATCCTAAGTAACTCCATGAAAAAACAGGAGTCATCTGCAACATACAGTATAATGACTGCATCAGCCCTATGGAGGACAAACAAGCAGAAGACAGGCAGAATGCATCCATGAACATCAACTGGCAGTCACAAGACATGATGAAAACTCTTTAATTTCACAACATATGGACAGACTTAACCATCATCTTGATTGGGAAACTGACCATTCTAGATCAAGCCAAGTCCAAAAACACTAGGGTATTTCTAGAAGTCTGCCATCTGAAATTAGCCATCAATAGACACATAGACATAAACAATAACTACATACTATGCAAAAGATACAATCAACAACACAAAAAAGGGACAAAAAGATCAAAATATCTCCTCACCAGCAATCAATATCCAGATGAGCATAGATTAATTCCAAGATTAAGATCAGACCAACAATCAAGTAAACAATACCCCAATCAAGGAACTGCCAAACAAGCCAACAGTAAACAATCCAACCAAATAATCTCTAAGATTCTAGTGGCTTGCCCTGTCACCAACAGTGACAGGGCAAGCCACTAGAATATAAACTAAGAGCAAATCCTACTCCTCACTAGCACTGACAATGTTACTGAATTTGGGTAATGAAACATCTACAAAAAAACCAACCAAACTTAGGGAGCACCAAGGATCCCCCAAGTGTCAATCAAGAAAGATTTAGAAAAGGGAAGGTGTCAAGGGAACGATTCCCAAAAGAGCACTGAATAAATTGTCAAAATATCTGGACCAGAACTCTATAGAGATTAAATCATTGGCTATGAAGTTAGGTTTATTTGAAGAGTGAGAAATAGGATGCTAGAATAGTCAATCATTCTTATTTATTATTGCTTGCTGAAGCCTCCCCTTTCCACTAATTTCACAATAAAATGGAAATGAGCAAAATGCCCTAGAGCAGTGATGGCGAACCTTTTTTGGCTCACGTGCCAAAAGGGTGTGCGCGCCCACGCCCACACCCATGCTCTCCCCCCGCGCATGCGCACAACCCCCACGCTGTGCCCCCCACGCATGCGCACAGGCCTCACAACGAACTCCTAAAGCCTGGGGACGGCGAAAAACGGCCAAACGGGCCAACCGGAAGTTCGGAAACGAACTTCCGGTTGGCCCATTGGGCTGTTTTTCGCCGTCCCTGGGCTTCAGGAGGCTTCCCTGAAGCCCAGGGAGAGCGAAAACGGACCAACGGGAAGTTCGTTTCTGAACTTCCGGTTGGCCCGTTTGGCCGTTTTTCGCCGTCCCCGGGCTTCAGGAGGCTTCCCTGAAGCCCGGGGAGAGCGAAAACGGCCGAAAAGAAGGCCGAAAATCAGCTGGCCAGCACGCGCATGCGCGCTGGAGCTGACATAGGGCAACGCCTCACGTGCCCTCCGATATGGCTCCGCATGCCACCTGTGGCATGCGTGTCATAGGTTTGCCATCACGGCCCTAGAGTCAGACATGACTGGACAGGGAAACCTTTATCCTTTTATTGTCTTTGATGACAATCCCTGTTATCCCCATATATCTCTTTAATAGCATACAATATGGAAAGATTTGATATCCTACCTTTGAACATGATGGAGATTTAGCAACATTCCTTTTTAAGAAGAGCTCTGCAGATCCTCAGATGCAGAGGTTGACATAACTGCACAAGTCTTCCTGACCTGCACTCTATATTTTACCTACTCTGTATTTTATCTAATTCCCCCTCATCCCCACTATCAACAGATGTTTTAAATGGTCCTAACCAGAAATAATGTTTTTTCTATTGAGAGAGCGGTCCAATGCAATCATGTGAAAGTGAACAAATTTTGTGCTATTACATTAGAAGAAATGAAGACAAAAACAGTTTCTGACATCTTCATTGGCCAACTTAGCTTGTTTAAATATATAAATCCATTTAAGTAAGCTGTGCTTATTTAAATAAAATACATTATGTAATTTATTATATTCATATAAAATAAATATATAAAATGTTAAATGTTAAAAGTATAAAGAATAAAAACAGAAAAATATTTTATCTTTTTCATTATTTGTTTCATCCACTATAAACTATTTTATGTGATTTTTACCGAGAATTTTTGTTATACTGTCTTTTTTTCTAAAACCATATTAGAAACAAACTAATTTACTCTGGAGTAGTATAAGGCTTTTATGTTTATTGAATTGTAATCTAATTTCCTCTGTGCAACTGACATGAAGTTGAGGACTACCTCCAGTAACAATTTATAAATAGTTGTGAGACTATATTAAATTTGTCATTAAAAAAGGTGGGGAGCCATAGTGTTAGGAACAGGAGTATCCAGTATGTGAATGACAATGGGGAACTATTTTGGTGTCTAATTCATCTTTGTAGTTTTAAAATGTACCAAAATCTCTTTTTCCATGGACTCCTGTGAAGTTGTTTTCAAATAAACAAGTCAATAAGTTCTTATGTGTTACTTTCAATTTATAGTAGCTAATATTATTAAATGCCATAGATCTTTTATCTTAGATGTTCCTGCTTTTACATTACAATATTGTAATTTCCTATAAAAAATTAGCAATTTTATACTGCTAAAGATGGCTGTATATAACCTGAATCTTTGCCATATTCATGATGATAAGGCTTACCAGGCCAAGCAGAAGGGTTAGTATTAGTAGTGGACGGTGGCTGCAGAATGCAGAGCTGCCAAAAGAGGAGAGATGGGGAACAGATCGGGGCAGGTTATGGGAGTTGAAGTATGTGTTGTAGTTCTAAGTGTGGGCATGCTGCCAAACATCCAAATTTTGATCATATGACCACAGGGGTGCTGCAACAACTATTAACTTCAAGGACTGGCCGTAACTATCAATTCATTTCAGCACTATTGTCATTTTGATCGGTTGTTGAATGAATGGTAGTTAAACAAGGACTACCTGTATTGGAACAACTGCTAAGGCTTAATGTTAGCCTAAAACAGTGGTTCTCAACCTTTCTAATGGCACGACCCCCCCGCAACCCCCCATGCAGTCGCCAAGTGTCTGAATTTTGGTCACATGACCACGGGGATGCGGCAACAGTCATAAGTCACTTTTTTCA
>QLTV01002934.1:346191-363477 GCA_003457575.1 Thermophis baileyi | reverse complement strand
GTTCTTTTACCCTCTGCGCATGCGCAAAGCGTTCTGCGCATGCGCAGAGGGTAAAAGGACCCAAATGGCGGCGTCTGGGCGGGTGGGCGAAGTCTTCCGCTTCCGTCGCTATCGGCTGTCCGGCGACCCGCAGGCATGGCCGAACCGGGACCTTTTCACCCCTGCAGTCACGGTGGCACCAAGATGGCGGGCTAACGCGCGCGGCGACCCCTGTGAAATGGTCGTTCGACCCCCAAAGGGGTTGCGACCCACAGGTTGAGAACCGCTGGCCTAAAAGATACCGTGTTTCCCCGAAAATAAGACAGGGTCTTATTTTCTTTGGACCCCTGAAATATGGCCTTGGCCTTATTATCGGGGGGGGGGCTTATTATTTTGGGGATGCAGGAGGCGGTGAGCATGGGACTGGATGTCCTGCTGCCTCCGTCGCCTCCCCTCCCTGTTCGAGCGGCCCAACATGTGCCACCCTGCCCCAATGGCAACAGTAGCCTGGCTGCTTCCCTTCCCCGGCATCTGCGCCACCTCCCGCAGAACATCTCCTGCGCTGGAGGGACAAACTCCCCTGCATGTCGCCCCCAAACTGCCCCCCTGGTCCCGTCAAAAGACTCGGAAAGCCACGGACCGCTTCTCGGCTAGGGAGATCTGCCTGTTTCCTCCACCTCTCTCCAAGATGCCGCATTGGAGAGCCCGCTGGCTCTGCCACCTCCCGCCAAGGCCCCGAGCGGCACGGGCTTTGCGGGAGCAGCTGGGCACCCAACCTGTCCCTTCCAGAGTCGCTGAGACAATAAGCCACAGCGTCCCCACAATCCACCACCAAATCGTGGCTCACTTCTCTCTGCCGCCACCGCCTTCTGCCACAGACGCCTGGCGTCTCCTTCGGCTCAAGACGTACCCGGTGCGGGCATCGCCATCTCCCCTCTGCTGCTCCTCCGCCAGCATCACAGGTGGCGCTGGGAAGAGCCCGGGCGTGCCAGCAGGATCCTGCTGCCGCCACCTCTCGATGCAGGAACCCCACCAGCCCTGGCTGCGGAACGGACTGCCTAGTCCGGCTTGATTTGACAAGAAGCCCCCACCTCTGAGCCACGAGGCCGGATCAGCTATTGGGCGCGTCCCCCGCCATTCACGCGGAGCCACTGGGGGAGCCAGGCCGGGCTCACATGTGACCAAAGCGCTTTTGGGGAGAGGCGAGACGGATGGTCCTGGTCACGTTCAGCGAGATTTTGGGGGTTTTCTGGGCGACTTTCCATTTAACCAAGCCGCTTACACTGAAAACAGATTATTGTAATGCTAAACTTTGGGGTTTCGTTCACTTCACAAACCTTAATAATCAGATCTTCCCATTTGAGTGGGGAGGGGGGTGACTTTAGCTAAGGTGTGAACCCCGCTAACTGTGGTTCATCAAGAGTGGCCGCCGCAAAAAGAGCGGCTCCCAGCCAGGAAAGAGAGAGAGCAAGCAAGAGGCGGGTGCGCGCAGGCACCAACACAAGACCTGTACTTTAGTAATATTGTTGGGCGAGTTTTACCAACTCCCTCCGCCGTGGCATTGCGCACACCCTGCGGGACTGGCTCGGCTCCTCTGGGCTCTGCCTCTGGCGTTTTGAAACACGCTCCTTCCTGTGAGGAGGAGGAGGAGGTGAGGCAGGGATCGAGGCTCCTGAGCCGTGGCAGCAGCAGAGGGGAGAGCCCCGGCCCCCCATCTGCCAGCGCGACACGGAGAGACATGGAAGTGCCCTTCCAACTGCCCGCCCTGGGATCCGACTCCCTGCACCTCTGGCTCAGCGGGCAACTTGGCGGGCTCCGTAGCAGGGCCCTCCTGCCACCTCGGCTATTTCCCGCCGCCGATCGCCACGCCGCTGGGCATGAGTTAAATCGCGGACATGGATACCAAACATTTCCTCCGCTGGGTGAGTTGCTGCTGGGGGGCTTGGAACAAATGGGAGCCCCGCACGCTGGGGGCGGCCACTGGGCGAGGGAGCGGCTGCCTCTGTTGCCTCCGAGTGGCCCCGGCCCGGGTGCGTGGGGCATGTCCCCCCTTTCCCCGGAAAGTAGTTGGGGGGGCTTATTTCAGCGCATGCCCTGAAAAGCCCTGTTGGGCTTAATATCAGGACATGTCGTATTTTCGGGGAAACACGGTAGATCTGTTAAAATTAAAATTAAAATGTAATACTAAATATTAAAACTACAAAACACACAAATTCAGTGAACTTTTTTGTATGTAAGAATGCATAAGATTGGGTCTGTATAAGTTTTAAATTATTTTTGAACTATAGCAATACACTTTTTGATGGATACATTTTCTTCAAGGATTTCACTGAAAAGCATGCATTTTACCTCCTTCAGTAGAGGGACAAACTGCTTTGGAGCTGAGGGATTTTCTATATTTTCAACTGCCCTCTTGCTCTGATTGCTGGAACAATAATGATCATCTTCTATTGTAATCTGTTCATTCTCTTCTGCTTCCAATTGACTCTGATTGAAACGGAGGGAGCCTTTCAGAATATCCTTAATCTGTTGAAGATAAGGACAGAAATGCATGTTTTGGATAAATTCTAAAAAAGGCTACCTAGATTCTCTAGAGAGAACTATCCTATCATCAACTATCTTAAGTGATCAAAACATGTACAAAATGACCAACAGTGTTTCTCAGGAAAAGCTTTAGGGAACTCATGAATCTTCTAGTCAAAATGATGAGGCAAGGCAAATACATTTAAAAGAATAAAATATTACAACTGGTTCTAATGTCATTAAAATGCTGACATATACCATACAAGGATAATAATAATAATAATAATAACAATAATATAATAATAATAATAATAATAATAATAATAATAATAATAATGATAATAATAATGATAATAATAATAATAATAATAGTAATGATACTTGGTTGATACCTAGGACGCTGGCAGCAACCCGTATCAACCATTAGCACCAGTCAGTGGTATTTGTGACACTTTTAAATGTTCAGTTGACTGAGTTTCATGTTTAATGAATAAAAGAGATAATAATAATACGCTACTCAGAACATAGTATATTTTAAGAAGATACTTGGTTAATACCTAGGACGCTGGCAGCAACCCGTATCAACCATTAGCACCAGTCAGTGGTANTTATTTTTCCAGTGCTTACTTATCAGAGTACAAAATCAGTGTGCATGTCCCGAAGTTCACATGTTAGAATGGCAGACAGTATTTCTATTTCCTCATTCTGTCAATAATAATAATAATAATAATAATAATAATAATAATAATAATGATAATAATAATGATAATAATAATAATAATAATAGTAATGATACTTGGTTGATACCTAGGACGCTGGCAGCAACCCGTATCAACCATTAGCACCAGTCAGTGGTATTTGTGACACTTTTAAATGTTCAGTTGACTGAGTTTCATGTTTAATGAATAAAAGAGATAATAATGATGATGATGATGATGATGATGATGATGATGTAATAAATCAGTTTAATTGGAATTTCACATGTTTCGCACCTGACATTTCAGCTTTGAAGAGCATCTGGGGAAAACTGGGGGTCATTGGGATGAAGGTAAAGTGGCCTACTATGATTCTATCCCCCTGGCAGTACACAGTAGAAGCCACACTATTGCATAATAATGGGAGGGGGGAATGGAAACAGATGGGCAGAATTTGGGTAGCCATACCTCTCTGGAAACAGTGGCAGGACTTTTAGGTAAAGGTAATTCCTGGAAGAATGCTATTACTACAGAACAAGAAAATAGAAAGCTCTGGCTGCTAATGAACATGAGGAAAGTAACAATTAAAATGGGAGGGAATTTCAGTCAATCAAGGTATGTTCCCAGAGAAAATTTATCTGGTATTCCAAGACAAACCCATTACGAGTAGTCTAGAGAAATTTAGTTTTCCTTTGCACTGATTTTTTAAATATAATGTTAAGATTTATATATCAATAAAATATTAAAATTACATTACTTTTCTTTCATACCTGCTTCAGCCCAGCCAAAGAAACTAGAATTTCATCTTCTTTTTCCAAGTGTTCTTGCAGGATGACTTCTTGAATATTTCCTATAATGTCAGTATCAATGAATCAGCTTCATGTTTATTTCTATCAAACAGACATGCTTTTCTGGTTTTTTTTCAAAATGTTGTTAAAAATCACAAGTTGTTAAGAATTTTTTTAAAAAAATGTTCAGGACTTTCATAAACCTGAGGCTATAGAGTATAATTAAATTAAAGATAAACATGACCATTACTGAGGACAAGTACTCTTCAACAGTTGCAGCAATAATTTACTTGCTACTGATATAAGAAACTTCTAGAACATGGTTCATTTGTTATTCTCCCACTGACACATCTAAGGGATAATAATCCACCCTCATAAACATGGAATGTGAGGAATTCTTAAATGCCCTGAGTTATTTTCTGGATGACAGGGAATAATGCTGAAGTATTTCTCTTTGGGATATCACAGACCACTGATCCCTATGATCATCTTGATTATCAATAGAGTCTTAATTTTTTGCTCCATACCTCTGTGGAAATAGTGGCAGAACTTTTAGATAATTCCTGGAAGAGTGCTATTTTCCCAGAACAAGAAAAGAAGGATCTATTGGCAAGCAGGTCTGGAGATGGCTAATGTACAACTAGCAGAAATGTTGTTGAAAGATGACCAAATGTCATTTTGAACATGTTCTTTTTGCTACTATGGTGCAATAAAGGCAACAAAGAAGGCTTAGTGCAGCTCAGCAGGGTTTGTACAGTTTTGAGGCTTTCAACATGATGCCTTCATTGTTGTGAATTTGAATTAGGTATTCCATGACCAATTTAATCCAATTTTGGGATAAATTTTAGTTTTTGAACTCTGAGCATAATGGAGAGGATGCTTGAAGCTGTGTGCAACATCATATCTTTTTAAACCTTCTTTCTTAGCTGCTTGGATCTAACTGAATGACAGAGAGACAGGCTGCCTGAGAGCAGTGAGTGATAAAGGCACCCATAAAAAAGGGACATGAAATGCTTTAAAGAAAACAACAGCAAGTCCACTTCTAAAAGAAAGCTGCTGGATCCAATTGCTTTTAATAAATACTGGCTAACTGCTAATAGGAAAGAAATTTAGAAGCTGCTTACCGTGCAGTTTCAATAATCATTAGGACTATTCCTGTTATGGGCTCAGTTCTGATTCTGAGAGACTGGGAATCTGTGACTGGGAATCTGGAGCACAGTACTGTCATTTTTCCACTCACATATATATCATAACCTCACAGTAACTGAGCTGTGGGTTCTACAGGTTCCTTTCAGTTACTGCTATGCTTACTCAACACCTACTATGAAGTCATTGAACATGATCATCTGAATTAGAAGATACTATTTAGATTGTTTACAGTGCCTGGAACTAATCACGGCAGAACGAGCACGTAAAGCCATATTATCCTAATAGGAATATTATCCTATTCTGTGCACCTCCAAAAAACCTTGTTTTGTCAACCCTACTTCTATGGAAGAGGAGCTCTAACCCTCTTTTTCAATTTTAATCTTTGCAATTGTGTATTGATTTATTGATTTGTTTTACTGTATTATCATTAATATTATTTTTAATGAAGGAAAATTCTGTCTAAATAAAATAAAGACAGACCTAAATCTTTTCCATCCTTTTTTTTTAAAAAAAATTAAGCCTCAAACTTAAAACAAACATTAAAATATTAGCTGTGTTTATTGGAGCAAATAACTTCAAACTGTGGTTATCAGACTGACTTGTTTTACTATCAATAATTACGGGTAGCCACAGTTTAGAATTTGTACTTAATGCTAACCTCAAACTAATTAAAATATGATTTCCTGGACTTACAAAAAAAAGAGACAAAGTGTTAGTCTATGGTTGGCCTAATCCTGATCTCTTACTGAAAATACTTCATTTAATATATCCAAACATAGTTTGGGATATAATTCATAGCTTTGATTCTTTTTCTTTTGAACCCCAATTGTAGCATTAGTCTAAATCAGGGGTCTACAACCTTGCCATCTTTAAGACTTCCCAGAATTCCCAGAATTCCCCAGCCAGCAAAGTTGCCAAGGTTGGAGACCCCTGGTCTAAATGACTGCATTTTCCTAGTTACTCCCTAATGGAAAGATCTTATACATTACTTACAAAGGAGCTAGCAACATTGTAACATTATAGTTTAATATGTGGATATTATTGCATTTGCAGTCAACTTACCTAACCATATGAATTAACACAGTAAATTAAATTAATAGGAGTGAATGGCAAGATGCAGGTAAGCCAATTAAATCAAATGAGTGTAAAATAATCCTGAACACCTGGTATTTTGTAAAATATTATTTAAATATCAATGGGATATTTAAATGTAACTATACATTATGTATAATATATAAAAGGGTATTATTGTTTTGTCCACGTTTGTGGTTGCATTTGTATTGATAAATTTATATTGCACATATGAAAAAAATGCCTATCTGGTAACATTTTAGCTTTGAAGTATGCTTTTGATGTTGCTGTTTTCTGATTAAAAGAAGTAATAAAACTTTCATGAGCTGCATTAAAACAGAGAACAGCCTGGGAACATCTTTTCTGGAACAGTGAGCATTTATATTCCACAAATGAATTATGAGACATATAAATTATTTGCAAAGCAAAGAAAATCTGTTACTATGTCATAAATGACTTTTTTGAGTTAGGACTCTTATTGTTCAAGAGCATATAAAAACCAGTATTCTTGTTCAGGATCTCTGCAATTAATATACATTCTTCAGAATATGACTATTCTGTCAAAAGATTGTTTTGTAACCGAATAAATACTTAGAAACTGGTTATAAATTCTAGTAATTTTTCTTACACAGGTTAGAATTTAATATGACAATGAATGACAACAATAATTCAAAAACTAATTTGTGGCACACATCAGAATATATGCAGTTTAAACTTTAAGGTTAAATTCTAGAAGGCTCAGAACAATATCAATTTAATATTTTATTGATGTTTAATTATAGTTATTATTAAACTATAATATTATGTTTAACAATAACACAGTGGATCAATGTGGAAGCTAGGTCATTAGGATGGCCCTTGCATGTACATCTATCCTCCACACTTTTAATCTCTACAAAATGCCTGCATAAGGATGGCATGTATTAATACTTCTAGGCTTGCTCCTAATGTTAATACTGCAACAAAGCTAGTATTAGAGAATACTAAACAAAGACTACATTGGGTTTTTTTTATAGCAAAACTCAGCAGGTAACAGTCTACTCTCTCACATTATTAAAACTTATCCAGAACCAAACAGTTACTAATGCCCTGGAATAATGACCCCCTAAAATGAATACAATACTGCTAAAGATTTCAAATGTCTTTGAAGGCTCTTTTCCATATATATTAAACTTGCCACAAAAAACAATATATCATTGTTTCACAAGCTGTATTTATATTATGCAAAGCTCTACATTCATTTCTATAGTAACACAAAGACAGGGTCCCAAATCTACAATTATATTGTCATTGTGTGGTGCCGCAAAACAAGTAGATGAACACTTAATGAGGAAGCTTTTATATAAACACACAAATAAAAATTACTACTCTAACTCATCATTTCCTCCTTTACGTTCCAGGGAATACAATTATAAACTTGGAAGTTTGTGGATAAAATCTATGGTAAAAACTGGTATTATGGTATTAGTTACAAAAGTTGCTTGGAATTCTGAGAACATCTCAAATTTGTGGATAAATTATAGATAAAATAGGGAAAATTCATTCAAATCTAGTTTCTGATAAGGCTTACTACTGCAGAAAAAAAGTTATGTAAATAAAATGAACAATATTGCAATATAAATTAAATGAGAATCCTAGCAAAGGTTTAACAGAGATCAATCCCAAGGCAAGAATTGCAGCAAATAAATTTAGTAATAATAACACCCAGACTTAACAATTGTCAATAAGGAAGAAAAATGGCATGTGGCAGTACTGGAGACAGCAGAAGAGAAGAGAAAAGAAGTAACCGTAGAGGATAACAATATACAAAGTCCTGCAAACAGAACGACTGTCACAAAAGAAAGAAAGACAGTATTAATGGTAATAGGCACCTTGGGTGCAATCCCAAAATAATTGGAACACCACTTGGATGCCATCGGCATTGCACTATCAGTCAGTCGAAAGGGATGTGGTGGCTCAGTGGCTAAGACGCTGAGCTTGTTGATAAGCTCCCGTTACTTGCCCCAGCTTCTGCCAACCTAGCAGTTCAAAAGCACGTAAAAAATGCAAGTAGAAAAATAGGGACCACCACTTCCGTCGCGATGCAAACCGGTAGGGAAGGTAAGTGGAACCCACCCCTGTCCTGCACCTCACCTTAGGCACAATATCACAATTGTTCTCATATATCTGCTTGGTTACACCTGACTGAGTGATTTTTAGATATCAGCTTTCTCAATTTTTATGATGTTTTGAACTTTGTTTAATGTTTCTAGATTTAAACCAGTATTGTGCTTGATGCTATCTATATTCTTTGTTTGTATGCATAAACACCTACATGCATACTTTCCTAACATATTATTATCAATCTGATAATATAAACATTATCCAGAAGATACACATCATCATTTCATATCTAGAAATATGGACTTCCTTCTTACCTAGATGTATGTTCATCATTTTTGCACAATATTTACACATAGCTTCTAACTCATTCAATTGTCCTTGAAGAAATGAAATCTGAGTCTCTAATTCTTCTTCCTATAATCAAAAGTAAAATAAAAACTTGACTAGTAAAAACTTTGTCAAAGTTGAGGAAAAATTACACAAAAGTTTATGTTTTACATTCCTGCTGCATCCATTTTCAAAGAGCTCATGTCCCATGTAAACTTTACAGCTACTCTATATTCATAATCTCACCTTTTCAAAAAAATATTTACTAAGATACTGCAAAGGCAATCATATGATTGAAGACAGGAACACTCTGAGTTCTGCTATTGTCCAGAGATCTAAAGTCTACTACGAGAGCATATAGAACAGAGAAACTCAGACTGATGTCATCTACCGTATTAATCATGAAAAGTAGCCAGACTATTTAATATGTGTTCACACAATAAAGTGAAGTCACAACTGCCAGTTCTTTAGCTGGTGTGGATGTTTTTCTTCTTCCTCTTCCTTGTTATTTATCAACTGCTTTCAGAATCAGCTTATTCAAAAAATTATAATTCAAATTGCTTTAGTTCATGCTACATAGCTAAATTAACTGCAAGCTATCTAGCTATATTAATTCAGTTTTCTCATTAGCAAAGCCTTATTTGTATGCAATATACAATTTTTTTTCAATTGTGACTTCATCAATAATAAGGTTTCTGTATAATTTTACCAAACAACATAAACAGGTCCTGTCACTTAAAACATCTTATATATGTTTCTATACTCAAAGCATTTCTGTTTGTGTATGACACTCTTTATAATTTATTTTATTATCCTAAGATAATTTTCATATGTTCTAATTATGATACACCTGCAGTTTATTAGTTTGTTTGACAATTGCTCTCTTCCCTCAAATAGATATAGAAATAAATATACTTATATTTAAAAAAAAGTCAGCAGCAGAAATGCAAAGTCAGAATGAGTTAAAACAATGTGTTCTTTTTCCTTATGCACTTAAAATACTGATACGCTGCTACATCTTTCCTTTAACAGCAACATAAAGATGTCTTGTAGCTGATAATAACATGGCATTTTCGTTTACATAACATCAAGATTTCTGAAATAATTCTTTGGATTTGATAAAGAACAAAGATCAAAATCTTTGGGTTCTCCTGAAATCTGTGTTTCAATCATAACATATCCTATTGATTTAAATGAGACTTAAATCCAAGAGGCTTCTGAACTGAAGCTTTGGGTTTTAGCAGAGTTCATTTATCCACCTTGCATACTGTTCTAATTTTTATTAGGACTCACAGCAGTTAACCATGAAAGGTATAATATAGAAGATTCCTGGTAAAATAAAAAATGAAATGCTCATGGTAAGCCAAAGGAAAAAAAAATTGAAAGGGGAATCAATTGTATTATAAGAAAAGTCTAAAAATCCAGCGACGATGTACAATCCTAGATATCATATACTTAGACTACAAATGTTTTTCACCCGAGTTTTGTCATTTTCTGAAAAGACACCACAGGGGGGCAAGTCCAACCTCAGTTGGAAAGCTGTTCCAAAACACAACCATTTGAAAAAATTGCGCCTCCAAGTTTCAAAGCCCTTGTCCATCTTTTCACTACTGGAGTACTGTAGTGGGGTAGTATCAGTAGTTTTTTCTCGGACAATCAAATTGATAGCATGATTCTGTATGGAAATCTAAGTACAAGACATTCTGTATAGATCAAAAGCTAGCACTTTGAATTGCATCCAGAACTCTATTGGACAGTGTAGCACAGGTTTAATATTTTCACAGTAATAAGAACTAATTAACATTTGGAGCTTCAAAGACAGTCCCATTTACAGCACATTGCATATGCCAACAGTGGTGATAAAATCATGAGTTAACGGGCAAGTTGCTCCTGCTCCTGGTAGAGCTACAATTCAGTGCTAACTGCATTTGGCTAAGGATCCCTTGGTCAGTGTTATTCTACTCAATTAGCAACAGATGTACTTCCATATCAAGAAACTATATTAGATACAAAGATTTTCTGGTCTGTGAAAAAATTTTTCTCCATGGAACCAGTCCCTGCTGCCAAAAGGTTTGGGACAACTGATATAGACCATTAGAGTCCCCAGGCTCTGGGGCAAGGCATAAAGAGCATTTGCAGCATGCCATAAGATGTTATGAGGAAATGTAAACCTGTCTTTATTTTGGTGTAAAATGTATTCTGATGAATTTTCAAGTTTCTGTTATTGTATGTTGAAGAGAGGCTGACCAAGCCAGGAGGAGGAGTCAAGTGGGGAATTAGTCTGGAATCTCTATGCAGGCACAAGAGGGCAAGATTGGATTCCCTCTTGAATGACATTGAACTTTATCTAGTCTGGCCAGGTGCAAACTGCCAGTCTGAGAATATTCCTGTACTATAGGCATGAATAATAAAATAGCTAATTGAACTCTTCATGTGTGGATCTGATTATTTGCACCTGACATTACCTTAAAACAATAAAGTGAATCTCTGAAATTTTTGCATTCCTGATCTTCGGCTGACAGATAGTAATATAAAATTATTCCACGCCTGACACAATTTCTCCCAACATACAATACTGTGCAAAAGTGTTAGACAATTATGCAAAAATGCTGCAAATTAATAATGCTTTCAAATCCATATTTGGTGTGACCATTCTTTGCCTTCAAAACAGCATAAATTCTTATACTTGCACAATGTTCTTCACCCAATTTTAAGCCTCCTATACAGCTTTTTGTCATTCAGTTAATGATTGTGTTTCAACCTTTGCAAGGTTGAAACACAGTCATTAACTGAAACAGAAACAGTTGTGTAGGAGGCTTAAAATTAGGTGAAGAACAGCCAAACTTTGCTACTAAGGTGAGGTTGTAGAAGACAGTTTCATGTCACAGATCATACACCGTGGTAAGCAGGAACTTAGGAACAAGACCAGATATAGTTATATTGCATCACCAAGATTTCTCCCAGGCAAAGATTTCAAAGCAGGCTGAGGTTTCGAGATGTGCTATCCAAGCTCTTTTGAACAAGCACCAAGAAACAGGTAACACTGAGGACCAGGGATGCAGTGGTCAGCTAAGGACACTTAATGAGCAGATGAAAGATGTATCATGCTTGCTTCCCTTCGACAATGGAAGATGTCCAGCAGTGCCATAATCACAGAACTGGTGGAAACCACTGGAACCCATGTACATACATCTATAGTCCAGAGGAGTCTGGCCAGAAGTGGTCTTTATGGAAGAATTGCGGCCAAAAAAGGCATATCTCTGACATAGAAACAAGACTACATAACTCAACTATGCATAAAAACATAGGAACTGGGATGCGGAAAAATGACAGCAGGTGCTCTGGACTGATGAGTCAAAATTTGAAATATTTGGCTATAGCAGGAGGCAATTTATTTGCCAGAGGGCTGAAGAGTGGTAAAATATTGAGTGTCTGCAGGCAATAGTGAAGCATAGTGGAGATTCTTTGCATGTTTGGGGCTGCATTTCTGCAAATGGAGTTGGAGATTTGGTCAGGATTAACAGTATCCTCAATGCTGAGAAATACAGGCAGATACCTATCCATCATGCCTTAGCATCAGGGAGGCATGTGATTGGCCCCAAATTTATTCTGCAGCAGGACAATAGCCCTAAACATACAGCCAATGTCACGAAAAACTACCTTTAGTGTAAAGAAAAACAAGAAGTCTTGGAAGTGATCAAAGCCTTGATCTCAACTTCATCGAGTCTGTTTGCGATTACATGAAGGGATAGAAGGATCTGAACCAGTCTACATCTACAGAAGATCTATGGTTAGTTCTCCAAGATGTTTGGAACAACCTTGAAGGAACCTTGCCGAGTTCTTTCAAAAACTGTGTGCAAGTGTACCTAAAAGAATTGGTGCTGTTTTGAAGACAAAGAGTGGTCATAACAAATATTGATTTGATTTGGATTTCTTTTCTGTTCATTTACTTTCCATTTTATTAATTGATAAAAATAAACTATAAACACTTCTATTTCTGAAAGCATTTTAATTTATAGCATTTTTGCACAGTTGCTTAGCACTTTTGCACAGTACTGTAATCTCCATCTCTTAAGAGTATAAGATATAATAATCAAATTAAAAAGAATCAGTAGGTTATCACATGCTTGAAATTCTATTACTATAAGATCAGGGGTGGGTTCTATTTTTTTACTACTGGTTCTGTGGGCGTGGCTTATTTTGTGGGTGTGGCTTGATGGTCATGTGACTGGGTGGGCGAGGCTTTGTGGTCATGTGACTGGGTGGGCATGGCTTTGTGGTCATGTGACTGGGTGGGCGTGGCCAACTCAATGTCACTCACGTCAAGGGGTCCCTCACCTGGCCCCTCCCCTCCCAGCCATTCCTTGTCTCACCCAGCCTCAACGTATCTGTAAAAATGTTGTTCACCTTTTTTCAACTTTATTATCTACATACTATAGATGTACTTTCATGGACCACTGAAAGGAGGAAATGGCTCACATGCTTTGCCCAAGAGTGTGATAGGCAACAGGCTTTTTAAGGGGCTGCCAGAAAGAAGGGGGGGCAATGTATTTTCCAAAGCACCAGAAAGCAAAACAAGAAGCAATGGATGGAAACTGAACGAAGAGAGAAGCAACCTAAAACTAAGGAGAAACTTCCTGACAGTGAGAACCAATATAGGTGCAGAAATATTTCAGTCATAATTTTACATATAAAATAGCCCTGATGTATGACAGCAAGTGTAAAAGTCAAAGATCACAAGAGTGCTGCTTTCTCTGTATGTATACAAAACATCACATACCAGGAATAGCATATTAAGCTGGACTTATGCAACCTGATGTACAAAATAAACACACACATATTTATGCTCTGGACTATAGACATTGAATACATGTAAATCCCTGAAAAATATGTGGTAGCCCTGGGCAAAAGAAAGGCAGTAAAATCACTCTAGGTGTAGGGACAGTATAAAATATTAACACATGATAAATAATGGAACAATTAAAAATAATAGCACAGAGTTCTCTCTCTCTCTCCCTTCCTTCCTCTTTCTTTCTCTTCTCTCTCTCCTTTCCTTTTTCTTTCTCTCTCTTTTTTTCTGTCTCTCTTTCTCTGTCTCTTTCTTTTTTTTCTTTCTTTCTTTCTAAATCTCTCTAAGGTTTGATGAAAGCAGTCACAAGCTTAGGGTGAATTAAGTCTTTCTCCAAAACTTAAACCAGGATTCCAACAAAAACCTCTAGGTCAGCATCAAACAAGGGATGGAAGGCAAGCCAGGCTAGGAGGCATTAGAATAATTTCAGGCAAGTTCAAGCCTCAGTCCAAATCTTATTATTCAGACCAAAATAATTCTAGTTCAGCATACACAAGATGCAAACTAGAAACTCTTCCTCATCTAACTGTTGTCTTACATAAAAGTTGAAAACCACTAGTCAGATATTATAGACAAATATGTTTTTCTATCACAATAATTTGGATCATTTCTGATTTGTGACATTCACTGAATCAAGAAAATTTACAGCCACCACATAGTTTATACCTATAATGACAATTATGAGTCTATTCTGTGTATTTTCTGGATCAGTCAAGCCACGCATCTGCACTTTATAGAAACAAACAGATGGGCCAGATTGCAATTTGTGGTTATATTTGTAGGCATGATTCAGTGGCATTACATTAACTGTAGATATCTATTAATAGGGTTGAGTTTACTAAAGAATCCCACATATCTATAATATCTTTCCAATGACTTCATAGTATTCTTTGGGTAAAAATAGGAGTATATGGTGCCATAATCAACATAATATGGAAATGTTTCCTTAAATTTTATTCTCATTTATATCATGAGTTAAAGATAAAACTAAAACATAAAGGGCCAGATATAGTAATTTGAGCAGTTGAGATTCACTGTATTACACAGAGGGGGATCATTTTTCAGATCAAAGACAAAAACGAAACAAAATGCTCTGAATAGCTAGTATACCACAGAACTTTTACAGGAAAAGAATTAAAAATGTAAACTATTGTAAGTGTGGCAAAAATATGGCACATAAGATCACTAATACTGTAAGGGGAGCACCAAAACCACAAATCATCCCCAAAAGGAAGTTAAAAAAGAAATGCACTAATGTTGATTTTTAATAACTAAATTTAATAAGTTAAAGGATAAGCTAAGAGGTGCAGTGAGTGATGGTAATGAGAAATATTTCGGAATGGTAGATTCAGGTTCCTCCATGTCTGTTGTAAATTCAAAATTGGTGGATTAAAAAGTCCCTACTTGTTATGGTAAAAAGGCTAGGAAATAAATATTTTAATTTACCACCTCACAGGATTGTTGTGGGGAAAACAGGAGAAGAAAGGAGAATGTTACGTTCACTACCTTTAGTTACTTATACTCATAATAAACAAAGACAACAACAAATTCATTTGGAAATTACTTATGTCTTTCATACTCTTCCACAGGAAGGGCTGTGTTTGAGAAAAAGATATATTATAGAGATGAAGCCAGAGGTAGCAGAAGATTTACTAACACTGCAGTTAACAGAGCAGTAGCTGATATAGCATTGAAGAGGTAACGTTAATACGGGAAAAGGCTGCAGAAAGAAATGGAGGAGGAAGACATTATACAAAAATAAGTGTTTAGAAGAAACTATCAAGAAAGGCTGAAATGATTAAGATGAAAATGGAAGCAGAAACGTTTAAAGTTTGGCTACAGAAAAACCTGTGACAACACATTAAAAAATCTAGCAATAAAAGCTTCAGATGAGGCAGTAGAAGGAACTCATTTTGTGAGTGCTGTTAAAAAAAGGAGAACACCAGGCAGAGAAGACAGAACAGCCATCTGTTGCTGACAGAATGAAAACTGATGAACAAGATATGTTGGATTTGAAAGAGAGGGATTTTTTTTTAAAAAAAACCCTCCCCTTTTGCTTTGAGAGAAACATTACATTCACCTCCAACTTCTTCCAGAACTGAAGAAGTTTCTTGGATGAGAAGCAGAATGTCTTCAAACAAAAACAAAGAAAATCTAGTTGCCTTTTGAAAAAGCACCTTTGGTTCAGCTCCAAATGATACTATTTCTCCAAGAGATTTCAAGCAAGCACATGAAAAGATTCTCCTGATACAGTTCAAGGATCTGCTTGATACAGTTCTTCAGAGGAATTATGGAGTCTGTTATTTGTACCTCTGTAACTGTCTGGTTTGGCACAACAACCAAACAGGAAGGTACAGACTTCAATGGATAGTTAGGATTGCAAAAAAACAAAACAAAAACCAATTGTAACCAGCCTGCCTTCCATTGAGGACCTGTATATTACACGAGCCAGAAAGTGGGCTGAGAAAATATCTACAGATCCATCACATCCTGGAATAAACTGTTTCAACTTCTCCCCTCAGGATATCACTATAGGGCATTGCATGCTAACACAACTAGGCACAAAGACAGATCCCCCCCCCAATGCCATCACTCTGTTAATATCTAATTCCCACATCACTGTCTTATGCCTAAAGAAATTTATCCATGTAGTAGTAGGGCTGTATTGCTATTATCCTTCTCATCTTCTCATCATTCATACTACCTTCTCCTATTAATATCTTATGATTTATCACTTGTTGTTTGTATCTTGTAATTTATGACTGTATCTTATGCCTTATGATCTATGGCTTATCACTTTGTTGTTTGTATGTACACTGAGAGCTTATGTACCAGAGACAAATTCCTTAGCCAATTAAAAATATTCCAATGAAATAAAAATTAAAGAAAAAGTTGATATTTCTGCTATAGTAGGATAAAGAAAATGATTTTGAGCTCTGTCATACTGATACACAGTAAAAAAAATGAAGATAAAGCTAAAAAATTAGAGCTAGCCTCAGATATATTGGAAAAGGCAGAGCAGTAAAATTCAGCTTTGTGCTGTTCAAGTTCATCTAAAACTGGAAGAAGTTAGTATCAATCTGAAAACTAAGCAATGGAATTTTTCATCATCCCTATCTCCTCAGCATAAATATTTAGAAACTCATAACAGCTTGCTTGCAGAAACTTACTAGCACCTTAGTTGATTCTAAAACTATAATGATCAGTATGATGAAGCAGGACTGCAGTACAGTCAATTATGGCTGACTGAAAAACTAAAAGCAAAAGGACAGAAGGTGGGAAGGAAATACAGGAATTCAGGAAACAAGGAGAGAATTTTTTTTTTTTAAAAAAAAAACCTGTTTAACGATATCAAGACTTGTTCTGAAGATAATATTGACATGTGAATCTTCTAGCTTTTCACTATATTCCAGCTAGCGGCACAACTGATGGAGTTGCATCAGGGGTGGGTTCCTACCGGTTCGGACCGGTTCGCCCGAACCGGTAGTGACCCGCTAGTGACGTCATCCGAACCGGATCGGTGGTTGCCGGTCCGTGGGGGCTGCCATCTTTTTTTAAAAAAATTTCCGAATTGTTTTTTGTTTTTTTTCTGAGCATGCTCAGAAGGTGACTTCCAGCACTGTGCCTGCGGTCGCCATCTTTTTTCAGCTTTATTTCTTTATTTTTTTTCTGAGCATGCTCAGAAGGTGACTTCCAGCATTGTGCATGCGGTCGCCATCTTTTTTTCACTTTATTTATTTATTTATTTATTTTTCTGAGCATGCTCAGAAGGTGACTTCCAGCATTGTGCATGCGGGCGCGA
>QLTV01002934.1:312253-326981 GCA_003457575.1 Thermophis baileyi | reverse complement strand
TCATCATTGAGGCCGATCACTGTTGTGTCATCTGCAAACTTCAGTCGTTTAACAGATGGATCGTTAGAGATGCAGTCATTGGTATAGAGAGAGAAGTGGAGAGAACACACAGCCTTGGGGGGCCCCTGTGCTAATTGTACAGGTATCTGATGTAATTCTGCTTATCTTCACCTGCTGCTGCCTGTTTGTTAGGAAGCTTATGATCCACTTACAAGTGTGTTCAGGTACCGCTAGCTGCTTTAGCTTAGTTAGAAGAGTGTCGGGAATGATGGTATTGAATGCTGAACTAAAGTCTACAAAGAGGACCCTTGCATAGGTCTTTGGAGATTCAAGATGTTGTAGGATGTAGTGCAGAGCCATATTAACAGCATCATCTGTTGATCTGTTTGCTCGGTATGCAAATTGCAGGGGGTCTAACAGTGGATCCGTGATGGTTTTCAATACTAGCCTTTCAAAGGTTTTCATAACTACAGATGTTAGAGCAACTGTCCTCTGGTAAGAGGCGCACTGGCCCTCTTGGAAGAAGTGGGGGGCGCGTGGGCGGGGCGCACGCATGTGCAGTGAGGGTTTGCATGTGCGCATGCGCAGCGCATGCGTGGGGGGAATGCGGGGAGGGTCGTGCGCGCATGCGCAAATGGGGGCATGCATTGCATTATGGGTGCCGGCACGCGCGAGTGCAACAGTGCTCTCGCACTTGGACTTTTGGCATGCAACGCCAAAAAGGTTTGCCATTGGAAAGTATATGTTTATGGGTTTACTTAGATAGGAGATGGGATATGGAATCAAGAGCTACCAGTTTAGTGAAGAAATATTAAATTTGTTTATATTTGGAAGTCATCTCTCTCTCTATGAAATATTTTTTCTTTTCTTTTTTCCTGCACTTTTTATTCTTTCTTTCCTTCTCTTTTCTTTTCCTAGCATTAATTTGTATTAGTTTTTAATACTGTTACTCAAATTCTTAATAAAACTTGTATCCAAAATAGCTGTGACAATAAGGTGGCAGAATGGCAGTATTTATTTTGGCTACAAATACATTTATATATTAAGAAAATGGTAAAATCAATTAATGTAATATACTTTTGCAATAACATAGGGGCATGCATTTCCACTGGTTAAACTTACACAGAAACAGAGTTATGTTGATATTAGAAGAACACAACAAACAAATAGTATTAAAGGCAGTTAGTAGGTTATCATTTTCATTTTTAACTGGGAGGGCATTTGGAATTCTGAGCATTTTCACAAAATATAAAATAAAAATTCTGTTTAACACTGTCATTTGGTTTATAGCAAGCTGATTCCCATTTCGTATTTTCAATTACCAAGCAATATTTTAAAAAAATAAGTTTTGGAAGGAAATTTGCTGGATGCCCCCGATTTACGAAATGAATACATACCTAAGAGTATATTATGCATTTGCAAACAACAGAAATTGGACAAAGTCAAATAAAGATGTAATGAGAAAGGAAATAAAGCAAACAAGGAACCTGAAATTGGGAAACAGTTGGAAAATCTGGCAAATAAATTATATCAGATAGGACATGGTGGCAAGCGAAGATGAGTAATGTTCAAGTTGATATGCAGATTTCATATCACCATCCTACATTAAGCTGAAAGCTCTTTATCTTGGTTTATCATGGAATTCGGTTTTCAAAAACAGGAATGGCATATTTTTACCTTTGCTTAGCTGAACTGGCACACTTTCAGATTTCATCATTCTTTGCTGCTGAGATGGAGGGAGTTCTACTGTGCTCCTTGTGGGCATGACAACAGAAGAAACATTGCCACTGCTACCTGCAACTGGAAGAGTTGCACTGCTAGAAGTCATTGCTGGGGAAATCAGCTTGCGACCAAAATTCAATAAGCTACTGGAAACCTTATTTATGTTCAGAGGAGCAACCTTTGCATTGACACTGAAAAAGAAAAAAAAAGAAAACAAACTGCTGATATGTTTAATTGACATTACCAAATTAATCAGAAAATTTCAAAATGAATTTGTTGTAATTAAGGACCCCTCTCACCCCAAGAAAATATTACAATGATTCTAGAGAGTATAATACAGTATTATTCTACTTGTAACACTAGTTATTTCTAGGGAGGTAAATTGTTTCATTCTCTGGAGCCTTTGAAAGTCACACTGAACTTTGTTCCACAGGAACAGTTTTATTTACTGGAAAAAATAAACTTGTCTGCCTTGGGAATATTTTACAACCAAGATCACTCACTCACTCACTCACTCACTCACTCACTCACTCAATTTGCTGTCCATCTTGTTTCAAAGTGACTCTGAGCAGCTTACAGCATGCAAACATTAAAACCATCAGAGATAAATATTTCAAACACAAAATGAAAATACAATCAAAGTAAAATCATAATTACAAGATGGGAAGGAGGGAGACAGATTTTGGGGGAGGGGGGAGACATTGGATTGCATGTTAATTAATCAACCACTTCCAGTGTGATACTCCCCTGTTGGGGCCCCAAGCCATCTGTCAGAACCAAATTTTAAGGCTCTTGCCAAAGGTCAGAAGGGTGAGAGCCAATCTCACCTCAGGAGGTAAGATGTTTAATAGGGCAAAATAACAGAGTAAGAGTTGGAAAGGATCTTGGAGGTCTTCTAATTCAACCCCCTGTTCAAGCAGGAAACCCTATACCATTTCAGACAAATGGTTGTCCAATCTCTTCTTAAAAACCTCCAATGATGGAGCACCCACAGCTTCTGTGGGTGTAATTAGTGTAATAATTAGTGTAATAATTAATTAGTGTAATAATTAATTAGTGTAATAACTAATAATTAATTATTAATTATTATTCTCATTGTTGGGAAATTTTTCCTTAGTTATAGATTGGTTCTTTCATTAATTAGTTTCCATCCACTGCTTCTTGTCCTGCCTTCAGGTGCTTTGGAGAATAGACTGACCTCTTCTTTGTGGCAGCCCCTTAGATATTAAAACACAGCTATCATGTTACCTGTGGTCCTTCTTTTCATTAAACTAGACATACCCAATTCCTGCAACTTTTCTTCGTATGTTTTAGCCTCCAGTCCCCTAATCATCTTTGTTGCTCTTCTCTGCACTCTTTCTAAGAGAGTCTCAACATCTTTTTAATATTGTGGTGAGCAAAACTGGATGCTATTCCAAATGTGCTCTTACCAAAGCATTATAAAGTGGTACTAACATTTTATGTGATCTTGCTGAAATTCCTTGACTGACTGCATCTGCAGTACGCCCCTTCTGCTAGTGCAGGTGGGGCGGGGCAGGCCAGTCCTATCAGGGTGAGAGGGTTCTTCAAGTAACCTGGGTCCATGCTATGCAGGACTTTAAAGGTAATAACCAACACCTTGAATTGCACATGTGAGCAAACTGGTAACCAGAGAATTTAACAGAGCAGTGGTGTACCATGGGCCACTCTAGGGGCACTAAAACTTGCCACATCACTACACTTTGCACCAGTCAAAGCTTCAAAATGCTCTTCAAGGGTAGCCCATGTAAAGTGAATGCAGAAGTCCAAATGTGAGATGACTAGGGCTTGAGTGACTGAACACAGGAATTCCTAATCCAGGATAACTATCCATGAAGGTGGGATCAAATGATTATTTTTTTAAGGAGAGAGTGAACCAGGGCCTCTTTAAAAGGCCCCGGGAACGTACCTGCAGTGAGAAGTTAATCACTACTTGTACCCACCTGCTAGTCACTGTCCTGGAGGCTTTCACCAACCAGGCAGGCAAGGGTCTAACTGAAGGATGGTTCTACTGACAACGTTGAGGACCCTGTCCATTTCCTTCCTTTATCCCCCAAAGTAGTGACCTAGTGACCACACTGTTAAAAGCAGATAATAAATATGTTTTGCCTTTCTATAACCAAAACCCAGTAAAATTAAGAGTGAACATTAGTGCTTTCAACATCTCTTGTTGTTGCCAATAACAATAATATCTGGAAAGGCTCACACTGCTTGTCTCCAGTTTATGTTCTAAAACAATCTTCAGGTCTCTCAATCTCTCTCTTCCTCCTAATAAAGAAGGATGCTAGGGGAAAGTATTCACATTGTTTTATAAGCTGACTGTATATCATTACAATTAGAGGTAATTTGTTCATAATGACCCCCTTTCTCTAGTACAATAATTTTGGTGGTTCATTAACTTTTTTGTGTACATACTCTTAACTTGCAATGCCCTTGACATAAATAGCAACCATCCTAAATTGCTGTTACAAATTTAACAAGGCCCATGATATAGATAGTTTAACAAATGAAGTTCTATCTTTATGCTAGTTTTGAATGCTCTGAAAAATAAATGTAAGATGATTAAGACTATAATGCAAGGGTCAGAATCCATTTCTTTACCATCATGGTGAAAAGATGGAAAGATATCAGAAAAAGGGACAACACTGATAAAAAAAAATGAAGGTTGGTTACCTTATGGTCATTAAGAAATATATTTAAAAGCAAGGTATTGTTTAAATGAATGTCAAGGATACATGAATGCAATACATGGAGAAAACAATTTTGTTAATCATAATAAGAATAATTGACCTTGAATATCAATGGGATATTTTTAAAACAAAGCTGTGCAATGATTCAGCCTCTGCAATGTGTGTAAATGAAATGTTTTGTTTTATAAAGTTGATTCAAGGACATCTCTTTTTGCATATGAGCACTGGAAAAGAAAAACTGCTATAATACTGTGATTTTGAAAAAATTTTTTGCACAAATTCTTGGAAATCAAAGTAATGTAAACGTGGTCTACATGGATTTGTAACACTTAGTTGGTTTCTCTTTTATTTTTTTCTCATAGTAGTATGGATTTCTAGTGAGTCAGATGCTCCAATTTCAGATGAGAAAGACCTATTTCAACAATAACTAAAAATGGTAGCTATAATTGAGTAATATGACAAAATTTGTTCAAAGCAAGTCATCTTTATAGCTGCACCATCTAATCTCTCTAGATACCAAAGCAATAACTTGCTGAAGAATTATGTCCTCGAATCCTTGCCTTGTAGATGTTGTGGTTGTTCACAGGCTAAGGAAAGACACAATTTAATTATGTGTGAAGTAATAGAATAACTGGGGGGGGGGGGAGAAATCAACTATGCAAATAACAGCCAGTCTTAAAATTGTAGTGGCTAAGTATTTTCTTATAGCCTAAATTCTAAGTATCACTACTGACGTTCCAATAACCTGTATAGTTCCTTGAGTCTCAAATAACTGAAGAAGAATTTTCCATGTTAATTTGAATGCTCTTTACAATTGGCTGTGGCAAATAAAGTGGCCTTCTTGATACTTGAGTTTTAGCTATGGAATAGCCTCTATCAAGTCTACTTGATTAGGTTTTAGAGCAATATAAGTGTGACAGTAGGCAAGGTCTTTCTTCTGTCAATTTAGTTTTCTAAGATTGAGAAAATTATTCTAATATTTTCTTATCATCACTGAATAATTAGTTACTATTTTTGGTGTTACTGGCTCCTAATATACATAAAATATATTTGAAATACATATTGGAATTATTGACAAAGCACCTTTACAGATAACATACAAAGCATGATTACCGAGTTTTATTCATTAAGTCAGCTCCACGTGCTTTGTAGTAATCCAAATTCTGTTGGAATTGGTGAGCTATAGGTCTGGGATTTCTCTGGAGAGAAAGAGAGAGAGAGAGAGAGAGAGAGAGAGAGAGAATTGTCAGAGTGCATTATTAAAACATTTTAAAATGTGACCAATCCTTATTTCCATCCAATAAGATTTAAATTAAAAGTACTGACTTTTTAAATATATGCATTAAACATAATTATTCAATCTCAAGTTGCAGTGTATCTATCTTAACAAAATTTAACAAACTAGCACAACCACTAGATGGTGCATCCAACCTTTTTCTCCACTTATCAAAACATTCAAGATGAAACGTTAAGCATAAACAAAAGTGCTATATATAAACATATATGTACACCCCCCCTCATTTTTTATTCCCCCAAATCATTCAGTTGAATCATTAATAATATTAAATATTAGTTTGCTGTAACGGGACTTGAATAATGGTTATTAAAATGCTAATGCACATATAATCAGTATGATGTACAATTAGTCCACCATTTTATTTGGTAAGGCTTAAGGAAGAGGGAATAAGACTTTTTAAGATCTATTCTTGAAGATAATCATTATTGCAAATGTATTCAAGATTCTTAAGATTTAATCCATTTCTAAAAATAAATATTTTCTATTAATAGATAACACAGAGAAGATTCAAAGATCCCAGTGACAGGTTTTTAGGACAAAAAGACATAGAAATATTTTTCCAAGTCTACAAAACATCAATTAATAGCAATAGCAATAGCACTTAGATTTATATACCGCTTCATAGTGCTGTTACAGCCCTCTCTAAGCGGTTTACAAAGTCAGCATATTGCCCCCAACAATCTGGGTCCTCATTTTACCCACCTCAGAAGGATGGAAGGCTGAGTCAACCTTGAGCCTGGTGAGATTTGATCTGCCAAACTGCTGGCAGCCGGTGATCAGCAGAAGTAGCCTGCAGTACTGTAATTAAGGAATCAGTTGGAGGATGGAAAAAGAAAAAAAATGCTATTTTTAAAACTGGTCCTTCTTGATTGATATCTAGGTTGGACCGAACTTGAAGGGCATACTGTGATCATTTTCAGGATACTATTTGATCATGGCCTAGATGTCCCTTAATTTGTATTTTTTCAAGTGCTGAGTTAGGAATTTCTGATATTTCTATATGGGGTATTTCCCCCCTTTTAATTAGACAGAATTCCTCCCAGTCCTGGCTGGAGATTTTGATTTATTTTCAATTTCTGATGGTTCCAATAGTAGAGGTAAGGCAAGACAGCAGAGTTGTTAAAATAGGATTGATGGGAACATGAGAGTTCTGATTTCCTAGTTTGTCTGTCAGTCAGACAAATATTTATTACAGGCAAAGACCAGTACAATTAAAAATGCTCAAGGAATTCTAGAATAAAATAATAACAAATAACAAATAAAATCTATGTTGAAATTATAAACTAGCAGCCTATTTATCAGTTGTACATAAACAAGAGCACAGCATAAACTATAATGTAATAGTCCTTAAACTGTGAAGGCCTATAATTATTAAGTACTAAGATTTCCTACTTGAAGTTTGACTTCCTTCTCTGCTACCAAGGATGATAGTGTGACTTGTGGATTAAATTAAAAATGAACAAACAATAGCTACATGTAATGGGTGATATTATTATTTAAATCATATTTGTAAAAATAATTGTGACTAATGAAACATTTCACCCACTAAATTATTTTATACATAGCAGTATATTTAACCGAATCATAATCTTTAAATATAAAGTGTCTCAAATGATTAAAATATTGTAGATATTTTGAAACAACTATTTGTTATGGTGATAGAATATCATCACCCTATTATTAAGATTAAAAAAATAATACTGCTAAACTTTCATATGAGGGCAATTTTTCATTCATGCAGCTAGAATTCTGTATTTTATTGTAGGGGAGGTGTAATAAACGGGTAATCTCTTGCAGCTATAATAATTACTAGACAACCCATGACCTATTGGGCCATCATTTCTGAGACATTTCCTTACTAAAATAGACAAACAGAAAGGCCATAGGTGGACAAAAAAATTCCTTCTGGGAAGTTGAGGAAACATCAGAAATTTTCCTTCCTTCCTTCCTCCCCTCCCTCCCTCCCTTCTTTAATTCTTGCCAGCTTTCCCATTTACTTTGCTTGTGGGAAACTTACAGGGAAAAAAGCAGTGAGCGAGCCAGCAGAAAGCTGCAAGTCCAAGGCAGGCAGGTAAGTGGCTGCCATCAGGTGGGGAGTGAGTGAGGGGGTTCAAGTCAAGAACGTTATTTGGGGATATACACCAGAGATGCTTCATGTTGAAGAAAGTGCAAAGATGGCTGGTGTAGTTTGGGAAGGGTGCCCAGGGATGTGTAAGATTTGCTGTGCAGGTTGGGTAGGGACATGGGAGGAGATATGGGTCAAGAAGGGTGCATAAAGATGACAGATCAAGTAGAGCAATTGGGGAGTGGTGTGGGTCAAGAGGGTGTCTAAGGGTGTTAGAGAGTATATAAGAGATGTTTTGCAGGTCAGGGAAGGTGTGCAGAGGGTGGCAGGGTGTATAGAGGTGTGCAAGAAGTGCTGCATGAGTGGGGAAAGGCAGATGTGGGGGACGTGTGGGTTGGGAAAGGCATGCGGAGGGAGCTGAAAGTTGGAGGGACATGGGGGGGGCATCACAGATTGAAAGAGGGCAGGGTTGGTAAGGGCCAGGAGGGGTAAGTAAGAGTGCTTTCTTCCTATTACTTCCTTCCTTTTTCTCCCTTCCTTTCCCTACCCTTTCCAGTAGGCAGATAAGTGGCTATTGCAGGATAAGGAAGTAAGTGAGACTAGCTGGGTAACTGTCATAGAATGTTGAAATGAAGAGTCCTCATGACCACAGCAGCAGCCCAGTTGCACTGCCACAATTTCCCCACATTTCATTCCTTCAAGAGTCATGGGTCCTGGATTTGAAACTCATTCTGTAAGCCCATTTGAGATACCATGGTTCAAAAATTATTGCCCTATGATACACTGTTTTGCCCAGTTAAAGATCACAACAAAAAGAGCTTCAATAATATATAGATAGAGGAATGAATAACAAATAACAATACAACCCAACTCAGAATATTGTTTGGAACAAGTAAAACAAAACAGAATCTTGCAAGCCTAAAAGCACATTCCCCCCCCCTCATGCCAAGAAACTAAGGAAGGTTTTCTTCTGAACTCTTTGCCCCATCCATATCCATGCTGCAGGTTAAGGTTCTTTTTATCTGACCGTTCCCTTGGCTGCACCTCTTCTCTCTATCTCCCAAGATAATTCCCACATATCATTATGGTCTCTTTCTTGCTAAACACATAGTAGAAATCAGCATATTTTGGGTGGTAAGGCTTTAGAACCTTTCCCTCTTCCTTTATTAGGATTTTTTAATAGAAATCAAAATGTGCCTTTTACAAAGGGAACTAAAGCTTATCACTCAATCAAATAATTTGAGGCTCATGGATTCGAAGCTATCTAAGGTCCAACAGTAGGCAGAATCTGGGAGCACGGGCAAGGTAGAAATCCAAGTATTCCATGTCCAAAACCAATAGGTCTCAGGCCCAGGCTCAGCTCCCTCCCCCCATGAATGGTTTATGCAATCACAAGAGCTTGTTGATTGTTGAGGAATGTCTTCTTCTTTTACAAAATATAAGTTCATGAAGTTCTTCCAAAATTGATAATGGCCATGGCATATATACCCAGTCAACCTGGGATTTACAGCACCAGAGACACTACTGGGCATTATAGCTCAAGAGCTTGGTGTTTCATTCTTTCCCCACTTGAAGAGTCCATCTATAGCAAGTGGGGTACATTTTCTGAGATAATGGGAGATAGCTGTTTTGCTGGATATGTAGAACAAAATGACTCTAGCTCTTACAGCAGGGGTTCCCAACCCCTGGGCTGTGGCCCATTCAGAATCAAGCTGCAGAAGCAGCAGGTGAGCACCCACGTAGCTCGACTTGAGCACATAGCTCCATTTGTGCAAGCAGCAGGTGCACGTGCCCGCCTCTTGAGCAAATGAAGCTGTGCGTGCATGGATGCACACCTACTACTTACACAGAACCATCCCCTTTCCCCCCACACTGGTCCACAAAGTCGGAAAAGTTGGAGACCGCTGTCCTACAAAACAAGGCCTACCTGCCTGCAACAGGTTTTTTACACAGGGCTCTGCCAATATTTATAAAAACCTTTGAAAGAGATGGAAAATATCAGGACACCAAAAAGGGGAATCTTTAACCTCTGTGATTCCTAGGATAAACTTGATCAGACCATGTTCATGGTTCATCAATATATAAACAAGGATGGAATAAACCTTGACACAAATATGGGAACTTTGTTCCAAATGATTTATCCAGGATTTTGTCTGCTACACATTTCTGGAACTGATCCATTAAAGGGCCTTAAATCTATTCATGGGCCCTAAATAGATTTAGAAAAAAGTAAAAGGATATAAAAATCCAAGTCTCTTTCTGGTAATATCATACTTCACACTGTTTTACTTTTAGTTTACTTCAGCTACAGTCATATCACTGCTCAGAGATTCATTAAACTTTCTTTTGGAATAAATTCTTCACACAAGTGCTATGAGCATTCTGATCAAAGGTAGTTGATAATTCTTTGCATAACTTCTGAAATGGAAATAGTCTGTATTACTGTTGAGTTTCATATTAAGTCATAGTGATAAGGTTAGAACAACCATAGCCACATACAAAGATGAAATGATTCTGCTTCTGTTGCTGTGTTAGAATTTTATTTGCTATGGGGTAAAACAGATTTGCAAAATTCACAGTTAACTTAAAACAACCTTTTATTCATAGGCTTGACTGCCTTCAGGAAGAAAAGAACATCTGGTTATTTAAGGAACACAATATGTTCATTTTCTATTACTTTTGTTTCTAATTGTTTTTTTTAGTTTTTTTTTATTTGAACAACTCAAGTTAGAACTGTTTTTAATCGCTTTATATTTTTGTGATTGCCATGCCTATTTTCCATTTAAAGCTTGTGATGAACCAAAATACCTTGGAGGGGAGGGGGAATAGAAACCACTCCACTTATTCATTTCTCACAAGGTACAATATTCATTCAAATCATATCAATCTGTATCAAAGTAATTTTGAGAAACATACTTTTATTCTGAAGAAGTGCAGCCTGTATGGAATGTAGTATATATATTCTGAATACAGTAGAACCTCTGGTCACGAATGCTTCTGACCATGATCAAATCGAGTTCCGTCCAAAAAATTCACAATTTTTTCCCCGTGGCCGATTTTCCCTTCTGTGCCATTTTTTTTGTAAGCACCAAATTTCCAAAATTAGGTTCGGGTCACCACCAAATCAGGTTGCCACCAAAGTTATGGAACGAATTATGGTCGTGACCAGAGGTTCTACTGTACATGTATTAAGTAAAAGAGAATTTCGGAGTTTACCCTCCATAACTTAATAGGCCCCCCATGACTCACTGAGCTGGATCAAGACTTAGGAAATTTGGAGAAGTCCTAATGAAATTTCTGGGATTTAAATTAAACACTAAATTAGGGCACATGGACTTCAAAGCATCTACTCCAAGTGCAATTAACTTTAATCCAACTTCTGCAGGCTACCTTTGTTCTAAGAAACGTTGATTTTGTTCTTCTAGTAGTTTGGTTTTGTAAGCAACAGTGCTTTGTAAATATTGCAGCTGAAATGATAGCCTTTCTACTTGCAATGAATAAGATAGTAGTCAAGACCAAATAAATTTTAATACAATCATTCAAAATGCATGCAAATATCTTTAGAATTCAGGGCTGATTTGGAATCAACAGACATTAACAAAAGCATACAATAGAGAATTAAAAACAGTCATTTGGACCTTGCCCAGTGCAGGAATCCAGATTAAACAATCCCAGGTAGATAGATTGATAGCTGTTTAATTTTTTAAAAAATCAAAAGAAGGGGGGAAATCGTATAATCTCTTTGCATAATTGTTGCCATTGTTGAAATGCACTTACTGTTAGGACATTTTCCCGTAATTTTTGATTAGAATCGGCCTTCCTGTAATTTAAATTAATAATTTTGTTCCTGTATTACATACAGAACAAGAGACATTTTAAGATTGTTCCATAAGATTTTTTTTCCTCAGGTGTTTGAAGAACACTATTGCATCCCCTACAAAACTCTTTTCTCAAGATTTTAATCCTGATTATTCCTGCTGCCCTTCTCTGAGACATTTCCATTTTCTTTGTGTAGTTTTTTAAAAAGGTACTTTCTGGAATGAAGATTTTTGGAAGTAAGTCTGATGCTGTAAAAACTTTTGTGCATCTGGGTGTTATTCTGAATATCCCAGTTTAAATTATAGGCACCAGAGCTATGCCAGTAATGGCTCTGATAAAAACCAAACAGCCATGTGAGAAATCTGTCTGTTTTGAAGACAGAAATAGGTGTCTTCCATATTTTTTAAATACAGAAAAATAAAAACATTGTTTCATGTAACAATTTTTTTCCTGACCATTTTTATTATTATTGTCTATTTACCAGAGCACACAGTATAAAATCCATGATTATATTTTTCCTGCTACTGAAGAACATTCAATTTTAAAAGTACATTATTTTCTGTTTTAAATTTCATAGATCTAAGATGCATTATTGCATGCTTTAAGTATGAGTAAGAAGATAGCTTGTTTAGCATTAAAACAAACATTTCACACACATGAAGGAGTTTGGAAAAATTAACATTAAAAATAAGTTCTATGTGTCATACACAGCTATTGAGCCTATTTAAAGACATTCTTCAAGAAAGCATGAGCTATGAATTGTGCATTAAGACTTCAGATTGCAAAGATGGCTCTCTAGAAATACGATCACAACTGCAAATTGCTTTTAAAAAGGTAAGGATATTTGATGACCAAACTGTATTTCATTCCATATACATGGATTTTAATGTTAATTTTTATATGTTGTTTTACTTATGGTTACATTAAATTGCACACTGCCAGAGCCTCTCTCCGAGGGAGATGGGAAATTTACAAATATAAAATATAAATAAATACAATTATATTTTAATAGTTATCACAAGCTTTAATATGTGTTTACAATGATACATTTTTGTGTCTTCAGTTAGGGAAAAAACCTGCAATTTGTCAAACACACATGTATCTTCCATTACAGGCATAAAACATGTTACAGGTAATTCTCGACTTACGACCACAATTGAGCCAAAATTTCTGCTGCTAAGCAAGACGTTTGTTAAGTGAATTTTGCTCCAATTTATGACATTTCTTGCCACAAGTTGTTAAATGAATCACTGCAGTTGTTAAGTTAGTAACATGGTTGTTAGGTGAATCTGGTTTCCCCATTGACTTTGCTTGTCTGAAGATCATAAAAGGTGATTACATGACGCCAGGACACTGCAAGCATCATAAATATGAGTCAGTTGCTAAGTGTCTGAAGTTTGATCACATGACCATGGGGATGCTGCAATGGTCAGAAGTGTGAAAAATGGTCCTCAGTCATTTAGGATCAGTGCCATTGTAACTTTGAATGATAAACAAACTGTTGTAAGTTGAGAACTATCAGTATTTGTCAAACACACAGATATAACTTTTTAAATATTATGCATTTGATTCACATTCTGTTATAGTCAGAGGACAGTATTGTGAAATGAATGACTTCTCAGTAATTTCAGTCACATATGAATCTGAAAACAATCATTAGGTTTCCAATCAACCATGATTTGTATGAATGAAAAGTAAAATAGTTTATACAAGCACCAGTTTTGTGCCAAGTGGCCCATATAATGCAGTCTGCTCTGATATATCCTGAATTATCACCCAAACTTTGAGATGTAAGGTTTTTTGATTATCTTTCTTGGACTGCTTTGTTTTAAGCTCAACACATCTCTCCACTTTCTTGCTCCCAATTTCACTTGTTTAATACTATTTGGGGGTTCCATTAGATTTTAAAATTTGGCAATTGACAAAATTTAGCATAACTTACCTTTGGATCTCTGAGAAAAAGGGCTTTCAAGATTAATGAATGAACATCTCCGATAGGTGGATAATGCATCAGAAGGCCCAAGCAAGTCTGATAATTACTTGATATCACTAAAAGAAAAGAAAACACTGTAATGAAATGCCTGGTAGTTACTTGAGTATAAACACAGTCAAAAGTTAATTGGCATTTCCTTATGAGGCAGAAGTGAAAAGAAAGGAAAACTCAGAAAAAAAAAGAGAAGAGAGAAAAGCCAGGAGTAGGGGAAAACTGAGAGGTAGAGAAAGGAAAAGGTGTCTGGTGGAATGCATCCCAAAGCGTAGTAGGAAGGGGCTCCTTCCCAGACAGCAAAGAGACAGCTGAACTTAGAACCTCTGGCATGCAGGTACAGGATGAAGGCAAACCCCGCTCCAGTTCTAGAGACAGATAAATAAAGCTTTACATTATTTATAAATATCTGGTCCATCAAATAAAGGAAAGACAGATTATATTTCATCATCCCCATGATTAAAAATACTAAGTAATCAGATGGAAGAGAGGAGGAAGTGAATTGATAATGGATTATATCAATATCAGAATACTTTATCATTTTGGGATAGTGGTGGTGAGATTTTAAAACTATACTTATTGGGAGACAAAATAAATTTAAAAAGTTATAATAATTCTGCTCAAATAAATCCAGTGCCAATTTATCCTTTTCCAATTATGAGTTGAAATTGAAAATTAAACAGTTTAACACAGAACAAATAATTTTAATTAAACACATCCAATGTGTTTAAAGTATTCTAGGTATGTTCTAAGTATATTCAACACCATCAACAAGACTAGGACTCAGCATCACTAGTCTAACCTCTTGATTTCAATTCATTCTAAACTAGAACCAACTTAGTAATAATACCATCAAATACTATAGCCGTGATGGCGAACCTATGGCACGCGTGCCACAAGTGGCATGCGGAGCCATATCGGTGGGCACGCGAGCTCAGGTCCGCCACACATGCGCACGCCGGCCATCTGATTTTCGGGCCTTCTGGGCCCACTGGGAGTCGGGAAACAGGCTGTTTCCAGCCTCCGGAAGTCCCGTTTTTTTTGCTCTCCCCAGGCTTCAGAGCCTTTCTAGGAGCCTGGGGAGGGCGAAAATGGCCTTCCCCCCCCCAGAGGCCCTCCGGAGGCCGGAAAGG
>QLTV01002934.1:269366-312228 GCA_003457575.1 Thermophis baileyi | reverse complement strand
GGCCTGCCTGTTTTTCACTCCCCAGGCTCCTAGAAAGGCTCTAAAGCCTAGGGAGAGCAAAAAAATGGGACTTCTGGTCCAACCGGAAGTCGGAAAATGGAATGTTTCCGGCCTCCGGAGGACCTCCGGGGGGGGGAACCGTTTTTGCCCTCCCCAGGCTCCTAGAAAGGCTCTGAAGCCTGGGGAGAGCAAAAAAACCGGGACTTCCGGTCCAACCGGAAGTTGGCAAACGGGCCATTTTCTGCCTCCGGAGGGCCTCCGGGGGGTGGGGTGGGGAAGGCCGTTTTCACCCTCCCCAGGCTCCTAGAAAGGCTCTGAAGCCTGGGGAGAGTGAACAACGAGCGTGCCATCGCGTGCCGGGAGCGGGGGGTCAAGCGCGCATGCGCAGGGCCCCCCGCATGGAATTATGGGTGTGCCCGCATGGAATTATGCATTGCCCCCCTTTTGGCACGCGAACCAAAAAAGGTTCGCCATCACTGTACTGTAGCATTACTTTCAATACATTTACTTCCCAAACAATTGAGAACAAACCTGATTTCTTTCTGTGCATAAAGAACACAGAACATCATCCACATTTTCTTAAAATTAAATTGTTAGATTTTTAATTCTAGGAAGCAAGCCAAGTTGCCATTTGACTGTCTTTATTTGGCATGATAGGAAAATTAAACAAAATTACAAGTAAGATTAAATACGTATCTTTAGGTAGCTGTTTACATACTATGTAAACTGCTTTAATTCTATAGGACAGCCTAAATCTTGACACTATATCTGTCTAAGCAGCTTATGATTATTACTCTAAAATTATTTGCCCTACAAGACATCTATAGGTAGTATTATTTTGTAAACATATTTTAGAATAACTTCAATTGTTTTTTTTTAATTTCAATTATAAATCTTAGAGAATTTTTTTTCGAGAACATGGAAAAATCACTGCAACTAAATGAAAATCATACAAATATATTGGCTGTTTAACAGAATTGGACATTTAGGAGAATGATTCTGTCCCCCCTTTTCTTCCATGTGAGTCATCATTTGGTTCCTTTCCATCATTATCTGAAGAGGTTTATGAGGAAAAGTTGCAGGATAGGGCAAAATGAATAATTATAATTGATAGTGGGAGGCACTTTATCATCTTCATTTCTGTTGCTGATCTGACAGCTTGTAATTTTATACATCTGCTTTCATTTATAAAGCTTTCACTTATCCTACTCATTCTTTATCTGTTCACTTTCTTTTTTCTTTTGTTTTTCTTGTTCATGTACAGATACCTGCTTTCTTCTTTCTTTCTACTTGAAGTTACTATAATGAATAGAATACAAAGGGCTCAGTCAAGAGATCTTTCTGCTGAATATAATAAATGGACTGTGCATTATATAGAACCAATCAAATGAAATGTAGCATACTATAAAGACAGTTATGATAAGAAATCCTTCAACATTGTTTTATAAACAATGTTGAAAGTAGTTAGCATATCCTTAATGGGTTTTCTGAAGTGGTGTTTGATTTATTTTCTTCAAACACTCCTTTTTAACATCGTAACTGAAACCAGATTTTATATTTCCTCTGTTGATTGTCTCTTGGAAAAAAGACTGGGTATGATATGATTTTTAAAGATAATTTTGGTAAATGGAATGGATTCAATAATGATCAGAATATTGACAGTAAATTAGTTACAGGTGCTATAAAAGAGCAATCAAGAAACTCTTGTACATAAATAATTATGAACAATGGTGAAGGACTAAACAACTATTTTTATTCAAATATGGCTATTGGAGAAATATTAGAATTAATTAATGTCCGTATCACTTAAAATGCAACCTTAAGGTCCATTAAGGTTTAATGCAGAGATAAATCTCATAAAGAAAAATTAATAAAACCCAGTGTGTTCATTTACATTTTAGTCAATGTGCTTAGATATGCAGTCTTAGTACTGGAATTCATTCAAAATGAGCATAAATAAATATAATTACCTAATAAATATAATAATAAAAATTCAAACACATATGAAAAAAATGACAAAATATTATTTTATAGTACCCTCCTATATAAGCCAATGAACTGGAGATAATTTAGACAAATATATTTAGTCAGAAGTAATTTCATCTATATTTAATGGGATTTATCTTCAAATCAGCATGTTTAAATAAATTCTTGTATCTCATATTGAAATTCCGTAACAAAGAAAGCAAAATATAGCTTACTAGTAGCTGGATACCCGTGCTTCGCTACAAAACTGAACTCCTTAGCACGGAGTAGAATGTCTAAACTCCCAGCCCGCAGGCCAGATGAGTCATGCGCTGGCCACGCCCACTGGCAGTTGGAACAGAGTTCTTTTCAGGTGGGGAGGGGGAGTAGAACGTCTAACTCCTTAGCATCAGAGCATGTTAATAATAATATAAGAAATAACTAATGATCTGATGGTCATTTCGAAAAATCCTTTCTTAGCGAGCACCTAGAAGCCAAGAGGAACATACGTGCCAAGTTTCAAGTTTGTAGGCTTTACGGTTCTGGAGATTTTGTAATGATGCGTGAGTGGTATTTGGCTTTTATATATATAAATGGAAAAGACACATGAAAACACACAGAATGGTCAACTTTAATATTTAGTGCACCTTAAATTCTCAATATGATAAAAAATCAAGATGCTTATGTAATTTCTATTGAATTTATAAATAGATTTTAAATTATAAGATACGATTCATTATTAAATTTGTTTGCAGACAATTGCAAAAACGTTCTAGTACAAGCCAAATTTTAAAAAGATAGTAATTATTAGTGGCTTTTAAAGGCTTATAATGCTACACAATTGCCAGCATCCATTTCTCATTATTTTCCACAGGGAAAATTATATAAGTATCTTTATGTGGTACTACTTTTTAAATCCTGAAGCTTAATAGCAAGGATTAATACCTCTGATCCTGTTTCTTAATAATTCTTTGCCTGAATAGTGGTTACTTAGTTTCTGTTGCAACAATATGTTGATTGCCATCCTGGGGCAGAGGGATGGAGATTTATATAAATTGTCTTGTCATATGTGGAATGCAATGCCAAAGCGGTGAAAATGAACAGTTGCTTTTCTGTGAACTGAAATAGGTAGAGTTATTTGTAATTTCTTGCATCTTACTCATCTGGAGTCTGCTGAGCTTTTTTCCCAGCAGACATGCTTAAAGTACATGCTTTAAACCAGGTCTTCCTGCTCAGATCTTTGACAACAGCAGTAATGGCATCATTTAAGATAGTAGTTGTTCCCACCATGTTTGAATCAGCAATATGGGATATATATATAGAAAATGTGCATCGTATTCCACAGAACTGTTAATTAAATTGGTGTTGGTGGCATAGGTAAAGGCCAGCTGCAAAAAAATCTTAGCAAGAGAGTATGAAAATGCCTCCAGCTTTTCCCAAAGTTAGTAATCATTAAAAAATTCAAACAGCAATTGATATAGTACAGGGATATTTTGAAAAGCAATGCACACAGTTGCAATTAAAAAAAACCCCAGCCTTTTATTTATTTTAGACACTAAATTCATTTGTTTGGTTGGTTTGGTCAAATAATGTTTTGGTTTTTCAGTGTGTGTGTGTGTGTGTGTGTGTGTGTGTGTGTGAGAGAGAGAGAGAGAGAGAGATGAAATGTTTACTTTGTACAATGTTTCAAAAATGGAAAAAAACTGCAAATACAAATCAATTTTTCATAAAAGAATGAACCACAAGATACTGTCTATACTGTGAAGTAAGCAGAGAAGAAACTGTTCTTTCATCAGTGCTTGAAAACAAAACAAATAGGAGTCTGCCAGATGTTAAGCATTCCTCAGCATCAAAAAATACTAATATATTAAACATGCAAAGAGGGTTTCCACGGAGTAGCTAATGGCAGCCAGAATTTTTTCTCCTTAGAGAATACTAACCTGTAGTCTGTCTTCTTTGTTTTCTGTAATTTTTTCCTTACAAATGCAAGGTGAAAATATGCACAACTTTATATATAACACTTTGCATTATTATGGGTGGTTGTACAGTCACCAAATTAGACTAGATTTGGTATTTTTGTCCAGCTACAGAATCCTTCCCAAGGACCTATATGGTTATTATTATGAATGAGTTATCTAGTTAGATTCACAATCTAAGGCAGGTGGAAACTTAACAATTCAAATCCTAATCAAGGATTTAAGAATTTTTAATTTTTATTTTATTTTATTATATTAGCTGACTCTTAAGATGATTCATGAAACAAAAAGGCTTCACCCACCCTAGTCTGAAGCCTGGGACAAGAACTACTAGCCCAGCCTTTGAGGCAGAAGAAAGAGGCATAATAAACATTGATATTTGCTTAATATTATGTAAGACTGAAATAAAAATTAATTGATGAGTTAAGAGAGTAATCCCATTTATTTTTGAAAGATACAGGAAAACTCCCAAAAACAGTTTAAAATAATTATTCTTTTAGAACAATTATTTCAACTGATTTGAACAAGGAACATTTCCAATCTGAGTCGACTGTCATTTTTTCAAAATGCTCACAATATTATGACCAAAATTAGTGCTGGCAATCAATAATAAATTAAGATCAATATTTCATTCCAAATTGATTTCTGACATACTAACAATATCTGATGTTTAAATTGAAGGGGATAATGGTTTATTGTTGGAATGAGATTTGAGGAACAGATCTCTGGGTCTAACAGGCCTTAAAATAAGTAAAGCTAAGATAAATCTAGCAGTTTTGGCAGTTGGAATGGCACTATATTTTAAATAAAGTAAGCTTCAAAAAGTAAAAGTAGGCTTCAGGTTAAAGGCAGAAATGTTGGACAACTGTATGTGACACTTAACTGCATATTGTTTTCCTCTGTCAATTTAGATATTATAATCCCGAATCTATGAGATATTGTTAAACTCTACTTTCCAGCAATCCCAGCTAACATGGAAAATTATAAAGAGTTTTGGTTTAGGAAAATGTGGAGGGGCACAAATTATCTACTCCTGAATTAAAAGGAATGAGAGGCTCATAACAGAGATGCCTTTTCTGTTGAGGTGCCAGTTGAGGTGCCAGCTGTTTGGAATAATGTCTTCTCCGAAATTTGATTGACCCAACTCTATTAGTCCTCAGGAAGATTCTAAAAACTTGGTTTTACTTTTACCTTGAAGGTCTGTCCTTGCCTGTTTGATTTAGTGATTAAACCTCCAGGCTAAAAAAGTATGAAACTATGAGTTCTAGTCCTCCCTTTATCAGGAAGGGCAGCTGGGTGATCTTGGGCCAGTCACACTCTCTCAGCCCAACTCACCTCACAGGGTTGTTGTAGGAAAAAAAGAAGGAGAAGATGAGTTTGTTATGCTCGCCGCCTTGAATTATTTGTAAGGAAACATACACACGAGCAAACAAACTTTGGGCCAGGATGACAAGTGAAACCTTGACTTACAACAGTTCATTTAGTGACCGTTCAAAGTTACAACAACACAACTGCAGTTGTTTAGTTAGTAACATGGTTGTTAAGTGAATCCGGCTTCCCCATTGTGAGGCGAACCGGTCCAAATCGGGAGGAACCCACCTCTGGCATATACAATGTTTCTACCTCACATTTTGCCTACTGCTACAACCCTACAACTCTATGAGAGGTAATATGTGACTGGCCTGAAGCCATTCAGCTGGCTTTCATAGCAAAAGGAGAACTAGAAATTGCGGTCCCTCATTTTCTAGTCCAGCACCTTAACCATTACACCAATCTGGTACTTATATTTAATATAGTTTGATCTTGGCAACTTTAAATCTTTTACCGTACCTGAGATTTGAAATCTTTCAGGTTTCATAATGGGGCAGCCATGTGATAGTTTTGCTTGCTTATAGTAAAAAAAAAAAAAGTGAATTTCTTATGTTAAGGATATGTTTATTGGAGTATACCCAGGCAAGTTTTAGAAAATTTAGCAGTTTGTACTTTTAATGGGTTTTAGAAAACAATGAAACATTCATTTCCAACTTGTACGCTGTTTGCATCAAATGTGCTTAAGTTCTCAAATCTCCATTTTATTTAATCTTTACTGCAACTTCAGACATAATAGAAGTTACTTCTATTAAGTAGAAATAAGTTAAGTAGTTTCCTAAACTGGATGGTCCAATTACTAATATTAAATTAGAAGTACTATACTTCTAAATACTTCTATTACTTCTGTTAACTAATGCTCTATTTTATAATCTCATCTCCTGGCTTTCAACTTATTTCTAGTCTATTCCTATTGTTAATATAAAGCTGGGACAGGCATATAAAGCCTTCAAAGTCTGTCACAAACTACAACTACTTTGTCACAGAAGAATTTCTGAAGTGTTTAGCATTGTAAGAGATGGGGGTAAGAAATATTCATTTTACAAGCTTCCCATTATGTTAGTTCAGAGGTTTGAACTCAATATTCTCTGCTTCACTGCTGCTGTTATGCAGAAAACCCTAGAATTGAGCTGTGTTTTATTAAATAAAAGAAATACATTTTTATAGTATACAAAAATGTATGAGCATTAATTCAACATGATCTAGAAAACAAGCTGACCAAAGAGAACATCTAATTGGGACTGGGGATACATGTAAGGCAGCTGAACTAATTTTTAGATAAAATCAAAATATATCTTTGGAGCCAATCTCATATTTTCTGAGTGTTGAGAATGGAACAATGTGATGCAATAGAATATTATAAAAAAAAAAGTAACGTAAATGTTTTCAAGATTTGGCTCTAAAAGGGTATATAGGTTTTTGGAGACTTGGGTAATTCCTTCAGGTCAACTAAAGAACACTGATTTTTTAGAAGTGTATCAAGAAGATGTTACAGGTTTTTACATTTATAATGGTAGTAGATTCCTAAACTGGATGGTCCAATTAATATTAATTATTTATTTTATTTATCTTGTACTTTTAAACATGTTCATCAAACAACTGAGATAATTCGGAGTTAGATTACAAATGTCTTTTATTTACTTCTAAGCTGCCCAAGATTCCTATGCTCTATTTCCTTAAGAAAGATTTTTTTAACTCCAAATTTCATGTAATAGATTGTGCATTTAATTAAAAAACAGAGTTTCCTCTATAAAATCTGAAATTATGATAAACATTCTGAATTAATTGTAATACATAAATGACATATTAAATAGTTAATAGAAAAAAGGACAGAAAGGAATTGCAAAATATGTCAATAATGAAATACAGATTTTTACTCAGTTTGTAATATCTGGCAGAAGGTGGCGATCTATACTTACTTTGAACACTACATAATGCAATTCTATTTAGAATTCTGTATATGAAAAGAAGCATAGAAGGAATATGAGCATTAACATGATTTTTACTATTAATGTAATTGCTTTCATATGCTAACAATTAGATACCATCTATTTCCAGTTTAAAAAAACTATATTTCAAGTAGAAAAGTAATGCACATTGTACAAGAACAAGTTATATGTACTACTTAGATATGATAAGAATACTTACAGGCATCTCTAATATATAGCAACATAGCTAAGAAAATGTAGTCAACTAAATCAAGAGTAATGCTGTCAGCAAATAAAGCATCCCACACAACAAGAAGGTCCTGAAGGAGAAATTCTCGTCCAAATAGAAGCCTTATCCATCTCCTAGAAAGAAATTCCAAGGAACACATAAAAAACTGCACATCACAAATGAGAAATAATAATTTATAGAGAAATCCAATACATAATATTTATTAATAAAGGAGAATATTTGTAGCTCAGAGTTGACATGAAGGGTCCTTGGTGCTCTCTGAGCGTGCTTTTTTTTTTCTTGCAGACATTTCATTACCCAAACTAGGTAACATTATCAGTGCTAGTAAGGAGTGTGTTTGCTGACAGCTCAGTACTAGCACTGATGATGTTACCTAGTTTGGGTAATGAAACATCTACAAGAAAACAAGCAAGCTCAGAGAGCACCAAGGACCCCTCATAATAATTTATTAGATATCTAGATGATACTTAACTGTATTCACACGATTGTAGTTGGAGACACATTAATGATTCATTTTTGAACTTTCTGTATGAAAGTAATTCTAAGAATAGGTTCCCCTTACCCCTGGTATGTAAACCGATATGTAGTTTAGAAAATGTCAAATTCTGCATTAACCAGATTACATAAAGAAGTGTATTAACATGTATAAAAGCACTATTTTTGAAATGCTATTAAATTGGTAGTTTGTATGCCTACCAATCTTATATTCCTGATGAGTTCAATTATAAAAAGTTGTTATGGAATTGATCAAATTGTTTATGAAGTGTGCCTTTCTTTTAAAAGGTCTTAAGTAACTGAACCAAATGCTTTAATCCTATGTCAATGCCTATCCTAAGTAGACATTTATATTATCAAGTTATAACCATTGCAAATGCAATGCAGAGGTAACTTTCAGCTGTATTTTATGCTAATAGCTGATGCAATTAAAATTCAGAAATATAATAAAAATTTTCATATAATTTAAACAAACAAATACAATATATCTCTTAAGTGCTACAAATCAGAACTCCTAAAACTGGAAGAGAAAGAGGAAGCACGGAATCTTTGCACAATTTACTGCTAATTGTACTGCACAAGGTGTGGAACTATTGGTGACTACCATACAGAAATTATTTCTTTTTGGTGTTACAAATATAATTTGGGCTGTGAATGAAATCTTTCTCTTTTCACCAAACTTATGATTCACAGATTGTGAGAAATTTGTACTAGAAACAGATAAAATTAATACACTAAAAAGAACATTTGTGTCTGTGAAATGGGAGAGGGAAACATATTGTGACATAGCAGGATTCAATTTTTTTAAAAATCAGAAATTCCATTTTCTTCTGTATCATTTTACAATGTGGCATTAACTGCGGATACTCAAGTCAGTCTGTTAGGTGCTTTTTTCTTTTGTTTTTAAATTGTCTCTTGAGAATATTAAGCACTGGAACGAAGAGTTATTATTTTCATAGAATTAGAGAGTTAAAGGATTTCTCTGCTTTTCAAATCATAAGGATATTGGCCTTGCAGAGTTGACGGGTATGTACAATTCACACAATTGAAAGTTATTGTATTCTAACTGCTATCTGTACCTTTTCAGCAACATTGTAGTAGTATCCATAAACCAAGGATCCCTAACATCTCTAACTGGCTAGACTACAGCATGCTTTCTCTTCCTATAAAACCAAATAGATGCACTAAAGAATTATGTCTGAGTCGGAATGTTTTTATACTAATTAACACACTTTTACTGTTCTTTCCAATATGTAGATATAATCTAAGTTTCACTTAATGATACCATTGGACAAGAGGAGTCCCTTTCTTTTGAATGGTTGTATAGTTTAATTATAGTTCTGTCCTGTTAATTCTAGCCTCACATCTGCTACACCTGCAGACTGCTATGCTTAAGACGGCGCACCCTTTTATCACATTTCGTAACACAATAATTTGTATTTACCACACCAACATAGAATTGCAAATCACTCTAAAATACTGAAGGACTTTAAAAAAAAACCATTAATAGTTATTACTATTTCCTTTTCTAAAAAGCATAGTCCTGTGTTTTACACATGATTTCTGTAAATTAAATCTTAATCTCAAAACAATCCATAATTACTGCCCACAAATGGTAGTGAAGGTCATTTAATAATGACCTTCAAGAGAAATATTAATGTTCTAGAATGACTTTAAAAATATTAAATTTAAAACTTTCAAAAGAAATTATTTTTATTAAGGATTACTGAGAATAAATTTAATGAATGCAGCTACAAATCATAGATAACTGGATCAATGGTATGACATAAATAAATAAAATACAAAAGTGCTTAACAAGAATATTATCAAACCATGATTTGAGTACCATCACAACGTGATGTTTAAATTTTTAGAAGAGAAACATAATGAAAAATAGTATAAGTACATAATGCTATATAAAATAGTTGAAGAATATGAGACAATTTCCTTTTGAAAGAGGACTAAAATTTACAAAGGGCACATATCAATGATCTATTGTTGCAAGTCAACTATGGACTTGTCTTTAGATGTTGTATAATAATCCATTAGCCCATTCCCATGTGTGAAATATTAAGAATTCGCCTTGTACAATTCATATACTGGTATAGTGCCCTGATTTTCTGTATATTTTAGAAGTAGCAAAAACGAAGCATTTCTGATACTTGCAAAACCCAGTGAATACTTCCTTATAATGCAGATTAAAATGTCGAAATTCAAGCCATGTCAATGACTGCTACAAGTCCCAAACTTTTTCTCCAGCAAGACTATTATCACCCCCTTTTTTAAAAATTATGCTCAAATATTCTTGTATAATTGTATAATTTCTTACTTCACAGAGAAAATGAAAGAATTCAGGAGTCCTTAAACAGTGTTTTCCAAAATATCATGCTAAGTCAAATCAACTTTATTATAGTCAAAAGTAAACTATATTAACTGTTTACAAAGTCAGTAGTATCTCTTATTAATTAATACATTCCTATTAAAAATCTTAAGACACCCTCTATTAACATGCACTCAGGGAGTGTGTAGTTCTCATGTTTCTCTAAGGTTGCAAGCTATTACATAATTTTTTACACACTATAGGCAACTTGTTTATCCTCAACTGACAAATGTACAAAAAAAAAAATTCACACACCTTGGAAACTTTGCCAGAATTGGATTAATATTGTTGTTTCTGTAAAAAATATTATATAAAAGCATAATAACGTATTCCCCTACTGCATTTTCTTCTTATAACTTTCATTCTCTATAAAATATGCCTCAGATTGCTTTATCTAAATTGAAAAAAGCTCTCATATTCAAAATGGCATCTTGAAAATTATTGCTTTTCCCTGAAGTTGGTATGGCTTCCTTTAGTTTTCTTTCATTATCTTCTTTTAAAAGACTTTTTAAAATAATAGTTACTATTAATGTTACTGTTAAGAGAAGTAGGGTAAATACAACAAAACAGGACAAGAATTATATTCTGTTTTATCACCTACTGTTAATATTGTGGAATCTATCTTGGTTTCATCATTTTTATTCATGAATGCTGAAAGATGTGTTGCTGGAAGAATGCATCAATTCAGATAGTTATACACATTTATTTATAATTTTAATAGACAATATAACATGACAATGGCAGAAATGCTGCCCCTGTTCTAATATATACCAACATGAATTTTGCATGTGGGGTACTGATGTTTAGACTACAAGACTACATCTCTCCTTCACACTCCCAATTGAACACATTGCCAAGGAAAGAAAAGGATGGAAATAGCATGCACAGATCATTTTCTATTCAGAGGGAAACTCCATATGCATTAAACTGAATGCCTGAAAAAGGACTCAAATGTGATTAAAAACAAAAGGAACCACAACTAGTAGAGACAGCTTGATAAAGTGGCAAGAAAAGAAAATTGTTTGCATGAATTCATTTCTCTATTTTCTCCCATGTAAGTGACTGTTATTCACTGCAGTGAAGTAATGTGGTAGGATAAACTTGTTAGTAGTGACCTGTTTAGTGCCAAAACCAACTACCAAAAGTTCTATGGGTAAAATGATGTTGTTTCTTTTATTTCTATTAAAAATTTAATAGATTAAAGAAAGCACATACTAAGTTACCAAAGCTTTCTGCAAGGCTTAGCCATGAATAGATACAAAAGAATAGAGGCAAATATTAAAATATTAACTCCAATTTTAGAACATATTCTAATGATGCATACTTTTCTGGCTTTATGGTCTGCCAATGAGTTGGAATTAAAAGTACCAACTTCCCTCCTATCCTAGTTAGGAATTTTGGAAGTTGTACTTCCAGACTAGCTGGAGAACACCAGGTTGGGGAGGTCTGCTTTAAGGTTCAATCAAAGCCTGTTTTCAATTCTAGTAGCTTAGGCCACTTTGTCATGCAGCCTATAGAACATTCTGAAGGATATTGTTCTGGAAATTCTTGAACAAGGAAAAACTAACTTTTTAGAAAAGAGAAGCAGAATGGTTTTGTTGCCACCACAGTATTTCATGTTATGCCTAAATTAACTTCTGAAACTAAATTAAGCTGCCCTTCAAAGGCCATAGACAGCATTCCATTTCTATCCATTAGTTTGGCTAATAATGCCTTCATATATTCATGAAGAAAGTCATTATCATCAATCTTCCAGTTATATTGACCAGTTCAATAACTATTTATACATGTACCCAGGAAATCCTGGGTAGCTTCTCATTGCCTATACAATTGTAGAAATACCCAGTATACATTCAAAATGAATGACAATGATGATTTAAGCACTCACCTAAGCAAAATATGCTAAATAGATGCTTTATTTATATCTTTAGTTCAGATGTAGCATATATTTTTTGGCATTCTTGAGCTCTTACAGTACTAAAACTAAACTGCTATGTTGCACTTGGCAGTGTTAAAAATATGCCTCATGTAAGCTTTTTAAATGCAATTAAAAAACTTTAAAACAAAGTTGCATATAAGTTCACTACACTTTAATGTATGATTATTAATTTTGCAACAGAGTTTTGGCATGTAGTTCTTATTTTGCAGCCTGTTAAAGAATGATTGGGTAACAAAGTACTTCAGAGTCAAGTCCCATAGATTTCAATTAGGATTACTCCAGGGCAGTGGGATAGCAGTCATATTCTATTTTACATATGACTTATAAAACAACAGACATACGTTTTCTAAAATAAACTGCCTACAGCTAGCAGAGTTGCATGGTGGGAATTTAGCCACTATGGGTAGAAGACAATGGACTCATTTAATTATCCACATATTCCTGTAGAAACCCTCTTGGTAATAAAAGATTCAGATGAAAAAACAGTGAATTCATTAATTAACTACCATATTTGTTGAAAAATGTGCACTAAATAATGCAGCACAGAAATAGTGGTTCTTCTAGATGCTTGTCTGCAGAGTCTGCATGTGTGTGTGAGAGAGACAGAGAGAAAAAAGCAATGCCTATGCAGCTTCTAATTATTCCAATTATCATGGCACACTATGAAAACTTGATTAATAACACTGAAGATATTGTTGTGGCAATTAGCCATATGGTTGTGGGACTTTATTCTGTCACGATTTAGCCATTAGCATCTATTTATGTTCGTCAGAACAGTGCATCCGTGACAAGTTGAAGTTCCGCTCACCTTGTCGATTCCCCCGTGAGCCACACTAGAGAACTGTTTATTCCTGGGAGCCCTTTGCCAGAGTAAATTTTTCATGTGGCATCCGGTCTGACTGGGGACAAATGTCAAGTAGCTAATGCAACAACCCATCAAGCCTAGCTCTCTCTACAAAGATACTTGGTAAATTGCTTGTCAAAACAGACTTATTTAAAAAAAGATTTGACCAAGGAAATTAATGTCAAGTGACTTGTACTGAATGTTTTGAATGTTAGTAATTCAAACAATATGCACCTTCCATTATTTAGACATGATGAATGTTCTATCATGATTTTGTACAATTGCATGCATTACAGTTACATGTGAAATGTATACTTTACAAGCCCAGGGAGTTTGGGTTCACTGTCAGTTTGGGTCCAGCACAATTTGGAAGATATAATCCTTTTTTAATGGGAGTCCATTACGTTTATCTCCCTCCCTCTCACAATGTGTGTTGTGAAGANAGAGAGAGAGAGAGAGAGAGAGAGAGAGAGAGAGAGATATTTCCAATTTGGTTGAACTCACAGCTGACCTACATGAACACTAGATAACTCAAGAGAATGCCCCCAGTGCTCCCACTGGGACAAAAACCAAAAAGGATCATGCAAGTAAGTTTTTTAAGGAAGCAGGGAAAATATGACACATAAAGGGACTATTTCTTTGTTAGAAACATAGTAATGTGAGTGGTTTCTGTAGACATTTTAAATAAGCTGTATTTAACTTTTTGTAGCAAGTAACAGAAAACTCTCTTATACTGGTTAGAGAAAATTTGGAAATCAGAAGCAATATTTTCATATTATTATTTTGCGTTTACATCGCACATATCCTCTTATGGTGCTGTAAGTCACAGCAAGCTCTATTTTTAAGTAGCGTATTTTTTGGACTATAAGACGCTCCAGACTATAAGACGCACCTAGCTTTTGGGGAGGAAAACAAGAAAAAAAATCTACCTCTGCGACTGCCACCCAGCAATTTGCCTCTTTGCAGCAAACAGCAAGCAGCCTGGTCAGCTTCAGCACAGCCTGATTTAGCACGAGCAGCTGATTGGCAGTTGGATCTGCCTCAGCTGTTCCAGGCTGTGGGGATCACCACCGCCCATCGCCACCCATCGCTGGTGCTGCCTATCGCCATCTCTGCGTGCCCCATTTTCGGCCTCCGCGCATCCCATTTTCAGCCTCCACAGCGTCCCATTTTCTGCCCGTTCCAGGCAGTGGGGATAGGTGGCGGCGGGGATCAAAAATGGGGTGCGTGGAGGCTGAAAACGGGGCATGCAGAGGCTGAAAATGGGATGTACAGAGGCTGAAAATGGGGCACGCGGAGGCGGCGATAGGCAGCAGCGGTGATGGGCAGCGACGGCAACGATGGGTGTTGGCGATCCCCGCGGCCTGGAACAGCTAATAGGCGGTATTCTGGGAGGCAGATCCAACCGTCAATCAGCTGCTCGTGCTAAATCAGGCTTTGCTGAAGATGACCAGGCTGTTTACTGTTTGCTGCAAGGAGACAAATTGCTGAGAGGCAGAGGCCGAAGGGTGGGGGCCGGTGGGTGGGCGGGGCTTCAGCAACATTAGCTGTATAAGACACACAGACATTTCCACCCACTTTTTTTGGGGGAAGTGTGTCTTATACACCGAAAAATACGGTAGATACTTGAATCTGGATCTCCAAAGGACCAGTCCAGCATGTTAATCATTGTACCATATCAGTTCTGTTTTTAACCAACCTCACTGGATTCTATATATGTCTGCATATACTGTATGTATTCATCTATTTTATGTAGTTCTCTACCACCATATTCAACAAGGAATATAGAAACCCTAAGTTAACCCATGCAGAGCCCACAACACTTGTATTATGCATGAACAGCAATTCTTACCCATTAAAAAGAGGGTTGTTACATTTTGTACAATTACAGCTTTTAAGTATTATTCACAGGCAGTCCCTTATAGTACACTGTAATAACCTACCCTGGAAATAATAAGCGCATGGGACTCTTGCTAGGGCAACAGTTCTGCTCCAGAAAGGGTTGCAGCTGGTAAACCAACTAAAGCTGAAGAAAGTCACTCCAGATACAGGCTCCAATATTGCCCACTTAACACTAGCCATAACTCATTATAGAGTCATAGTTCTGGTCTTTCAGGAAGAGTGCTACTCCACCTAGAACCAAGATAGCAATAGCACTTTGACTTATATACTGCTTCACAGTGCTTTACAGCCCTCTCTCTAAGCAGTTTACAGAGTCAGCATATTGCCCTCAACAATCTGGGTCCTCATTTTACCGAACTCGGTAGGATGGAAGGCTGAGTCAACCTTGAGCTGGTGAGACTCGAACTGCCAAACTGCTGGCAGCCGGCAGTCAGCAGAGATAGCCTGCAGTACTGCATTCACTGCGCCACCAGATAAGAATAATGCCAAAAAATTGTGGAAAAAAGAACATTTTTTTTTGGAATTCAGTTTCAATCTATTTCTTACAGCTTCCCATTGGCAGTTGGCCTCTCCCAATGAGTTCAAATAAATTGGAATAGTTGAGGAAAGAAAGAAGGATCCTACAGTGGTCCCACCCCCAACTCTACCTGCTTATTTAAAAAAGGGAACCCTTATTCTCAATCCTTTGAGGAATCAATGGAAGTAAATGAATTGAGATCGAAGAGGATGAAAGTGGGTATATTCTCTCCATCCAAGACCTGATACAAGTCATCCAACAGTGCAACTAATCTGTTTTCTGTCCCATATCCAGGCCATAATCCAGACTGAAAAGGATGTGGAAAATTGGCTTCCTCTAGAGCATCCTAAAAATCCCAACATTCTTTTAATAATCTTTTCCAGAATGGGAAAGCTCCATACTAGATGATAGTGTCTAATACAGCTGCATCCATGGAATCCCTTTTCAGAAAAAGGTACCTCACTGCCTCTTTTAAGGCTTACAGTACCACATCCTCTCCCAGAGAGGCAATGACTTTCTCCCTGATTGTAGGAGATGACCAGGTTGAGCCTGAGGGAGGGGCCAAGTGCATTATCAGTCTTGAGCCCCTTTATGCCCACAAGAGATCTAAGTCCATCCCACCTTGAATTCTGTTGACTTTTATCTACCACCAATTTGTTTTGACCGTTAGTAGTGCAGATTCTTGTAGAGAGTGTTAGCAAATAATAAACCTGTATTCATTTGATCCATCTTGCGTCCTGATTTCTTGTACCTGAGACTGATCCATTGAATCTTATGTTAACCCTTCTCTCAAAGGAGCCAAGTAGGGCAAGGGTCCAGTTCACATGGAATGGCGCTCATACTGCACTCTATCCATATCTTTGAGATTAATTAAATTATATTGCAAGACTCTACTTCTGTTATCATCATAGATTTTGTCAACTGGCAAAGCAAATTTGATTATTGCCAAAACTCACTCTACAAAATGAAAGAAATCACTCTAAAGGCTGGGATGCAGTCCAACATTAATAAGGGTGAAGTTACCACAGTGTAAGTTCAAACATGAGATCAGGTTTACATCTGATCTTCCCCTGTTGATGCTCTAAGGCAGGGATGTCAAACTGGCAGCCACTGGGCCGGATGTGTCACATGCAGGCCACACTCACCCCAGCTCCGTGAATGGGAAAAATGTTGCGAAATGTCACATGATGGCAACGTGACACCGCGAGTTTGACACCTGTGCTCTAAGGTATCTCTCCACTGTCTTCCAGAGTTCCTGATTACTCAAGGATAGATTCTTATCTAGACAAGTATTTGTGAGGCTGGCAAATTCAGGAACAAGAACCACTTGGATTTTGGCAAATATTGGTACTGATAATAAAGAAATGTAATAGCACTGTGAAAGCCAACTAAAGTAATTTTCAATATCAACTTACACCTAGCATAATTTGGGTAGAATTACACTGACTTTCTTTCTTATGCTTCCCTCTCCATTGGGCTGATATGTCTTTATTTCAACAGTTCTCTTTTATCATCCATGTTCTGAGGGATCCTGTTACATATATACATTTCATCCCAAATATGTAATAAAATTATCATATAATCAAGTCAATTAAAATTATAATATGTTGATAATCTCTGGAGTTTGTTTGCAGTCATAGATTCAGACTGTATACTCCAGCAGCGATAGTAAAATGACAATATGCAACTCATGGTAATTTGTTAGATTCAGACCCCACTTTTTATTTTAAGACTTTTAGCTATCATAATGATGTTGCCTTCTATTGTTGTCCCCCACCACAACAAACCTATGAAATAGATTGTAGTAAAAAGAGAGTGACTGATCCAGTGAGCTGAAGTCCCAAATATATTTTTTCAAAAGGCAACTGGACTTTGTTTTTCCTTTTGAAGACGTTTCGCTTCTCATCCAAGAAGCTTCTTCAGTTCTGACCAATCAGAACTGAAGAAGCTTCTTGGAGGAGAAGGAAAATCTCTTCAAGGCAGAGGTGGGTTCCTACCAGTTCTAAACGGTTCTTTAGAACCGTTAGTAAACTGGTGATGATGTCACAGAACCGGTTTTTTCGCCGGTCTCCATGGGCGCCATCATCTTGGATTTTGTTTCTGCGCATGCGCAGAAGTGAATTTTTGCTTCTGCGCATGCGCAGAAGCTATTTTTTGATTGCTGCAGGCGTGCCTGCATGCCCGCAGTGCAACCCTGAGCAAACTGGCAGCAACAAGATCCACAAACCACCCCTGCTTCAAGGAAAAACAAAGTTGGTTGCCTTTTGAAAAAGCACCTTTGGGACAACCATGACCTGGATGACTGAGAATCTCCATAGACAGTGAGCTGAAGGTGGACAAATTACAGTAGTTTTCCCTAGTGCCAGTGTAACATCTTAATCTACCACTCTAACTGAAATGTGCTAACCTTTCCCAAACATCAGCCAAAGGGTTAAATCAGAATCAGTTATCAGAACTACTTTCCAAAGACGAAGGATAGACAAGTCTGATGAAGAAGAATGTAGCACTTAAAACTATTAATCATAATTCTTTAAATCTCTATGATATTTATATTTTTAGCACTGAAGAATTTTAACTTGACATGATTGTGGTGTTTTTAAAAAGTAGTACTAAAATACACTTAGAATGGGATAATGTTAGTAGTGTAGTATCTGGGCTGTATTTGGAAATCTTATATGGAATAGTAAAGATGTATGGCGATAAATATTTTTGCATTTGGTATGATAGAATTCTGCCTAGATTTCTGGGCTTTCTTTAAGTATACCTTTTGTATTAAATATCCACTGATCATTAAAGTGGTTATATCTTAGTCAAAATCCTGTCATTTGTTCTGATCTTAGATACTTTCAATCGGTTGCATATCATAATTCTTTTCCAGTATGTTTGGAAGCATCATGAGTATTGAAAAATGTGGTGCCAAATGACCCAGATACATATTAAAATGCCCCCACTGGCTTTTAAATAAATACATTTTAAAAAGAGGGTAGATATTCTAGTGGAATAAACAAATATAGCCAATATGAACTGTAGCATGTAGTTAAACTGACTAGTACAAACTCCTGATTGAATAAGAAAGTTAATGGAAACCAAACTGCTGATGTTATAGGTCTCTCATCTGAAAGTATCATACCATCTATTTTTTAAAGCTTTTTTAAGAAGAGATGCTGGAAGGACAGCATTGCAACATTTTTACAACTATGTGCTTTTCACAGTAGCTGTAACCAAAATTAATGTTGCAGTATAGAGTATGTGTGCATATATACATAAATGACCTTTTTATATAAGGTTTCTTATGGGTTATACCTGTTGTATTTCAGATTTAAGAACGCTTGACAACTGATTCATATTTATGATAGTTGTACTTTCATGTGATCAGCTTTTGTTACCTTCCCACAAGCAAAGTTAATGGGGAAGCCTGATTTACTTTACAACTATGTTATTATGTTAAGAATTGAAGTGATTCACTTAATAACTGTGGCAAGGGTCATAAAATGGGGAAAACACATTTAACAAATGTCTCAGAAACAGAAATTTTGGGCTCAATTGTGGTTATAAGTTGAGGACTACCTGTATAGGAAACCCTCTGGATATTTAGGGTGCACTATATGTTGATTATATATCTCTCTATTTGGCCAACAATGGACTGGTTGCAAGTGCTGTAAAATCCTATCACAGTGTCTGGAAGCTGATGGAGTTTGAATGGTACATTCAAACATGCTTAGCAAAGCCGAATTAAAGTCTATTCATTATAGTACCCCGCCAGTTCAAAGGAGACTTGGCACTTCCCTTGAAAGAATAAATTTGTGACTTGGGGTTTTCCCCCGTAGCTTGCAGCTATTACCAGATGGACAGATGGAGGCTATGGCCACCACAGCCTCTGAAGAATTGAGGATTGTGGCTAGGATAGCCTTTGCCCAGCTCGGGCTAAGAGTTATGGCTCTTTCTGGAGCAGAAGGATGTGCCTACAATAACTCATCCTTATTCCTACAGAGATAGATTCTGCAAAGCACTCTACATAGGGCTGCATTTGAAGGCCACTTGAGCAGATTACATTTTGACTTGTTCTAGTCACTATAATCACTTTATTTATTTATTTATTTATTTATTTATTTATTTATTTATTTATTTATTTATTTATTTATTAATTATATTTGTATGCCGCCCAACTCCCAAAGGACTCTTTATGCCAAAATTATGCCTATTTTGTGGCCCTTTACAGGGAAATACTTGCTTATACACATATATAATGTATTTGCAATTTATTGTTAGCAAATAACATAATCCTCAAGAAAACTATTTTTTCCTATAGAAAATCTTTCTAGATTTATGCTGAAAACAAAGTTGCACCCACATGTGCAACTCATTTAATTTCTGTGAGGAATACTGGGAGGAGACTGATAAGTACTTTGGGAGTTGGGCAGCATACAAATATAATAAATCTAATCTAATCTACTTCTTTTGAGTAACAGCACTGTGAAATAGCTTCCTCTTAGTAACTAGATTGTCCTCCACTGTTAGTCCCACTAGATTATTTGAAAACCAAATTCCAGTGGGTGTATGGTGAGAGACAGAATGCCTTATTTGATTGACCTACTGATATTCATGGTTTTATAATTTTGTCTTAGCTTTACCATCAATGTTTTATTTTAAAACCTTGTTTTGCTCTTAACTCATATCATGATTAAGACAGTGGATCAGGTCCCCTTTTTGGAACATCAAATTCTTTCATTTTCAGAATTATTACATAAACATTCGACAGAATAAAAAAGTGTGTATGTATGTATGTATGTATGTATGTATGTATGTATGTATGTATGTATGTGTATAATATAAACAAATAATATTGAATTAAATCTGTAAAAAATTATTTTTAAAAAATTAAGCTATAACTAAGATAATTTGTGCTTTAAAAATGACTAAAAGGCTATAACTTACAATGACTAAACAAGGCTATATACAACTCGTTATCAAAGATTAATAGTAACTAAAACAATGACTAAATAGCTTATAGTATACAGTATTTCTTACTTCTTACAATGGATCCTTTGAAGCTATTAACCAGTTGACAGGATGACTGCTTCTCTGAGTATTTCTTCCAAGTATAAGTTAAGAGTGGCATTCTCATGTGCTGGAAAACATAAGGTTGCCAAGAATAGAAAGAAGATGCTAGACTAGATTGGTTTTTGGTCGGCCAAGTATGCTTCTTTTTATATTCCTTGAATGCTTGAAAATAAGATATCTAACTCTAAGTGTCTCTTGGGACTATGCAAATCATTTAAAAAAGGTGCTTTGGAACATGAGTGAGTTCTTGAGAAGCATCTCTTTTATTATGGTTGGTCATACAATCAGCCAGATATTTAGCCTGGATTTGGCATTTTTATTCAACTGTTGAGTCCTTTCCAGATTTCTGATGGTGTTAAAGTTATTGTTTCAGAATGTAAACTGTTCCAAGTAAAGTGGCATTGTGCAATTAACTGATGGTGATTTTGTCAATGTCCATGGTGTTCAAACAGTGCTCCAATTGTTTTGGGATTCCACCTATGAACATAATATCAGAGTTGGAAGGGACCTTGGAAGTCTTCTAGTCCAACCCTATATCACTTCAGACAAATAGTTGTCAAACTCTTCTTAAAAACCTCCAGTGATGGAGCATCACAAAATCACTGTTCCACTGATCAATTGTTCTAATTGTCAGAAAATTTCTCCTTAGTTCTAGGTTGCTTCTCTTCTTGATTAGTTACCATCCCTTGCTTCTTGTCCTGTCTTCAGGTGCTTTGGAGAATAGGCTGATCCCTTTTTCTTTGTGGCAGGCCCTTAAGTATTGGAACACCCTAGTCCCTGTTTTCATTAAACCAGACATACCCAATTCATGCAACCGTTCCTTATATGTTTTAGCCTTAGTCCTTTAATTATCTTTGTTGGTCTTCTCTGCACTCTTGCTGGAGTCTCACATCTTTTTTATACCATGGAGTCCAAAGCTGAACACAATATTCCAAGTGTGGTCTTATCAAGGCATTATAAAGTGATACTACCACTTCACATGATCTTGATTCTCTCCCTCTGTTCATGCAGCGTATTAGCTTTTTTTGGCAGCTGCAGCACTCTGCTGGCTCATATTTAAGTGGTTATCCACTAAAAGTCCAAAATCTCCCTCACAATCACTGCTATTGAGCCAGGTACCTCCTATTCTATACTTGTGCATTTAGTTTTCTTGCCTAAGTGTAGAACCTTGCTTTTGTCACCACTGAATTTAATTTTGTTAGATAGGGGCCTGTATTCAAGTCTGTTGAGTGTCAGGATTCAAAGTAATGACCCCATTTCAAAACATAACTCTGAGGCAGATTCTTAAAGAACAGTTTCTATTTAGGAGACATCATCTTGGCATTAACTGGTGGAAAGCCAACTCTGAATTTTCCTGGGCTTTCCACCTCAATAAAACTGAAAGTTTCACTTTCCCCCAAAACAATAAATCAAATTGTCCAATCCGGGCACTGGCTGGTTATCTGGCAACTCCTTCCTCCACCTCCAGCCAGCCGGCAGTTGGAATGTCCTTGACCCAGGAGTGAACTAGTTTGTTTTAGTTACAAACTCCCCCCACCTTTGCCTCCAAGCTTTGTCAGGCCTGAAGCCACGTGAAAGAATCCCTAATAGAAAACTACAGAAAAGGAGAGGAAAAAACAACAACAACCCATAGCCAGAACAGCTTCAGGGTTGACATTGAGAGCCTTCTATATCTTGACCTTATCTTTTGGAGTGTTGGCTATTTCTGTCAGCTTGGTGTCATCTGCAAATTTGATGAGTTCCCCTTCTATCTCCTCATCTAAATCGTTTTGAAAGATATTGAAGAGTTCTAGGCCTAAGACAGAGCCTTGAGGTACCCCACTGCATACTTCCCTCCATGTAAATGCAGTTCCATTAAGGGCTAGACATTGAGTACAGTTGGTCAGCCAGTTACAAATTATCTGATGGTGATGCTGTTTAACCCACATTTTTCTGTCTTATCAAATAGGAGGTTGTGAACTGCTTTATCAAATTGAAGTCCAAGTAAAATATATCCACAGGATTTCGCTGGTCCACTAATTTTGTCACATTCTTAAATAATGCAATAAGATTTGTTTGGTATGATATGTTTTTAACAAACCCATGTTGGCTTCTGGTTATGATTTTGCTTGCTCCTAAATGATCACAGAATTGATGTTTGATTACCTTTTCCAGGATCTTCCCAGGTGTTGATGTCAGACTGAGAGGTTTGTAGTTTCCTGAATCCATTCGCTCCCCCCCCACCTTTAAAAGATGGGAATCACATCAGCCTTTTCCCAGTCATTGGGTAGTTACCCGTGGTCCAGGATCTTTGAAAGATATGGTTCAATGGTTCTGAGCTGACATCTGCCAGCTCCTTCAGAACCCTTGAATGTAATCCATTTGGTCCTGTTGATTTGATGTCATCTAAAGAAAGGTATTTTCTTACTATTGTTTGCTTATTTTGACTTGCATTCCAATAGCCGTGGTGGTGCAGTAGTTAGAATGCAGTATTGCAGGCTAATTCTGCTGACTGCTGATTGCCAGCAGTTCGGCAGTTCTATTCTCACTGGCTCAAAGTTGATTCAGCCTTCCATCCTTCTGAGGTTGGTAAAATGAGGACTCAGACTGTTGGAGGCAATATGCTGACTCTGTAAACCCCTTAGAGAGGGCTGCAAAGCACTGTGAAGCGGTATATAAATCTAAGTGCTATTGCTAATATGCATTTTACAGTATTTTTTTATAAGTTGGATTTTTTCCCTTTTGTGTAAAGTCAGATGCAAAAAATGAGTTAAGTAGTTTTGCTTTCTCCCTGCTACTTGTCAACTTCTTGCTATTTGCTCCCATTAATGGACCAATTGTTTCCTTAACTTTTTTCTTGTTTTTTTTTTACGTTTGTATATTACATGTTTTTCTTATTTTTTTATAAGCTTTTTATTATTATTATTTTTCTTTGTTTTCTTTTACCAAAGTCATTCTATTTCTATTTGCAGATCTTTATATTTTATAATTTTCTCCACTTCTTTCTCTTCTATTCTGTTGTCTCCAGATATTACAATGTCCCAGAGCACTTCAGTTTCTTCATTTTTTATTACTTTGTACATTTTGTGGTCCCACCAGTTCTGTCTTGCAGACCAATCATATTTCTTCCAATGTACCATTGTTGCTACTTTGTCATACTGCTAAGTCTGTGCAGTCTTCCTACAGCAGCTAACTAAGTGATCCACTGTTTCTTCAGCTTCTTTGCAGAGATGACATTTGCTGTCTATTGCTGTCTTCTAAATTCTGGCAGTGTATGTATTTGTTTTTAAGACTAAGTCTTGTGCAGCCAGAATTAGCCCCTCTGTCTCTTTCTTCAATTTTCCTGCTTTTAACCATTGCTGGCTCTTGTTATCTGTTTTGCCTGGCTGTTGTTTTTTAACATATTGGCCATGTAATATTTTGCCTTACCATGGCTTTTTTTATTCTTGATTTGGTCTTTCTTGTAGACCAGTGTTTTTCTCTCCAATACTCATAAGCCTTCATGTTATATTAGTCTCAATGTGTCTTATTCACTGTTCTTCAGATACTCGTTCAATGTCCTTTTTTCAGTCTTTAACTCTTTGATATACTTGCAATATTCCACACCCACCTATTTGGTTTGGTAAGTAGAGTCTGTCAACATCACTGTGAAGATAAAGGGCATGATTCATTGTCATTCTTTTCTGGTCTTCCTAGCCAGGGCTTTTAGTTCTGCTTGAGTCCAGTCTACTATTCCAGCTGTGTATCTAAAAATTGGAATTGCCCAGGGATTAACTGCCTCTAGAGCATTTTAATTGTCTTTATTACTATTATTATTAGTTTTAATTCCACCTTCATTACTTTTTATCAATATCTTAAGGCACCAAAGATACATAATAATACTTTTTCAATTGTTAAAGTAGCCATTGTTTTTACTAGGCCTGCTTTAGTGAATCTAGATCATTTTAAAATGGCTTTCTTCTGGGAAAGAGAAGGCTAGGCATTTTTGAAGGGTGGGGGGAGAGGCAAAAAAATCAAATATACTAAGCTTAAGCACATGCTTCTTAATGAAAATAGCATTTAAAACCGATGGACCTTTTCTCAGTTTAGCCATTATAGAAAGAAAAGTCTGCAATCTTTGGTTCTTCCGGGAAGATTCCTGACTTGCATTCTCTTTGTAATTGTCCTAATAATTCTTAAGGCAAACTTTCAGAATGGAAATTACCACTGGTCCAGAAAAGTATCCCACTTACATAGAATCCAAAGAAAGATCTAGAGTTCTTGAGATTTGTTCTTTGAACTGATTTTCTCTTCCCTCTTTGGCACATGAGGTTTGTGTTGACAAGGCTAAAGAGGACAGAAATATAGAGCAAGCTGAGAAATGTTCTATAATGAAAATAATTACTTTGTCCTTTCCTGAAATGTCTTAATGCCTTCAGCTGCAGAATGCTGATCCCTGGCATTTCCCAGGATCTCTTGTGAGGTTCATTGTGACTTTATGAGTTAATCACGCCAGGAATAGTCATTTTAACTCGTATGCCTTTAGGAGTAATTACACATTTAAATGATTAAACAAATCAGGGAAAAAGTCTACTGCCTAACGAAAGGAGTTAGTGCTGAAATCCTTTTTTATATATTAGTATCACAAGTCATTTGTAAATAACACATTCATTTTAGAGATGTAAAGAGTTCTATCATGCCCTCTGAAATAAATTATATTTTATTGGTGCCCGGGTGTTTCATAATTTCTATTTATTTGCTGCAAGAGTGGAGAATTAAGATCGAGTAGTTTATTTCACCAAAAGACTGACAAATGGCTCATTAGATACTTATGGAACTGAAGCTAATTGTATGATTTTGGGGGGAGGTATTAATTGTCATAACTGCCTGCTTAACTAACTAATGTTGGTCACAAAAAGTTTGTCCTATCTCTGCATTTTCAATGAAGTTAAAACATTTTGTATGCCAAAAGAAAACAGGCAGGGGAGGAGGGGGAGATGTCACAAACCAAAACATTACTATTTGGATTGGAAGACCAGGTAGGAGGAGTAACTAAGGATTAATGTTTCCCACTGGAGACACCAATGACTGTCATCTCCAAATTGCAGTCACCTCACATCATGTAACAGCTTGAATCACAGATATTCCAAGATTCCCCTTCCCCCCAATTACAAATTAAATATAATTTACATTACTTAGGGTTTTTTTTATTTCATCGGAGACATAAGGTCAGAATTGATTGAATATGTACTACCTGCACGTAATGATTTCAGTTTTTCACAATCATGTGCTAATGCTCCACAGTAATGGCCTATGGATGAAGAGACAGATGTACTACCAGTCATTCGCTACACATTTGCATTAACAAATCATCATTTAATTGAAGCCCATCCAACAAGTTTATGCTACTTAAATAAAGTTCGTTTCAATAAAGGATGATACATGGTTAGCAACTGCAATGAAACCAAGAGCAGGGTGTGGGGAGGGGTTATTTTCAGAACATAGATTTAAGAATGCTTAAGGATATTTCTATTAATTTTTATTTTGCTATTAAGTAAACTACCTGATTTCTAACACACTGTTCCAAGCCAGTTGTCTGAAATGAGATAATTTACTCTTTGAAATAATTTCGTAACAGTACAATTTCATGCTTTGTAGATTTTATTTCTCACCCAAATACAGAACAGAGAATGAATTGTGAGCTAAATTTTTAGGCAAATTCTAATAAGTTTCATACAGTGCTATTATCAAAATGGCTTAATTCTTTTTTTCCCTTCTGCGTTTAACTGTCTTATTGCCAACTATAAATTTGCCACTGAAATTAAAAATCTACTTGCCTTTCTGCAACTTTGATATCATTATTGTTATTTATATAAAACCTGTTTAGGGAACAATTCTGTAGACCTGTTTTAACATAGAATACTAAATGCTCATACGTTATAACATCATGAAAAAAAGTATGAAGGCAAAGATCTCAAGATTAATGTCATTAAGAAACTTAGTAAAAGAGTACTGTTTAATTTATGAATTGAAAATCAATATATTCAATAATTTAAAGACTGGCTGGAAACCTGCTCACATTAAGGTTGACTGAATCTCACTGCTTTCAGTAAGGTATAAACTCTAACTGAGCAGGGTTTTAGTAATACCGGCCACACAAAACATACAGTTCTAAGCCTGATGTGCTATTAAGTTTCAACTGCATGTTCTTAAGGCTATCAATGAGCTAAGATTGAATTAATAGGCATACCTCTAGTTAACTTACAAATATTTTAAAATAATGAATAATCTAAACAAATTAATCCTGAAAAATCAGTATGAACAATAAATAAAAATGAACTATATAATCTACCTATGAGACAGCAAGAAAGCTCTGCTTTATTTTTCTACAAAACATTTCCATTATATATGAATTTAAAAAAAATAATTATCTTACAATTCTTAGTTCTATTAGCTCTGAAGGCAAGATAAAATGACACCTTTACATAAAAATATACCTTGGAATGCAAACTCTATACAGTTTAAGAAGACAGAAAAACATTTTTCCTTACTTTTAAAATGGTATATTAATGAAACACAGTCCTAAACAAACCCACATACAAAGAACCCCACTGTGCCCTGTCAGTATGTTCTCTATGCTCTTTTTATATGCTAACTCAGAATAGTAATTACAGATCTTGTAAGTTGACTTCTGTTTTCCAGAAATATGAGTTGTACATAAAACATGCCTTTTCATCACAACAATTACCATTAATCAAAACACTGAAAGCTAATACCACTCAAGTCCAACCTACTGCTGTGCCTAGCAATATATCAAACTGTCTGTTGTCAAACACTCTATACAAACTTAAACACTTATCACAGCAAACAAAAAGTACATGCTATTTTAAGTTAAATATAGTATTTTAAAAGTGTAAAAAATACATCTTACTTTTTAAGTTAACTGTTTTTCTGTTGGGTTTAATATTACCTCACTTTAGATAAAAAGCATTCAAATGCATTCAAATTCTCGTTTCTAATAAAGACATAAGCAATTCTAACAAGTAAAAGTATTGATACATTTAGTAGATTAAACATGAAACACTAATAAACATAATCCATCTGATTTTCATTAAGGAATACTGGTTCAAAAATTATTTGTATCTTGATACTTGAACAGCAAATGTTTTTATCAGAAATAACTTTATTGTTAATAATATTGTACATAACTGAAGTTTGCATATTCATTTAATTGTTGCCTAACATACTATTAAGTTCTATTATATCCAAGATGCATATGTAGAAACCATGAATTTTGCAAAACAAGATAGTATACCTCAATATTAAAATATGTAATTCTCATTTAACCTAGAAAATACTTATAAGTAATACTTAGAAGAGTTCTCATATTGGACTTTGACAACCCTGTTTAATAAATCATACTAGTTTCCACATAACAAAATACAACCTCTGTAGTCTAACCAGGAAAGCACTAAGTACTAGACTCATCTTCCTAGAAAAAGAGAGGCATAGGGACTCTAACACAAGACCTAGTTGCCAATGTTTTATTATAGATTTCTATTCTATTCTATTTGTTAGTCAGGTTTGATCAATCATAATTAAATTTTACTTATGTGAGTGTTTTCTTCATGTTGCCTTTCTTGTTCCCATCCCCTCTCTCTCCACAGAACATGACTTGGATGTAAAGGGCATCCAAAGCTCGCAGCTTCAACACTATACAGAGTGAAATGCATATCTAAACTTAAATGGAAGATGGTACTTAAAGAAGAAAAAAATCCATTGCATATAGTTACACTTCACTTCTGAACACATCTAAGATGTGCTATTACAGAAATATAGTGATTGGGATAACTGTAATATATAACTATAATATATATATTATAGTTATCCCAATCACTATACACACACACACACAAATAAGCTTTGCTAAAAGAGAAGATGCTCTGTTATATTTCTATTGAATTGGTTATTAACAAAAATAGCATGTTCAGTAAAACTATGTTATTTTTCTTAAAACATATTTGCATAACATATATATGTTCCATTAACCCTTTCTGCACTGTGTCAGATTACCTTCATATACACAGTATTCTTTTAGAAAACCTAATCTAAGTAACTATGGGGAGATCTTGTCTACCCTTGAAAAACTGCAAATAAAGATGTCAGCTATTGAGTATATTTGTGGCATCTCCAGCAGCTGCTGTTAAATACCAGCTGGTCTAGCTGATTAAAATTACCTCTGAGTTGGTATTATAAAGATGCCTGGGCAGCATTGCTGTATTAATGGATTATTGAGTGAGCGATGAAAACCTTGGCCAGCTGATGCGTTTTATTACAGATAGGCTTTATGATGTGTAATCACTGTAATTTTTACAACTGGAGAAAATAGGAGGGGGACAAAGATTAAAAAAACCTCACAAAAACCAGTTTGACTAAATATTCTTGCTTTCTGTTTTCTAGCAGTTGGAACGTTATTTTCTCTCTAAAAGTATTCTAGATATTTGTAAATTTAGCACAAATTCTTTATGAATGAATTGAGAGAGATAAATCCTGTGTCTCTGTGGGTGTATTGCATATGTGTATGTCTGTGAATGTAAAGATGAAAACAGACTAAGCTAGCTGCATCGATTTTAAATTTGTATTACTAGAATCCAACTGGCTTTTTTTCAAACACGTGATAACTGAATTTCCTTCTATTATTCATGAGATAGAACACATAAAAACGCATACAAATACACTCCTTGCTCATTCCTTATTCATTCATGATATCTGCTGATTTTAAAGATTAGGAGCCTTCTTTTCTTATTCCTTGACCAATATCACTAATACATGATAGATGTAAATCATTACCATGATTATGCGTTGGGAGAAAAATACTGTTGACTTTTGAATGTATGAACAGGAGGCTTAAATGATGTAGTAAAAAGTATTTAACATGGCCAGAACTCACTATCTAGGACAGGGGTCTCCAACCTTGGCCACTTTAAGACTTGTGGACTTCAATTCCCAGAATTCCTCAGCCAGCCTTGCTGGCTGAGGAATTCTGGGAATTGAAGTCCACAAGTCTTAAAGTGGCCAAGGTTGGAGACCCCTGATCTAGGAGACCATGAAGAATGCTAAGAATTCCTGCAAGAGACATTTTTGGACCAAATGAATTATCCCAGAACCACATTTGTAAATGGGGATTTCTTCACAACTTCTGATAACACAATCATAGAATATAAATAGAATTTGAAGAAAACAATAACTTTGGGACATAGAATATAAGGCTTATAGTGGGTTTTGCAGATCATTTAGTCCAACTCATGCTTAGTACAGGAATGCACTACTACAGCACTCCTCATGGATGATGATCTAGACTCTGTTTAAATACTTTCAGGAAGAAAAGTTCACCACTGCCAGAGGAAGTCTATTTCCTTGTTGAACAGCTCTTTATTTTTTTTCTAGGTGTCCAACTGAAATTTGTGTCCTTGAAATATAACTGATACTGTTGCTCATTCTATCTTCTACAACTTGGAAGGAATCTGCCCCATCCTGTACAAAACAGCCTTTAATGTACTTGAAGAAAGTTATTGTGCTTCCCCATATGTATTTTCCCCCGTGAAACAAACTCAACAACTCTAACTATTACTCCTAAGTTTTTCCTCTAGATTCTACAATATTACTTGACTTGCACTCTTAAAATATTTTTTAGATTGGAGTTCTTCCTAAGGTTTCTTAATTTATCAGTTTATACAGTAGATATGTACACACACACACACACACACACACACACGTTAAATTAATGTGTTTTCGCTTAACTATTAACTAAATATTCTACATTTAGGCAAGAAAAAGAAAATGCACAGGTACAGTATATGTGGTACCTCGCTCAATAGTAGTAACTGTGAAAAGGATCTTGGAGTCCTAGTGGACAACCTTTTAAATATGAGCCAGCAGTGTGCAGCAGCTGCCAAAAAAGCCAACACAGTTCTAGGCTGCATAAACAGAGGGATAGAATCAAGATCACGTGAAGTGTTAATACCACTTTATAATGCCTTGGTAAGACCACACTTGGAATACTGCATCCAGTTTTGGACGATGTAAAAAAGATGTGGAGACTCTAGAAAGAGTGCAGAGAAGAGCAACAAAGATGAATAGGGGACTGGAGGCTAAAACATATGAAGAAGGGCTGCAGGAACTGGATATGTCTAGTTTAATGAGTAGTGGTGATATGATAGCAGTGTTCCAATATCTCAGGGGCTGCCACAAAGAAGAGGGAGTCAAGCTATTCTCCAAAGCACCTGAGGGCAGGACAAGAAGCAATGGGTGGAAACTAATCAAGGAGAGAAGCAATCTAGAACTAAGGAGAAATTTCCTGACAGAACAATTAATCAGTAGAACAACTTGCCTCCAGAAGTTGTGGGTGCTCCAACACTGGAAGTTTTAAAGAAGATATTGGATAACCATTTGTCTGAAGTGTTGTAGGGTTTCCTGCCTAAGCAGGGGATTGGACTAGAAGACCTCCAAGGTCCCTTCCAACTGGTATTCTTTTTTTTTTATTGAGAGGAACTATGTATTCAAATATGTTTGAGAAATCTTATGGTTTCTTTAAATCAGAAATTAATATAAAGCCAAATAACACTGAGAGAGATAAACACTTTACTTGCATGAAAGTTCATTGATTTTCTAAAGCATAATAATAATTAACTTGCAGAACTTAAAACAACCACCAGTACCATAAATGATATATTCAAGAGCAGTGGTTTTCAGCTTTTTGTTCACCATGGATCCTCTTTAAATACCTTTGTGGCCAGGGACTCATGGTCATAGCTTAACTCAAAGACTTAACTCAAAATTTAAATCATAACATTTCTTCAAGGCTTCGTGGACCACCTGTGACAACATTGCCCCCCCCCAAGGGTCCACAGACCACAGGTTGGGAACCACTACTGTAAAGAATATTACAATTTTTTTTTACATGCAGATATGCAATGGAGTGTGAGTGTATAAAAATTAAGCCAAATATCTTTATTTATCAGAAAAAAACTACAAGGATTCAACAATATATACAGAAAGATTAGTGATCTGAGGTGGACTACTTGGAAGCCACCTAGTAAGTCATTTTGTCATTAGAAATAAAGAAAAATAAATTAAAAAACAACAGCATCTTTACCCCAATGACCAATACTCCAGCAAAAGAGATAAGTAAGATATCAATTGTAATTTAAGAATTCCAATCTTGTCTTAGTTTTGAACATATATATATGTCATAAAAAGGCCTCTGAACTCTGAGGAATGAAGACCATTAGTTGAAAGATTTCCTCTTCTACTTTTTGACTGTGTTAAAATAATATTGACTAGATGAATCCTTACAGAAAGTCAGAAGATCTGGCAATGGTTTACCTAAGGGGCTTGTTTACATCATCATCAATCATCATCACAACATATGAATCACAGCTATTAATTCCTTACTGGTATTGGCCTTCATATGCATTGGGTTCTTCCCAAGAACTTAGAATATAGCATTGTATTGGCATAGTATATATGCGGATCAAACAGTCTGGCCCTTTGTAAATGACAGATAAAAAAATTCTCAATTTAAAGATTTTCTAATTGCTATCCATCTTATTATTATTACTATTATAGTTGGTTGCACAGTAGGCCAGATGTTCAGACTGGATTTGGTATTTTTGTCTACCTATTGAGTCCTTTCCAAGGCCCTGGGATAGGCATATCTGGATGTTTGATGTTGTTACAGATATGGTCACAGGATGTAAACTGTTCTGCGTAAAGCTTCCTTTTGCAATTGATTGATGGGAAATTTGTCAATGCTGGTAGTGTTCAAATGGTGCTCCAGTTGTTTTGGGATTGCACCCAAGGTTCCTATTACTATTGGTAGTATCTTTGCTTGCCTCTACCACAGTCATCCCCCCCCCTCCATTTGCAGGTCTTTGTATTTTGTGATCTTCTCCAGTTCTTTCTCTTCTATTTTGCTGCCTCCAGGTACTGCCACGTCCATTATCCAGACCTTTTTGTCTTTTTTATTGGCAATTGTTGAGTCTGGGGTATTATGTAGAAGATACATTTCTGTTTGAATTCTAAAGTCCCAGAGCACTTTAGCTTCTTCATTTTCTTTCTGTATTTTAGGTCCTACCAATTCTTGCTTGCAAACAAATGGTATTTCTTGCAGATCTTCCAATGCACCCGTTATTGCTACTTTGTCTTTTCAAGTCAGTCTGTGTGATCTTCTTACAGCAGCTAACCAGGTGACCCACTAATTTTTCAGCTTTTTTGCAGAAACAACATTTGCTGAAAATTGCCGTCTTCTCAATTCTGGTGTTGTATGCATTTGTGGTTAAGGCTTGATCTGGTGCAGCCAGAATTAGCCTGTCTCTTTTTTAATCTTGCTGATCTTAGCTATGGAGTTGTTATTATCTGCTTTGCCTCTATTTTTTAATATACCAGCCATGTAATACTTTCTCTTCCCACATCTCTTTTCTGTTCTTTATTTGGTCCTTCTTGTAGGCAATTTTGATCTCTCCAATAGTCAGTAATCCTTCCTAGTATACTAACTTCAGTGCATTTTCTTCACTGCTGTTCAGATATTCTTCTGATGCTCTTTTTTCTTCTTCACTATCTGACATATTTCCAACATTCCACACCCATATATTTTCCTTTGTAAGTAGATGCATGGCTGAAAGGCATGATTGTCATTATTTTTCTGATCTTCCTATTCTGGGCTTTTAGTTTGCTTAAGTCCAGTCCAGTATTCCAGTTGTGTATCTAATGACTGGAATTGCCCAGGTGTTTATTTCCTTGATGGTATTTGCTCCACTCTGAATTTGGAGTTTAAGATTTTCTTCACTTCTAACCTTTTCATTGACTTCAGTGTGCTTAATGCTGTTAGTTTAAAGGATGCCCAGTTATTTATTGTGATTTTTTTCATCCAGATTCTTGGTGTCATTTCCATAGGGTCTTGATTCCTTCAGTTTTCAGTATTTTCCCTTTTTGATTATTAGTATTATGTTTCACCGCCAGAAACTGAGATTGGTTTTGGCATTTTTATTCATATATAGAGTCCTTACCAAGAACCTGAGATAAGCAGGTGTTGATGTTGGTGTTATTGTTAGATATTATTATTATTGTTATTCCACCATTTTAATATATAATTACATATAAGGTAGTGAACATACCTAATACTGCTGTCTCTTGTTTTTCCTGTGAAGTGGCTTTTACTGAGAAAGGCTGGCCTTGAGAAAAGTCCTCTAGCTGGCTTTCATTTTAAATTTAAATTAAAGTTTAATTTTAAATTTCATTTTAGACTAAAAAAAAACATGCTGAGAGATAATTTGGTGTAATGGTTAAGGCACCAGGCTAGAAATGAGAAGATGAGTTCTAGTCCCATTTAGCCATGAAGCCAACTGGGTGACCTTGGGCCAGTCACTCTCTCTCATCCCTAAGAAGGCAGCAATGGCAAATTATGTCTTAAAATATTGCCAAGAAAGTTGCAGACAGTGGTCCAAGTTGCCAGCAGTCAGCACTAACTTGAAGGCACTTCCTCCCCACCCCCCACCCCAAAATCCCCTGCTTGATGTTACTGGAACCATTATGAAAATGGTATTATTCAATTTAAATTACAATAAATACACATTACAATTGTATTCTGGATGTCTTTCTAGGGCAGGGGTGTCAAACTCAAAGCCTGGGGCCCGGATCAGGCCCGTGGGGTGCTTAGATCTGGCCTGCGGGGCTGCCCTGGAAACAGCGAAGGACTGGCCTGTGGTGCCTCTGCCAGCAAAAACAGAGCTTGGGAGCCCGTTTTCACTGGAAGAGCGCTCAGGACACCATAGGCACCCCCAACATGAGTGACGTCAAGCTGGCTGTGCCCACCCTGGCCCCCCGAGGTCAAACACAACCCTGATGCGGCCCTCAATGAAATCGAGTTTGATACCCCTGTCCTAGGGTATGAAAAAAGTATGATTAAAAAGGAAGCTTGGATCTAATATATAAAGTACAAGGTAATTAAAAGAAACCTTGAAATTTCACAGATTTACTGTTTCAGTTACTGGCAAATTTTCACAGATTAGATCTATAAGTCTGTCACTCTGTGAAAAGCAACAATAGAAATTTTTGCAATAAATATTTTCTTACATTCATTCTCAGGGCTCTTTTTTATTAACTTCTAAACCAATCCAGACCTAATTTGGCCTCTGTTGCAAAGGTTCCAGCATATCTTTCAATATTAAGCTTCCAGTTCCCAATTCTACCTACTTAATGAGTTGGAGGGCAAAATCTCACCTATGCCAGGTTTTCAAATAACTTTTTAAAAGTTCATTATTGTACTAAGCTGAATAAACATACTGGCTTTGAAAATTAATGGGATTCAAGGTTGGTATGATCATTCTAGATTCAGTTTGGCGTAGTGGTTAAGACATCAGGCAAGAAACCAAGAAACCCTCAATTCTACCCCCATCTACGGCACAAAGCCAGCTGGGTGACCTTGGAACCATCAGGCTCTCTCAGACCCAGGAAAGAGGCAATGGCAAACCATTTTTCAAAAGTTTGCAAAAAAAACCCTTCAGGGATTTGTTTGGGCAGTCTCCAAGAATCTGGCATGATTGAACAGAAGAAAAAAAAAGTCATTTTACTATATATCTAATATATTCACATTTTATGAACACACAAGTAGAAATTTTTGCAATAAATATTTCCTTATATTCATTCTCAAGACTCTTTTTTATTAACTTCTAAACCAATTCCTCTTCCATTGTCTGAATTTGGCCGCTGCTGCAAAGATTCTGGCATATCTTTCCATATCCAGCTTCTAGTTCCCAAGTTTTACCAATGCTATGCTATGCTATGAAGAAAAGATCTGCACTGAAACATTAAAAAAATCCAAAGTATCTAAAAACCTGTTTATATCAAATGGATTTTCAATATCATAAATACCTATGCTATATTTTATACCGCATTAGATGCTCAATTTAAAAACAACCTTCAGTAACAATTTACAATTAAAATGTATTGGGAAACTGGGAATACTGCCATTTGTTTTTATTTCTTGTGATGTGTATAGTCCCCCTTATTCAAATTGTATGGTTGTTACCTAGGTAACTGCCTGGATGTAGTATAATTGGATGAGTTCTCAAAATGATTGTCACAACTGTGGGCAGAAATTCAGGTACAGGATCCATGGTGGCATCATGGCTTAAATTCAAATTTGTCCTGTAAAAATTACACTATAAAATCTCTTTCTAAGCAGTGCAGATGAGAGATCTGCAATCATCATCTGAAAAGTATTAAGCAAGCAGCAATGTGCTTCTTTTTGCATTGTAGTGGATAGTTATTAAAAGACATACCAAGGGAGAAAAATGGAGATGACTACACAATGAATCATTTGTTTTTAAAAGGAAAATCCATATTAATTCAAATGGTTAGACATCAATCTATTAATTCCCATTTCAATTACGTTAACATAAAAATCTCACATTCTTCTTTTTCCTTTGGTTGCTATCTTTTTCTACAAAAAAGCATCCCACCAAATTAGTTTACAAATGCTTACTTGAATAGCATCAGGTCCTTAATTTATTTATATTTATGTCTTGAAACAGCAGGCAATGTCACCTACAAATTTGTAAAATGGAAGTATGCAATTTAATGGCTTTGGTCATCATGCAGTTTGTGAAAGCTTTGTGTTTTGAACCAGAAAGCCTCAAAAACTGTAAGTGAATTGTAATTTTCAATATTACGAAAGCGCGGTAAATACACGGGGAATAATCATATTATTTGCTTTTAATATGTAGTATTAATTTAAATGTAATCAAATGAATTTTTATCAAGGGTTCAACCACTTATTTTTTTACTGATCCTGTCCTGCTTATGGAGTATTTCTTCCAGCATGCTATTCAGAGGCCAAACATGGCCCTTCACAAACTTTTATACTCAGTATCAAGGGGTGTGTTTTTTTGCAACTATCTAGCATCTTAATATAATTATATTGTAGACAATAGGTCTCCTCTGATTCCTTTTTTTATTTTTATTTATTGGGTTAAAAAAACCAATAAAACTTAACAAGATCACACAGTATTGACTAATAAATACCTGTTACGATAAAGTATTAGCAGCAAGTAAAAGAAATATATGTCATGCCCCTTTTTTGTTTAATGTACTCTGAATAAATGTACAAGACATTCTTGTGGTGACATTAGAGATAAGTTGGTTCGGTATGTGTAGTTTTGTATGCAAATGTTTTTATTTGAGAACCCAAATGATTTGCAGCTAATATGAGATACAGGAATATGGATCTGACCATTAATGTTTCAAAGACCAAAGTAGTTATGTTTGGCAGGCAAAATAGAGTGAATTTTTTATCTTGGTAGAATGTTGTTAAAGATGGGAAATGGAAGAAATTATAATTACTGTTAGAAATTACTGTATTTTTCGGAGTATGAGACGCACTTTTTTCCCTCCTAAAAGAGGCTGAAAATTTGGGTGCCTCTTATACTCCGAATGTAGCCCCGCCCACCCGCCGGCCCCTACCCTTCGGCCTCCGCGCATCCTCTTCCTGGCTGTAGAGATTGCCACCGACAATGGCTTATGTTTTTGGGCTCTGCGCGTTGCGTTTTCAGCCTCCAAACGCTTGATGCGCGGTGCCCAAAATGGCTACCCGGAACACTGCCTTCTCTTACCCCTTCCGCGCTTTGCTTGCTTTAGTCACTGGAGCTCCCTCCGATGATCAGCTGTGCTTTTGAAGCTATTTTTCAGCCCCAACACGAGCTAAGCGATCTTTCGTGGTTTGCCTGCTTTTCTAATTTCTGCTCCATCCGATGATCAGCTGTGCTTTAGAAGCATAGCCCCAACCAGCCCCAACCTCAAAACCAGCGAGCGAACTAATGTGCTGAAGCTGACCAGGCTAAGGACTAGCAAGATGGATACCTGGTAGGCAGAATCCCCCCCTTATTTTCCTCCCCAAAAACTAAGGTGCGTCTTATACTCCGGTGCAGCTTATACTCCGAAAAATACGGAAATTTAAAAGGCAAAGGGAGGGCTCTTAGAACAACAACCAGCTCCATGGCTGCATGCACCTCTGAGCTCACCATACGAGGCTGCAGAGCAGTGGTGAAATCCAATTTTTTTGCTACCGGTTCTGTGGGCGTGGCTTGGTGGGCGTGGTGTGGCTTGGTGGGTGTGGCAGGGGAAGGATACTGTAAAATCTCCATTCCCACCCCACTCTGGGGTCAGCCAGAGGTGGTATTTGCCGGTTCTCCGAACTACTCAAAATTTCCGCTACCAGTTCTCCGAACTACTCAAAATTTCCGCTACTGGTTCTCCAGAACCTGTCAGAACCTGCTGGATTTCACCCCTGCTGCAGAGCCATATGTTAATTCCTTTGCAGAAGGCCAGGAGAGTGAGGGCTACCTCACCTCTGGGGAGAGGATATTTTACAAGGCGGGGCAATAACAGAGAAGGTTCTCTTTCTAGACCCTGCCTGTAGGAATTCTTTAACTGACTTTAACTGGTTATCTTTCTTGAGTTGTACTGTTCCTCATGCAGCATTTCGATGCAGCATAACGATAATAATGATACTGATCATTGAGCACAAAGCACTTTTTGAAAAACTATGTCAAGGATTTTTTGTTTCACCTCTGATTGAACTTTAATGAAACCCCAAGGTTCTAAGCTATGGTAAGGATAAGCCTTAAGATTATAGATCTGCAATTTTCTTGTATATCATATAGATACGGAGGTATCTCAAAGGGTCAGGAAAGTAAAGCTTTTTCAGAATTGAAGCTAGTCATTTTGAGGACAGTAATTTAAGTGTCTCTCTCGAGGTATGTGCCTATGGAGATCATACTAGGCCCAGCCTTAACTAACTGGAATCAGAGCATTCTGAACAGGGTCCCAAGAAATTTATATTGAATAGTTCTGAGGCTGCCTCTGAACTCTATAAGAAAACATTCACCTTATTTTCTTTTTCGTGAATTCCTTCATTCATTGTATACTTTCTTTTCTGACTTTAATTTATTTTCTGAATCTAGATGTATCATTTTGGCATACATACTTAAATTGTACTTACAACTGTCCTTAGAGTAGAAAGCATTTGATGGTGAGGAACATGGTGAAATTGTTGAACTTATTATTTCTTTTAAAATACTCCAGATTTTTAGCAAGCTTTGTCTTATTACGCGTTGTTTTGAGAAAATTCTTTTCTTTTGTTTCTGTATATCATAGAGACTATGAAGTTTAATAACTAGAACTGCTCTTTCTATTATTGATATTTTAATATTTGGAAGTTTTATCCATTTTGTTATCCACGAAAGGCAAATTTCTCTATAGTACAATGGGGAATGCTAAGCTGTCTCTTTCCTCTGAATCTAGTAAAATTTTAAATCATATTGTTAGCTTTTCCCTACTCCATATGAATTTGTCATTATTCTTTGCCAATCTTGCAAGTTTTTCTCTGAAACTGGAATCAGGATAATTTAGAATAGAAAGTTTATTTTGAGTAATATATTCATTTTAATTATCACAATAAGTTTTAGCCAAGAGAGTTTCAGACTTCTTTAACTTTCAAGATCTTTTTTTTCTATAATTTGTTGTAATTATTTTAAAATATATGTTTATTACTTCCTGTCATATGTATTTTCTTATCTCACAATTGGTCTATCTTTTCATAAAAAGAAAGAATTTACCATTGCTAGTGTATATGAAAATAACTGATTTTTTAAAAGTGATCTTAAAAGAGATCAAAGGTCTTTGAGAAATATGACAGAATTTGAAATGCTTATACAAAACTAAGATAATCTACCAGGACATATTTGTAGACTGTGCTAAAATATGAACACAGAGATGGAACAAATTAAGAACTGTGTGATAAAACAGATGCAAAAATTTGAGAGAAACCTATGGAAAGAATTATGAAAAAAATACACCAAACTATTAATCTAAGAAAAAATGTTATAAAATGTTCTACAAATGTATCTTGTCTTATTCTTTTTTGGGTTCAGTAACACTATGTAAAAACTCAAAACCCATTTGTAACTCTAGGCATTATGTACATTAAAACATAGATACACATTTCAATTCATACATTTTAAATAAGAATGAGAAATTTAAAGAGCCAATGTGTTTTGATTTTAATGCTTAGGATCTTCCTGTAATAGAGTATAGATGCTAACTACTGGGAGCAATAACAGTAATTGTTAAAAAATGATTTATTATTCATTTCCATTGCAATGTAGTAGTCTAACCATTAGCATTAAGTAATTTTTGCTATTTATTTGAAATCAGTGATATCAATATGTGTATCCCAAACATCTATAAGTACACATTTTTGCATATTGTTAAATTATGGGCACACTGAATGCATCAAAATTGAAAGATAATACAGATGGTTAAGTTTTCCAAAGTTTATTTATTGATCTGCAAGAACAGTCCCAGTTAAATTACCATAAACCTTCACATCCACAACAACTGCTAATCCAGCTAATAGGAATTAAGGGACATAGAAGATACATAATAAGCATCTGGGGGATATAGAATTTATCCCTTGAGTGCAATAAAGGAATCATAATTTAAGAATACTGAAGCCCTAGTGCATCATGAAGGTCCTTCCTTACAAATGACATTAATTGCATAGCCAGCAGATGCTTATTATGTATTCTAGTTCCCTGCAAAGAAAAAAAAATCATTTAAAATGTAAAGGTTTAATGCTATTTTAAGAAGAGTGTAACACAGCTGTTTGGTGATGTCACTGGCAAGTTTGAATAGCCCAATTTGGAGGCCCCGTTCAGAGGCTCACCACTGATACAAAGGCTATAGAAACATATACCCCAAATGTTTAGCAATACATGATGCATGTTTTCCTGCATATGTGAAGAAACATTGCACAATCATTGACGCATGCCTCACAGAACTCTCTGCACAATCTGTTTCATATGACCTTGCAAATTAACTCTCTGGACATCATCATGCAAAAAAGAAAATAAGCAGTATTCCTTTGGGTAGCCAGGCCAGATCATATATTATTTGAATATATCAATTTTAACAAATGTGAAAGCTCTGAAAATCTGTTAGTAAATATTTTAGGAAAACCACAAGATCTCAAAACAGAGTTTAGCTCAATATACACCATTCATAAGTATTGGAATTCTCATGCATTATAAACAATTACCTTTCATCTACATACTACAGTCTAGCTGTATTTGAATTCAACTGATATAATTTCCAATTGTGGACATACTGGTGAAGCCTTTTTTTTAAAAATCATGAAAAATAATGCAATTAGTGTATCTAATCATTACAATTGCCAAAGAATTTTTATTTGCTACCAAAAGATCAAACACTGATTGAACAAGGGGTGATATATAGGTCCAAAAGTATGTCTCTTTTTCTTGGAGTGGTCCTACTGATTATCATATGTATCATTCAATATCTGTAACAGAATTCCTCAACTTATGAGCTACAGCTGTACACCGAATTGGCCTATTAATATACAATTGTTAAGGAAGAGGGAGCAGAGGAGGTTTTTTTCCCTTTTACTGTTATTTCACTTCATTCATGCAACTGATAAAAATTTTGTAAACATTTTGCTGATGCCCATAAACATACACAGCTAATATGAATTATGTGTAAGCACAACTAAATATTATTAGCAAGTACTGGCTGTCTGACAGGTTGGAAATATCCTGAATTACTCCAGATTCATACTAATATGCTGATAAACACTTGGGTATCCTTGTAGATGTCCTTGTTCTAGTTAACATTTGGAGAACACAGCTTACAATCTGTATAAGAAATTTCCATTTTGTTTCACATACCCTGTTGATGCATGACTTTCCTAATTGAGGTCCATTTTGGGTTTTTGACTAACATATTAAGTGTTCCACTTTCAATGGAGTTCCTGTGACTCGATTAAAAAAATTAAGTTTGATTTGTTTACAGATGATTCATAATGTCATGCAAAATCCCTTCCCATAACTGAAAGAGCCATTCTGAATCGATGGGTTTCTAAACTCCAAGAGCTCATCATTTCAGTTGCTAATGCTGCCTGTATTTTGCATTTGTAAGTCAATTTCCTAACACAGAGAAAACACAGATGATTTAATGCTTCTAAATTTCACTATGATTACAACAGAATTCTCATTAAATTTTCATTCTGAAAGATGTGGGAAAGTGATCCACCACCACCACAAGATTAATGAAAACATGACTGGCTAACCAACTTTTTGCAGCAAGTAGGACTTTTCCCATTATATATGTGCTCTACTTAGGTTGACACATTATTACTCAACTCTAATAATACATCCTAGAGCAAACTGACATGGTATAATTCTTTATTTCCTGGCCTTAAATATAGCCCTCAGATTATAAAAAGTAAAATTTATTTATTCATTCATTCATTCATTCATTCATTCATTCATTCATTCATTCATTCATTCATTCATTCATTCATTCATTCATTCATTCACTCAATTTCTATAACCGTTAACACATTCTAAGTCCCAGGTACATTGCCAGGTTTTTAAAGCTTTGCAAAAAGCCAACAGGATTGGGCCATTCTAATAGCTAAGGGGAGAATATTCCATAAAGCCCGGGCTACAGCAGAAAAAGCCTATGTCAAGGCTCTGACTAACGAACCCAAGGAAATCAGAACTTTGAGACTTGGCTCCTTCTCCGAGCACTTCTAAGAGCCTTCATTAGGACTTATTTAGTGGCGATACGGGCGGCAAAACGGTTGCATTTTTCCGCTCTTATTGCATCGGCTGATTCTCGCCCAGCCGCCCTGTTCAAGGTAACTCGTTCCCTCCTTAACATTGAGGGAAAGGAGGTGTTAGGACTCTGTCCAAACGGTTGGGTTGGTTAATATAAACAAGCCACAAATCACTGTTTAAATGTATATGTGTAATATAGCTTTAAATGCATTGTTGCATTCTGACTGGCAGTAACGGCCATAAGAGGCAGCTAGAGAACATGGTTAGTTCTCTCTCTTCTGCTGATCCATAGCTTAATTGAAACTGTTTCTTAAATGTATATGTAATATTGCTTTAAATGCATTGGTGCATTCTGACTGGCAGTAACGGCCATAAGAGGGAGCTAGATAACATGGTTAGTGCTCTCTCTCTCTTTTGCTGATTCATTGCTGAGTGACTTCGTGTCTGCAATTAAGCTCTGTGTGTAGCTAACTATCTGTGATAGGAGAGAATCTTTGTTTGATGATTAAGACAAAGAAAGACTGGTAAGAAGACTGCTGTACTTCTCAACACTGACTGACTGAACGTGTATGATTCGGACTCTT
>QLTV01002934.1:253526-268283 GCA_003457575.1 Thermophis baileyi | reverse complement strand
CTCTGTAGCCGCTCCGACTCTGTGGAACCAACTTCCCCCCGAGATCCGTACTACCCCCACCTTACTGGCCTTCCGTAAAGCCATTAAGACCTGGCTTTTCCGGCAGGCCTGGGGCCAATAGTTGTTCTGATTGGCCCATGCATGGTTGTGTGAATGTTTTATTTTAAATATAATTGGTTTTTTTTCCCCTTTCTTTTTTAAATTGTTTTTATGTTTTATTTTTTATGATGTAAGCCGCCTACGGGCCTTCCGTAAAGCCATTAAGACCTGGCTTTTCCGGCAGGCCTGGGGCCAATAGTTGTTCTGATTGGCACATGCATGGTTGTGTGAATGTTTTATTTTAAATATAATTGGTTTTTTTTCCCCTTTCTTTTTTAAATTGTTTTTATGTTTTATTTTTTATGATGTAAGCCGCCCAGAGTCCTTCGGGAGTTGGGCGGCATATAAATTTTATAAAATAAATAAATAAATAAATTCTCAAATGTCCTGTTTATTGAGTACATCATATCAGCACAGCTTCAATGGAAAACCAATTCTAAATCTTTCCTGCGGTTTCAGTATAGTTAAACCAGGAAATAACTCCATCCCCAAGTGCCACAGGTCACATTGGCCAATTGGGTTAATTGGCAGGCTCTTCAGGCACTCCTTCCCCAACCTTATTGGTTGCCAGTAGAGATGACCTTGGTTCTCACAAGAAAGCTCTTTGTTGTGTCTAGTAATGCATTCCAACCTCATTCTCCCTTTCCCCTCCGTGTGGCAACTGAGGAACAGAAAGATGGCTGCAGCCAGGTTCCATTCGAAGTTGACAGCCTGTCTTCTAATTGCCACCAGTCAACACTCTTTGGTCGATGGGATCTGCAATGTGCCAATCTGTTGGATCAAGTTGTATGGGTAAAAACTCTTGAAAAAAGATAGCTAGCTGGAAAATTCTGGGAGTTGAAGTCCATTCATCTTAAAATTGTCAAAGTTGGGAAACACTGCCAAAATACCATTGTTGGTTCTAATTCACTTTAATATGTTGTTAGGAAACATTCTGATGTTTCTTTAACTTTAATGCAATCATTACCAGTATACATCATCTTTTGACTATAATACCTTATATGTAGGGGAATGTGTAGTAAATCTAAATGGAAACCAAACAACAACTAGGGAGTTTGCAGAGTTCACATGGAAGCTTCTCCCATGCAATCTCTTTAATGAAAGGGAGTTATAGGTAAAATAAAAATAAAAATCTACATCCAGATGAAATGTGCAGCTTCTATTCTAAGGGGCTGGAATGGTTCTATGTCTTTAGGGTTAAATAAACTTAATATTATTATGATAATGTGTTATCTTCAGCCATGCCTCCTGAAATTTAGCATGGAATTAAGTAAGACTACATTTTTGTATGGATGGATTAAAATTCCATTCAGGAATTCAAAACAAATTCATATCTTCATAATCATTTAAACTAGTATCTTAATTGTACACAGATTGCTGGATTTCAAAGTTCTAATTTAATCAACCTTAAAATATAAAACTCACGAAACTTTCAAAATATAAAACTAAGTCAGAACTTGTTATGTTCTGGGAAGTCCACCAGAAAATCCGAGAAGTATAAAATATACTGGGAAATTTAAAAAAAAAATTCTTGAAGAAGATAATAGACAAATTTATTAACTGTTGCGAAGATGACTACATAAATTTGTTTATCTAGTCATCACAACTTGATTTTGAGAGAGAATTTATGTTCAAATTATAGGAGCTATTAATGTTTGGTATTAACAACCTTGTATTAACAGCAACAAATGTCATGGGTTTCCCTACTGTACAAGGCATATACAAAAAGAAGAGAAGATCAAAGAATATGAGGCAGACCCAGAAGATGGGACACCATCAAAGACACAATACCACAACATCAATTAACAATGGTTGAGGCTGCGAGAAGAGCAAGAGCATGAACTTTGTATCTCCCTCGACACCCAAGTAAAAGACGAAATAAAGAATAAGAAAAATAGAAAAATTAACAACTTTCAGAAGTTAGTTATTGCAAGACTAGATCCCTGAACCTCTCTCAGCCTAAGTCATACTGTGCTGTCTCACTGTGGTGGATATGTGTGCTTGTGTGTTCCTCAAAGGGATGAGAAAAATGCTGGGAACTTATGTCAAGAATATATCTTTCTAACAGGATCACCTAAGATCAGTCTAGCTGCCTAGCCAAAGGAAGCAGGCACCTATATTGGGCACAACAATATAGGAAGATGTTGGAGGTGGGTGATCACTATAGTGACAATTACAAGCAAAAATGTATACTGTGCAGGAGAAAGCAATAGTAAATCACCCTGCATTTTTAATCAAGAAAACTACTTGGATAGAAAATTCAAAATGATTGATGATACAGTACCAGATGATGGGTCCCTCAGGTTGGATGGCATCAACTTACTATTGAAAAAGAGGTGAGGATCTTTTGAAGCACTAATGGTATTTATGATATGGATAAATTAAAGCCTTTAGGACATGATTTTGCTGTACAGAAAGATCTGGAACTGCATGGTTAGGCTCACAGTGGGAAAATGGAACATAAGTAGAATGAACATGGGAAAGTTCAACACAGTGAGAAATGAAATAAATGACTACAAAGTGACATTTTAGACACAGTGAAATGATTTGTATTGGACACTTTTAGCAAGAAGATCACATTGCTTATTAAAGGTAAAAAACAAAGAAGGATTTTTGTAGCTTTCACAGTGAGGAAGGTTATATCAAGAACAGTACTTGGCAACAAAGTTATTATGACTAAATAATATCAATTAGACTTCATGGACAACCCTTTATGTGATGACCATCCAGGTTTATGCTCCAACCATTGATTCAGAAGAGGAGAAGGTTGATAAGTTTTATGATCAAGTTTAAATTGAAATCGACAAAACATGCAAGTACAATGTGCTGCTTCTGATTGGAGACTGAATTCCAAAGTTGGAAATACTAAGGAAATAAATTTAGTTGGATTATGGTTTAGGAAATCAAAATGAAGCAGGAAACCAAGTTATCAATGTCACTCCAATTATTTCTTCATAGCTAACTCTGTCTTCAAACAATTAAAATGAGGCCCATATGCATAAACATCACCAGATGGGAGTTTATAGAAATCAAATCGACACTATTATGCTAAAAAGAGAGGAAGAGCTTAAAAGTAGCATCAAGGACATGATCAGGTGCTGTTTGTGTAACAGATCACAAACTACTCATATGGAAATTCAAACATAGAGGAAAAGAAAGTCACCTAGTTTTATGATATGATTTTGAACATACAGTATACTACCATTTTCAAGAAGAATATCTGGAATTGCTCTGAAGTTCTGAACTTTATTGATAGACAACCAAAGGAACTATATAATGAACTTAAAGAAACTGTTAAGAATGAATGTGAAAAGAGACTGCCAAAAATATAGAAAGAGAAGAAAGCAAACTGGATATCAGAGCAAACTGGAAATTGCCAGTAAAAGAACCAAAGCTAAAAAAGGGAGAAAAAAAATCAGAGAGGAACTTTACAGACATTGAAGATGGAAACAGATATAGAAAAAACAAGGAAAGTTTTTCAAAAGACCTCTGAACTCAGAAGTTCAGAAAGACCCACATACTCAGAACCAATTTAAAGTTCAATAAACTTTAAATTGGTACAATAGAGAACGCCAGTGGACAGAGTCAATGGAAAGTAACTGATTCAAACTAGATAAAAGATGAAAGAAGTATACCGAATATTGTACAGTAGAAATGTCAACATCCAAGATATCTTAAAATGTATTTCCTACTTACAGGAACCTCTAGTTCTAAAGATGAAGCTAGATCAGCATTCTGATCATTACTAAATCAGAGGGCTAAAAAAATATGGCAAACAACAGTAAAACGTCTAACCAACAAGCAATGCCAGCAAAGCTAGAGAATGTCACTGTGGTCAACAGATTGGAAGAGGTCAATCTACATTCCAATACCAAAAAAGGAGACTTAACAGAGTGAGCCAATTATTGTAGAAGATCCTTAATTTCACATACTAGCAAAATAATCAACCAATGCAGATTAAAGCCCTACATGGAAAAAGAGATGTCAGCTGTTCAAGCTTACTTTAGAAAAGGCCAGGGAATATGAGAAATTATGGCTGATATCTTCTGATAACTGAGAATACCAAACAGAATTTATCATGTGGTTCAGATGATACGATTACAGTTTTTTTATTGTGCCAATCATGTTAAGCTGTGGAACATGTTAAGAAAAACATCTCACTGTTCTCATGTGAAATCCGTATATAAGGCAGGAAGCCACATTTTGGACAGAAAATGACAAAACAGACTGACTCCAAGTTGGCAAAGGAATGTTTTACTTTCTCCTTTACAAGCTGAATATATATTAAGGGAAAACAGATTGCAAGATGATGAACATAATTTTAAAACTGGAGGAAGAAATATCAATAACCTGAACTACGTTGATGATGCTACCCTGATAGCCAGAAATGCAAATGATCTTCAAGCTCTAGTAATAAAAATAAATAAACAAAGTGATAAAAATGGAACTAAATTTAAATATAAAGAACAAACTAATAACAAGTAAAAAACAGTCTTAGAAGAAACAAAAAAAATATTGAAGGGGTACTTAGCGTGTGCTTTTCAGATCAACTATTAACAATAAAGGACTATGCAGTCATGAAATATGCCATAGATCAGATCTTGGCAGAATAACTATGAAAGGTTTGGAAAAGATATTTAAATACTATGATATTCCTATTCCTACAAGACAAGAAATAATACAGGCAATGGTATTACCTATATGGAAGCAAAAACCAACACAGAAACAGTATTGGTCCTTTTGAAATTTGATGTTGGAGAAGACACCCGAGAATACTGTGGACAGCCAAAAACAAATGGATCATGAAACATTTCAATCCAGAGTTCTCACTTGAGGTCCAAACAACCAAGCTCAAATTATCCTACTTTAGATATATTATGTGAAGACTGCAAAAGGCTCCAATGCTGGTGAAAGGTGAAAAAAGAGAGATCAGGTGGACAGACTCAGTTATAGTAGTGATGGGTGCACCAATTGAAGATCTGAAGGATCAGATTAGATTCAGATCATTGACAAAATCTCCATGTGGTCTTTAAGAGTTGACACCATCATGATAGTACATAATCAATCAAAGATCCTTAATTATTATGGATTGAAAAAGTTGTTCTTTTACAAATAAATAATACTGTGAAACACAGGAAAAAAATTAATGACCCACATCCAGTTTGTACATTAGCATTCCTCAATCTTGAGGCCTCTAGATAACTTTGGGATTGTCATTCCAGAATTCCTAGCTAGTATCACTTCTAAAAGCAATAGTTAATATGCCGATAGCAAGCATCTCATATAAATTGAACAAGTTTTAAAAATATATGTTCAACTTCAGTTCCATGCAAGCTATATAAACTGAATTTATGGAACATATTGGCTTATTTGCCTTTTGTGCATTATTGCCACAAATATCATGTATCTCTTTTTATGTACATCTGTTTTGTCATTTCTTTTCATATTTTTCATACTAGAAATTATGACATTTTTCCTGGGTAGTTTAGGAAAGATCAGTTTTATGTTAATAACTGTTCTCAGATCATGGTGGAATCTTTTGCAGTTTTTTTTCCCATAACAACTGTCCAAATTCAGCAAAAATAGCCTTTAAATAATTTTAATCCTTTCCTACATTTGAATCATATGGATGGCCAAAGTCCTTTATCTATCTTACATATGTAATCCAGTGCACTGTATTGTAACTTTCAATCCTATCTTACTTTTCTTCCAGACATTTACTAAGACATGCTTGTGCTTGCCATGCATCCATATCTACAGTATATCTATATTTCTTGCTGTAACATATTCTAAGGGACAGTGATCAAGTGTAGAACTTGCATCAAGAAATACTATAAGAAATCTGTATTCCACCCTCACAGCTGTGAAGTTCTGTTAACATCTCAGCATATGTGGCATTAGTAAAGAAATCTCACTATACATTTTTCAACCAACTTATATACCATTTACTTTCAACACATGATAACAAATTACTAAACAAGGTATAAATCCATATTTAGTTTAAAGTAGATAAAGAATATTAATTGCATTATACTTTTCATCAGATATACAAAAGTAAAAGAAACTGATAGACATGTTGAACTAAGGGTTCACAAAGTGCAGATCATAACTTTTCTGGCACTACAAACATTTTGGTGGTTGAAAATTGTTATGAGGCTAATCAAAGTAGTGAAGATAAAGAAGAAGTGTCATCTCAAATCTGTGTAATTTGCCTGGACAGGCCCATCACAAATTTGCACAGGCAAAGTTGTAAGCAAAGCCCAGAGTTGTAATAGTGCTTCTCTTTTTTATTCAAGCGCTGCTGCTGACTTGGAAGGAGCGGCTTTTATATTTGCATGCCATGTCTCCAGAGAGGTCTCATGGAGAGGCGGGCGAGCTCCTCGTCCTTAGCTGCACAGCTTCTCCCCCCATTTCTCCTCTGTTTCAGTACAGCCTGGCCCTCCATCACCCTCCGAGGAGGGAGGTCAGGTTCAAAGGGGATGGGAAGGCTGGAACAAATAATGCAAGAAACAGACCCTTCCTTCTGTGCCGGGTAACTGTGAGCAAACCCAGGGAGCAGCCAGCAAAGAGGCAGCCCTCGAGCAACTGCTGTCCCTTTCCCTCCTTCTCCTTCCTTCTGAGTTGAGGGATGAAAAGCGCCATCATTTCTAGCCGCCGTCCATCGCCTGTCTTTGCTTGCAGAGTGTGCGGCAGAGCTGGAGGACCAGATTGGACAGCGGGGGCCAAGCGCGCAGTTGCCACTGCATGTTGCCACCCCTGTCCTACCACCTGCCTTCCCTCACCTCGAGGAAGCAGCACCAGCAACAAGCGGAGGCAGAGGCACAGGGGTGGGTGGGGGAGGCAAGCGATCCGGCCCGCTGGATGTGCCACGCGGCTGCCTGTCCTGTTGCAGCTGCAGGCAAGCAAAGACAGACAGAGTGGGCAGCCGGACACGTGGTGCGTCCGGCAGGCCAGATTGCTTGCCTCCCCCACCCCACCTGTACCTCTGCCAGTGCAATTATGAGGCGAGGTGTGGTGGGGAGGGGGTGGTGCCATGGCGCAGCTTCTGCATTCTCGGCCCCCGCTGTCCAACCTGGTCCTCCAGCTCTGCCGCACACACCGCAAAGACAGATGGTGGGACGGATCGTGTGCCTCCCCCCGCCCTGCGCAGGCTGCAGCTGCTTCCAGACACCGTCTGGCCCTGTGGACTCCCCCACTGATTATGCGCTGAGCTAGGGATTATTTTGGGGGTAGGGATTATTTTGTGAGCAGCATGAAAAATCATGCTAGGTCTTATTTTCGGGATAGGTCATATTTTCAGGGAAACACGGTAGGTAGTCCTCCTTCTTCACTCTACCTCCTCTCCCCTTGGTCTATGCATTCTACTTATCCATCTTTTTAGCAGTCATATTGATATATTTCTTCTCATTCTGTTCCTTTGTCATCATTTAGTTTATTGTTCTATTATTTTATTTCTGTTTACATGCCTTTTCATTTTTCTTCCTTTTTATTCTTGTAAGCCGCTTAGAGTAACCCCATAATGAGATAGATGGCAAATAAATGTAACAAATAAATAAACAGCCCTTGGAGTGTCTGTACAGAAATGTACATGTTAATGAAAGTCAGTATTTTTACCATTATTTTAAATTACTAACCTTTCAAAATAGGTGTTTTTTATTATCTGGTAATAGAATAGTTAAAGAGAATGCAAGTAAAAGTAAACCGAAGTTAACTTCTGTTTCAACAAATGTTAGATACAATCCAAAAAGTGAAGTGGATTACAATATAATACTATAATATAACTCATTGGGGTTAAGGACCAGAGAAATTAATATTTAAAAACCATTTAATCGAAGACATTAATCATTCTTATGCTGTATAATTTTGACAGTTAACATTTGATATTAAATCTGTTGTAATTTGAGAGCACTCATATTTTAGTGATTTTTTAAATTCTGGAATATAGGTGTGTGTGTGAGTGAGTGAGAGAGAAAGAGATAGGGAGAAAGAATGTTTAGAAAGCAAAAGATTAGAAGGATTTAATATATATTTTGCCATATGATAATCTTGCCTTTCCTCCAACAATCTATATTAATACATGAATCCTGGCTGTCATTTCTGTTGTGATAGGCAAATACTTGGTATTTATGTTTTGTAGCTGTTTTGAATGTTGTTGAAACAAAAACAAAGGTCAGCATTCTTTTAACAGGAGCAAATTATTGAATGAACTTCTCTTACTCTAGCACAGACATGTCAAATTCAGGCCCGTGGGCCAGATCCAGCCTGCAATGGGGCCACCCGCAGCAGCAGTCTCGAGGAGGATGTAAACGTGGCCAGCAGCCCCCTCGGGGAAGTGGGGCTGGGCTGCAGGGTCCTGGTGCCCTGGAAGCTCGAGGGCCAGGCTGGACACTTGCCCTCCACTACCCAGGACTCTGGACAGCCTGTGCTGTTGTCCAGGGGCTCTCTGCATGGCCTGAGAGGGACGGCAAGGCTCCTTTGGTGGATGAGGCTTTGGGTCTCACCTGGGTCTCACCTTCCTCCGCTGGAGACCTCTGGATTCCACCTTCCAGCCTTGCCTGGCCCCCCACAGGAGGCAGAGGACAACGCTGCTGCGTGTGGAAGTGTGGAGGAGAAAGTTTGCAAGAAGCAATTTCGACGGAGTCCAATTTCTGCCTTGACAGATCTCTGGAGAGAAGAATGGGGGTGGGGGTGGCAGGGGAGTTGCGCAAGGGAAGGCTGACCCAACAAGCCGGCATCCTTACCACACATGATTGGAAATGGGGATTCCCTTTCAAGAAGGACCAGCCTCCCTCGTGCAGGACCGGGGAACACTGCTCCCTTGCCTCCTCCTCTTACTCTCCAGAGATCTGTCAAGGCAGAAGTTGGATTTGGAGGAAACTAATTTGTGCAAATTTTCTCCTTCGCGCTTCCATACGTACCAGTGTCATCCTCCACCTCCTGTTTTGCTGGGAGGGAGCACTGGACAGGGAAATACCAATGATGTCTAGGATTGGGGGAACATGTCCTTTGGCGTACTATGCATACACACACACCATTCCAAGCTTGGAGTCTTTTATCCACATCTGAGCTTGCAAACTGCCAATCATGCCTGGGTTTGGGGAGAAGGTCCTCTCCTTCCCCAAACTTAGAATGCTGTGTGTGTGTGTGTGTGTGTGTGTGTGTGTGCGCGCACGCGCGTGTATGTGTGCATGCACGCACTTGGCTGCCAGCAGTTTGGGGAGGCCAGAAGCTTGCGGGGCACTGAATTGTCCCCATGTTGAATTAGCCAGTGCGACTTGTTCCGTCCAGTCAGCCGCACTGAGTGGCGTCAAGCCAGCCATGCCGACCCAGTGATGTCCACCTGGCCGCTATGAGTTGTCATAGTCTTACATGCAACTGGCCCTTTGAGGGCAACTATAATGCTGATGCGGCCCTCAATGAAATTGAGTTTGACACCCCTGCTCTAGCACAAATTCAAATTCAAATCTTTATTGTCACTGCACAACATATGTACAATGAGATTGGTTGAGCCCCCTCAGTGCATCCCCCCAACACAATACAATTCACAGTGAAGACAGAAAATCCCTAACCCAATAACACATATTAACAAACATCCAGTCCTATTGCACCAGTGTGAACATGTTACAAGTTGCGCCAGCCCTGCAACGTGTAACATGTAATATGCAACAATATGCATAATATAGAACTAGTTAAATCTTAACTCTTTCTTCACATCCTCCTTTACCTGGACACACAAAACACTCTACAAATTATTGCAGCGTATCTACAACACACTGCAAGAGGAACAGCTGCAGATTATCTTTCCACCAATCCCAACTCAAATATTGCACAACTTCATTGCTCATTATGACTTTGCCTTTTTACTGGCACTGTTCTAGATTAATGTTACAATTGTTCATCTTGGTAAGGAAAAATAAACCATGATATGAACACAAGAACTCAAGAAACATTGGCTTTACATAAGGTATATTTGGACTGAACATTGTGGGGTACTTGGTACACTCTGAGCTTGGTTGTTTTCTTGCAGATGTTTCATTACCAAACTAGGTAACATCATCAATGCTAGTAAGGAGTGGAGTTTGCTCTCATTTTATATACTAGTGACTTGACCTGTCCATATCCAATGTTGGTGAGAGTGATCTCGGTGGTTCATTGATTGGACTGTTGTTTACTTTTAGCTTGTTTGGTAGTTCCTTGATTAGGGTAATGTTGGCTTTTGATTGTTGGTCTAATGTTAATCTTGGTGTTAATCTCTGCTCATCTGGGTGTTGTTTGTTGATGAGGAAGTGTTTTCATCTTTTTGTTTCCTTTTTAGGGTTTTGATTATCTCTTTTGAATAGTAAGTAGATGTTGTTTCTATGTGACCGTTGATGGCCAGGCTTCCAGGAACTCTTTAGCATTTTTGGATTTTGCTTGGTCCAGGATGCTCAGTTTCCTAGTTGAAACTATGGTTAAGTTTGTTCATGTTGTGAAACTAACGAGTTTTCATGATGTCTTCTGACTGCAAGTTGGTTTTCATAGATGTGCTCTGCTAATTTATCTTACATAGTAGCTGTCCTTACACTGTAAGTTGTAGATCAGGGGTCCTCAAACTTTTTAAGCAGGTGGGCATGGCTAGGTCATGTGACTAGGTGGGCGTGGCCAATTTAACAGTCCATTACACAATGCATACAAATTAAAACTTTAATTTGTTTTGCTCCTGAGGGTGTTTTATTTGCTTTTGTTTGCATGTTGCTCTTTTGGTTGACTTTTCTTTTTACTAGATCGTTTTTTCAGTTGTTTAGGAGTCTAGTGGTCCAATTCAGGAAACTCAGTTTTGCAGCAATTCTTCTCAGCCCCAAGGAGCTTGAGAAATCTCTCTCTGTCTCTCTGTCTGTCTCTCTCTTTCTCTGTCTCTCTTTCTCTGTCTCTCTCTCTCTTTCTGTCTCTCTCTCTTTCTCTATCTTCTGGAGGCAGGGGAGGTGAAAAATGGGCCATTTTTGCCCATTTTTTGGCCTCCTGGGGCATCTGTGCACCCTGTTTTTCACCTCCCCCACCTCCAGAAGCATTCTGCTGGCCAAAACCAGGCAAAAACGGCCCATTTTTTGGCCAAAAATGGGTCATTTTCACCCGTTTTTCACCTCCCCTGCCTCCAGAACGTCTCTGCAGGCCAAAATTGTTGGCCTTACCTTTCAGTTACAGCCCGTGGGGCTTGCGAAGGTAAGTCCTGCACTCGGCCAAAGGGTGGGCAGCCTCATGGTCCTGCGCGGGCCGGATTAATGGCTTCGGCGGGCCGCATGTGGCCCGTGGGCCGTAGTTTGAGGACCCATGTTGTAGATGATTCCTGGTTTTTTCCCCCCTGAGCTGCTGGCTCTTTTGGTTTATTTGGGATGTTTTGGAGGGCTTTATGTAGTTTGTGTGCTACGTGATACCATCTGGTTGTAATAGTCTGTTGGTAGTTTCTGGGATGTTTTTAATGTATGGCAGTATTTCCCTTTTCACAGCTTATTTGGTTGGGCTATATTGGGTTGAGTGGTCAGGTACTTTATTATAAAGTTGTATGGACATCTATTTTGTTGAGAGATGTTGTATAAATGATCTGTTTTCTTTTTCTGATATTCAAGAAACATCAGCTTTACATGAAGTAAGATATTAAAAGTGTCTTAAATGGATAGCTATCAAATATAAATGGTTTAGATAGCATATTTTCTTTTAGACTGGATTAAATAAGATCATTTTAATAAGCTTCTTCTAACTCTGACCTGTAATTGAATATAGTGAATGTAGACATATGAAAACTTTTTGAATATCTTTGTTTTTTTAATCTTTTAAAAAACTGTTAGCAAAATTACCTCCTTTACTCTGAATCAGAAATAGAATCATTCTCCACTAACATTTAGGAAATAATTCAAACAGTCATTACAGGAAAAAAAGTATATAATACCCAACATTACACATAAAAATTACTATATGTTAACATATTATTAGAAATAAAATAATACATAATTCCATTTGAAGTTTGAAGTGAAATTCTGTTACAATGATACGTTTAATGACAGATTACAAATCACTAGGCACTTATCTGTAAATAAAGTTCCAACTGTAAAATTAATTATCCTACGCAACAGATGGTCATCACTCATCTCATTGCCTTATGTCACCTTCCTCTACTTACTTGAATGCCTGCGTAACTACTATAGTGTCTTCACACCTATTTCACCTGTCAGTTTATTCAGGAGAGAAGTGAGCATTTCTATATGTTTTCTGGTTAATAGTGAGTAATAAAAATGTGATGAAGTTATCAAGATGAGTGTTAAGCTGCCATTAAATGTCAATTTTCAATAACCAGTTCCAAAGGAAAAAGCACATCCATTAAGAAAAATGCTGTTTTTCTCTTTGCAGAGTACTTCTGTATCATAGAAAGCTTCTGAATTATGTATGCCACCCAAAGTTATTACATGTATTATACAGGAGAAGACCATAATCCCCAGGCTGCAGCCCATTACTGGGCCTTGAGTGGTTCGGAACCGGATTGCGGAAATGGCGGGCAAGTCCATGCGTGCATCCCCACTTGTGTAGGGAGCAGGTGAGCGCATGCATGCACACTCAATTTGTGTGAGGGAGGGGGTGCAAGTGCACAGTGTGCACACAAATGGAGTTGTGTGCCCACTGCTTGCGCAGAACCATCCCCTCTCCCCCAGGGCCGATCTGCAAAGCCAGAAAGGTTGGAGAATTCTGTTATACCGCACTTACAATCTGATAAGTAGATTAATAGATAAAATACATAAATAAGAGGTTAGCAACATGGCACCTTCCAAGATTTTGGCCATTTCAAACTATATATTTAAATGACCTATCTGCAGTACTATTATGCACAATAAATTTTGAGTCTACAAGTTGGCTACCTCTGGGTTAGAAGAAATTTGTTCTGCTGAAAATTTAGAAGAAAGGAATATCCATCCCTTGTTCCAGATTCATTTCTATAATGCAAAATCATGGCAGCTAACCATTATATCTAAATCAGGTCTGAACAATGTGGACTCAATTTATTATTCTCTAATTTGTTAGTAGTAGCATTTCAACTACAACTTTTTAAATCTATGGTATCATTTATTTACTTAGAGTTAAATAAATATGCCATTTTCCTTTTGGGCATTCAAGATGGTATGCATAATGCTCTCTCCTCTAATTTAATCATCACAAAAATAACTATTTGAAATAGATTAAGTTGATAAACTGTAACTGCCTAACAACAATCAATTAATTACATAACTGAATATATTTTTGAACCAGGTGCTTCTTTGGTTTGAGTCCAACCTTACAAACATTAATTTATATAGGCTGATGGAAAGCATAAACTAATTTATATATCCTATTGAAAATGAATTATGTAAAATGAATTATGTTCATTTTACATAATTTCTGAAAAAATTAAATAATACAGGGACTAACCCTCTATGTATTAAACATTTTACTCAACCTTGATAGGGATATTTTTACTAAGAACCGTAATTTTGCTTTAACTCTGCTCTGTATTTTATTCCTATTAAAATGATCTTTATATAGAGAAATTAGAGCACAATATTTATTGTATTTTTAATACAATATCTTACTTTTAATTAACATTATAAAATGCTGATATCTCTGAAACATTACATTATTTTATACTAAGCAAGAAAAACATTAGTAGCCATTTACCATGTATACAGGATGCAATCTGTATTCATTTATCATTCTTACGGTGTTTTATTTGCAAAATTTTTGCTATGAGCACTAATAGTAAGGAAGCCATCTGCACTGATTTGCCGGGGGGACACAGAATGAGCAAGGTGAATCTGTATGCTTCAACAGAACACAGCTGGCTAATGCTAGAATTTCTAACTTATATGCTAGGCTTCTTGCTTGCTTGCTAAAAAATAACAACAGAAGGAGAACATTCCAAATTGTTTCCTGGACTTAAGACTAATAAATCAATTCCTGCTGCCAATCATACAATACATCCTTTCCCCTTCAAACTATATTTTAATGACATGTTAAATAAAATCATGGTAGTGTGGGCAACCTTAAACCCTTAGTGTTTAATTTCATATAGGTAAGAGGTGCCTAAATGGAGGACTGGAAATTGAGAATGAGAAGAAAAGTTGAAAAGTTAAGGATATATCAGAAAGAAAAATAAAAAATTAAGAAGGAAAAGAAAAGAGACAGCTTTCATTACTTATGAAACTGAACCTGCAAATCCCAAGCACATGGCTCCAGCAGGCTATCCTGAGGAAATGTAACTCTTGCTGTAAGATTTAGCATTTAAGTGACTAACATAGCATTTAAGTGACTAACAGTTAGTTAACCTGTTAGTTCATTATTACATTGATAATCTAATGTCTGCCTAAGTTTGGAACTGAGAGTTGTTAAACATGTTCTCCCTCTCCCCCCAAAGGTGTAAAAGAGTAAGCTTATAAATAAATATATTTATAAAAGATTTATAAATAAATCAGGCATTAATTAACTGTAAATTGATTATATTATTATATTATATTTTTATTGATTTGATATTTTTCTATTGGTTAGATTGATCACTTGATTGGTTAGATAATATTAATTAACTAAGCATTGATTAATTAAATTAATTATTAATTCTTTGATTGGTTATTTGATTGGTTAAGTGCTATAAACTAATCACAA
>QLTV01002934.1:233252-249668 GCA_003457575.1 Thermophis baileyi | reverse complement strand
AACCCCCGCCAAACGGTGCCACCCTCTCCCCGCTCCCTTATTCGACACAGAAGGATACCGTGGTCTACGGTATCAAAAGCAGCTGAGAGTTCAAGCAGCACCAGGATGGAGGAAAAACCTCCATCTCTGGCTCGCCAGAGATCATCCATCAGCGCGATCAAAGCAGTTTCCGTACTATAACCAGGCCTGAAACCCGATTGGAAAGGATCCAGATAATCCGTTTCATCCAATAGCCGTTGGAGTTGGAGCGCCACCACTTTCTCAACAACCCTCCCCACAAAGGGAAGGTTGGAGACTGGACGAAAGTTTTTTAAATCTGCTGGATCCAGGGATGGCTTCTTGAGGAGGGGCCTCACCACTGCAACCTTCAAAGGTTGCGGGACGGACCCCTCTCTCAAGGAGGCGTTGATTACAGCCTGGAGCCAGCCTCGTGTCACCTCCCTGCTGGCCTGCTTTTTTGGGTTTCTTCCCCAAACCTCCCTGCTTTTTTGGGTTTCTTCCCCAAACCCAAAAAACTTTAACCTTAGACTGTCTACTGTCGACCTCACCCCATTCCTAAGAGGTCTGTAAGGGGCGTGCATAAGCGCACCAGCGTGCCTACCGTCCCTGTCCTACTGTCCTATTGTCCTCATCTATCTATATTCACTTTGATTATGTTTATGTTTATACCTATACCTGCTATCTTGTACATGTTTGACAAATAAATAAATAAATAAATAAATAAAATAAGCTTCTCTGGTTCTATTTTCTATGGTTTTATCATAGCCCAACAAATTATATTTGCAAACTCTGAAGTGCTGAACTCTGGAATATATCTAGAAATATGAGAGTAGAGGGAATACATATGATGGATGGAAATCACTGAAAGTTGCTTTTGATGTGTTTTAAATTTAACATTTTAACATTTCCTGAATTTAAAAATTAATCAAACCAAATACTTACAGTCCATAAATTTGTGGTGCAATCTCAAGCCTATTCAGATGCATGTAAAGTTCAGTGTCATGTTTCTTTAGCAAATGATCTTGGATGTGATTAACTTTTGCAACAATAGCTATTGATGGACCTAAATCTTGTGGTCTTGCAAATGGAATAGGGGTCATCACAGCATCTTTTTCCTATTAAAATTGATAAAAACAAAAAATAAATCAATTTAAATCAATTATTAACTGAGATGCCCAAATGAGTTTACCAAAAGATAATCGTGACCGTGGAAGCATAAATATATATCTCTTGCAGCTCAACATTCTACTAAAGGGAAAGAAAACTTTCCATTTAGGATTCTAGATTTAAAAGTTGTAAACAGTATTGTTAAATTTATTAATCTACAAAGACTACAATCCAAATACGATAAGTCAACATCAAGAGGAGATTCTCCCCATCCCACCATAGAAATGCAGCTTGAAGATGCCATAATATCGAATTTAAAATTCAAATAAATAGATGGGTTAGACTCCCACTCTGTGAGGTAGGGTATGTTTGATTAGCCTGTCCCAGGTAAATGATGGTCTTTGAGGGTTTCCAGAAGAGATTGGGGTTTCCCCAGTTTGGAAGAGGCTGTAGTTTAGCCAAAGAATGAGCAGGGGCTAGCCCCTGGACCAGATTCCTCATGTGCAATCTTTTCCTGTGTGCCAATCTGGGCTGTTTCTTGGCTTTCCAAGATGCTCAGGATGATGTAGTGCCAAAAGAGAAGCCTGAAGAACAGATGGAGGAAGTTGAAGACTAAATCTGACTGAACAAAGTGTTGCTGGATCACATTGTGGCAATAAGGGCAGAGAACAGCTATTTTTCTTTCCTAATTATTCCTAATGATAATCATGCAATGGTTTGTTTAAAGGAACTCATCTCCTGCTGGTGAAGAACAAGTCACAGGAACCTCTTGGTGTGTGTGTGTATTATGCGATTCAGGTACAATTCAAAGTGTTAGTTATCAAAGCCCTTCATGGCATACAGCCTGGTTGTGCCCATTCCTGGACCAAAAAGCCCTTCTCACAGTTACTTACAACCTAGTCACCTCTCATTTGGACTACTTAATGTAATTTAAATGCAACCACCCTTGCAGAGTATCCCAAAGTTTCAGTTGATTCAAATTGCACTATGTCACATCTACTGGATCCTGATTTGTTTTCGGCTGCAACTCAAGCTGTTGGTCAACGCCTTTAAAATCCTACATGACTTGGGGCCTTTGAAAGACTACCACTCCCTTGTTACATCTACCCAGTGCACCAGAGTAGGAAGGCATAGCATGTTGTGGGTCCCATCTATTAAGGATATACATCTGATGGGACAGGAATATAAATTTGTTTAATAAATAAATATATGAGGGATCACTCTTTTCCAGTTATTTCTGCCCATTTGATGCAATTAGGCAGAATGGATGCACTTCAAGTCCCATCAATTAGGCAATACTGTCTTTTGGGATCCAGAAAAAATGCCCTCTTTGCTTCAGAACTTGCTTTTGGAATTATACCACAAAGTTCTATCTGGCTAAAATCTGATGATGTTCAGAAAGCTGTTAAAAACCTGGTTATTTTCCTAGCGTTTGGGGCAGAATGAGAAGTGAGGTCCTTGGGTGGGTTTTTTTGGGGTTATATATTGATTTGGATTCCTTTTTGTTTTGCATTTTTAATTAATTGTAAGCCCCACAGAGTTGCTAAAAGTTGGGCATAAAGGAAAAACAACAGCAGCAGTTTAATTTTCAGTTTATGCTGAAAATGACATAAAGAATTAAACAGCAAAGTGATACATTTGATTTGATCAGATTACTGATCTCTGTCTGAAAAACACTAGTTGTTTTGTTTTAATGTGGTACAGTACACAGGAATAGGGAACTATAAAATTTGTTTACCATAAACATTTTAAGTTGTCCAAGACTAAAATTTTCAAATATATTGTTACAACAGATTTTAAATGGCATATTTACTTCATTCAATATTAGACATAATTAATTAAAAAAATATTTTTACATACGAATTTCTATCAATAGGTACCTTTTGACTGTCATGCTCATAGGTTGAAAACCAATGTTCTGCTGTTTTCATTAGATGGGTGAACATTGCACTGAAAGAGATTATATCATTACATAAGAATGATAACTGTAATAATCAGAATCATAAATTTAAGAACAAATGAAAATTATTGAACATACTAGGCATCATGCTCCAGGTAGTCAGGATTCAAAAGAACGTTCATCTCCTCACTGGAAAAAATACATTCATATTTAAACATTTCTTTCTGGAAGTTTCCTTAAATAACATAACAGAAATGCAAGCTAAGTAAAACTAGCCTTTACTCTCTCTATAGATCAGTCTTTCTATAGATCAGGAAAAAAAACCCTAGTTATGTTGTCTGCAAAACAATGAAAGAACTATCTAATTATTTGAAATAACAAATTACTGAATGCCACAATATATTATTTCAATACATTTGATCTAGAATAATTCATCACTGTTTGTTGAAAACAAACAAACAAACAAACAAAAAGCTTACCAGTCAAATACAACATTAAAACAGTACTTTATTTTAATAAAAAATATTTTAAATCTTATTTACCAGCAATTAATCATTGACAATGATTCTTATTCATTTTCTTTTGCGGTTAGAACTCTAATATGAAAGGAGAGCATAATATGCCCAGTGAATGCACCACTGAAATTTTTCCCCCCTCATTAGATTATGTACCTATTAACCAAATTTCATGCATATGCATGCAAAGAATTTGGATCTTGGAGATTCTGCCTTCCATTGCTTCAGGAAAAGAGCTCTTGTAGGCTAATTGATTCTAGGGAAGAGCATATAGCCCTGCATAGCAAGTAAATTATGTAACCATCAGCTCATATGTATAGATTTTGCCAAGAGTGGTAAGATCCCAGCTATTTCCTAATTATTTAATGAGTACCTGGTCCAATATAGGTAAGATTTCATTTAGCAAAACTTTTGTTCTCTATATTGAGCATTACAATAATCTATATTGACGTCACAGAACAAAGGACTGTGGGTAATGACTCTTCTTCTGTTTCAAGTAGTTGAGAATCAGAGAACATGTGCCAATAATCCCAAGCTTTAACAACTCTGCATGATTAAAATGATCATGTATGTTGCTTGAACCATTATAGCAGTGATGGCGAACCTTTTAGACACCGAGTGCCCAAACTGTGCGCGCGTGCATGCCGAAACTGAAATGTGTGTGCATGTGAATGCGTGCACATTCACGCTCATACGTGGATGTGCGGGTGCACATGTGCGAACGTGCTCAAATGCGTGCATGCGTGGATGTGCACAAACATGCGCATGCGCAGCAGAGACCCGAAGACCAGCTGGCCGGCGGGAAGCGGGGCATCCCAACACCGGCAGCGAGGCAAGAGGTAAGATCTTTTTCTTTCGTGAGCTTGTTTCATCGTTTGCAGGGAAACAGAAGCTCACGAAAGAAACGCCACGGAGATCTGACCTGGGGCACCATGGCATTATAGAAATGTGTGGCACATATGCAAGAATTTGGAGTTCAAAAGAATAAAATTTCCTGAAATATCATAGAATTAGTAATCTTGCAAAATGGAAATCATTTAGGGATCCCTGCAACATTGCATGAGTTAATACAATGGTGTCAACAGCCTAAAAGTATCACTTCAGTCTTTCTATTTCCAAAATAGTGACCCCATGATAAATCTGAGTTTAAACATCAATTTATCAAGAAAGGACTCTTATATTTAAATTGTTCCCACTATTTATTTTACGTATTTTCTACCTAAAAAGACTAATTAAAAAAATTAACTGAATATACAGAACCTGCATAGAAAGTAAACCCAAATGATATTACTAAGTAATAGTTCTCTTGATATATTGTATAACTGCTGTTGCCCAAAATAAGTATAACAAACCAATTTATTGGAATTTTAAGACTCCTAAATGCTAAATATAATAGAAAAGGACTTATTCAGAAGTATGAGCAATACAGATAATCCCTGGGTTACAAGTGTTCCCTTAGCGAACATTTGAAGTTACACAATAAGCACCCCCAAGGTGCTTTGTTTATGAACAAATCCCGAAACTACGAATCTTGCAGCAATTGTTCGCCCTTACGAACCACCACAGAGGCTTGGCAACATTCATCCTGCACTTTGCTGGCCAAAACGGAGGTACGGACCACCCCTCCGACATTCTGTTTTGGCCTGCGCAGGACGAATGTTGCAGAGCCTTTGTGGTTGTTTGTAAGGGCAAACAACTGACGTGGTGCTGCAAGATTTGTAGTTTTGAGACTTGTTCATAAACATGGGGGCGCTTATCTAGGCTGGGTGAGGCCTGCGCAGGCCAAAACCGAGTGTCGGAGGGACAGGCCTGCTACGGCGAGGCCTGTGCACACCAAAAAAGAGCTCTATTTTGGCCGGCAAAGTGTCGGGCAAGGCCTGCGCACACCAAAACGGAGCTCCATTTTGGCCAGCAAAGTGCTGGGCAAGGCCTGCGCACACCACAATGGAGCTACGGAGGACCGTGCACGGTTGAGAGACTGGAGAGGAGGCAGCTTGCTAGATCTTTGCACGGTAAGTGACTCAGCGCGACAGGTTGTGGGGGGAAGCAGTTGTGGTGAGCATGAGGTATTTCAGTGGGTCGGAGAGGACTTGGGTGGTCTTAAGCAGGTGGCCTGTTTCCCCACCCTGAAATATGTGCACTTAACAAACCGCATATTTGATTAGAGAATGGTGGGTGAAAGGCGGGAGTGATCACGTTCAAGGTACGAGATTCATTCCCATGAATCTTCAGGTTACGAATGGAATGGGCAGGCTCCATTACATTCGTAACTTGAGGACTACCTATATTAAGTAGTTTCAACAGGTAAATCTTTTCAGATTGGGTCTAAAATCTTTCTGAGGACTGAAAATGAAAGCACATGAAGTAATTCACAAATTTATATATTTAGCTTATCTGTGAAATGTAGGTTTTCCTCTTATACATATAGGGTTTTTAATATTAAGTGACATATTTTAAAATATGTTTGCATTCATATGCTTACATTTATTTAACATGAAATCCAAACAGCAATATATTAAGTTTGGATATGTACTGACAGTTATGTTTAAGATTTAAAATAAAAAACGACACACATCAATAAAAATTTCTTGTATTAGTATTTATTATCTACCATATCTAACTACAACAGTAGAAGTAAGCAACACAGCAATGATATAGTTTCATATTTTGGACAGCTCCATCTATGTTAAAATATGTTTCTCTGTGATTGTATCATTCTTCAAATATAGTAAGTTTTGGCAATTGACAAGTGCAACAGATACTACCTTGAGTTCCAAATCCATACTATATTTTAGTAGCGATGTATTTTGTTGAATACATTGGGGGGGGGGGAATCTAGGGTGCATACCTTGGTTGTGCTGCTTCACTTGCATGTAGAAAAGCTTGGTGGTCACAATGCAGAATAAAGACAATGGGTGCTAAAAGTTCATGCATGCCCTACAATTAAAAAGAAAACTCTAGATTTTGTCTAATGTATCAGCATTTATCAACTCTGTATTACTGAGTGCTTTTAATATAGATTACATTTTAATCAGTATTTACAGTATTCTCAAACAAATGGAAAAATCACAGCATTTTAAAATAGCAGAGTATCAATGGGTTCGCCACCGAGCACTTACATTTAGCTCTATTTAAAACTCTTTTTTGTTTAAAAAATACTATTGTATACTATTGTGAACAATAACAGCTCTACTATGAAGAAAGACCAGAGCCACTGGGGTTTTCATGGATGATCAAGACTAGTACCTAATCAATGATTACTAGTCCTGATGTTAGTACAGTTTCCTCAATGGTAGGCAGTATACATTTTATAACAATTATAGGGAATGATAATTGACGAATATCAATATCTATGCTGTGAGATAACTGAATCCACCTAGTTGACCACTATAGGACACAGACTAATGGCCTATATAAGTATTTTACCTGATACTGTAGACCATGTATTACGTTCCTACTCCTCATGATTTTCAGTATTTATGTGAATGCACTAGGAAATATTCTATTGAAGTGAGGGATGAAGATGATGGATCAGGTTTGTAGTTTGAGGGTGATCTTGCATTCCAAATATGACCTTATCTGCAATGCACAGCACTGCCATTGAAAAGAGTTTGGAACCCATAGTCCTACTAGGTCAGGGGTGTCAAACTGGATTTCTTTGAGGGCTGGAAAAACATTGTAGTTCTCCTCCGTAGGCTGGCGGGGGGGAGCTGGAGGGAGCCGGGACGGATGCCTCCTGCAACACCCTGCTGGCCAAAATGGGGCATGCAGAGGCCCGAGGCCCCCGTGCGGCCCGTTTTCGGCCTCCAGCAGCACTCTGCCGGCCAAAAACAGGCTGCGCGGAGGCCTCACGGGGCCACTGCATGGCCCGTTTTTGGCCAGAAGAGTGCTGCTGGAGGCTGGGGAGGCCAAAAATGGGCGAAAAGAGAGGCACTGCAGACCGGTCCTTTGATATTTCCAGGCTGGCCCTGCGGGCCAGATTTAAGCACCCTGTGGGCCGGATGCAGGCCGTGGGCCTTGAGTTTGACACTCCTGTAGTAGGTTCTTTAAATGGAAGAAACATCTCTTCCCATATTCACCCTTGGTTCCAAGTTCCTTTCAAAACATTGTACCAACTCAAAAGAGAGATTTTTTTTCAGTACTGGTAGCACCATCTGTAGAAAATGTCTAAGAAAGATTACTTTGAAACTATAATATTGCATTGTGGGTATGAGTTGAAGAACTTTTTATCATATTCACATTTCAAGAACTAAGTTAATGCATGTACTGTAGACATTTGCTCTGCTTTATTTCTGCTGCTAGTTTCCTTTGCTTTTATTATCTGCTATACTGCTTTTATTGCTAATATTTATTGCTAATAATTTTATTATTGTTGTTATGATTTCTTTATAAAATACTTAACCTTAAAGTATACATCATAACTGGATTGCAATGCTAAACACGTCCTTTGGATATAAAAGAGTAGATGGGTCTTTCTTTAAATTTTGCTTTTGCCAATAACATATGTGCTCAGTCATAAAACAATTTTCCTAAACAATGTTTAGGAAAAAACTGCTTACAAACAGATAAACTATTGTACAGGATAAATCTTCCAAAGCAAAAATCAGTAACTATTGGGTATATCTATATCCTACAATTCCTTTGAGAATCAAAGCATTGTTAAAAAATGAAGTGTGACTGCAGAAACTAAGGAGCACTATTCATTACTGATTAGTTCAAACAACAATCAAGTACATTAGAAACTTTTCTGTTATCATTAGCTATACTTGCTTAAAACCTTTAACAATTGATTTGGCACGAGTTCTATACGAATTTTGACATATTACGTTTAGTTCTGGGATGATATAAAGAGGATATCAGAAAGGAGTAAGGGTTATTTTAGTAGTACAGGTACTTCTGATTAATGAATTAAAAGAGAAATGTAAATGTGAAAAAGGAAAAATGGAAATGAAATTAGAGTTTCAGTTTTTTCCATTTAAAATTCTTGGCCCAATAGCCAGCACACAATATTAGATTAAAAAAAAAAAAGATGTTGTAAATTTAAAGTTTCAATGATAGTTCCATTGGGCTTCTTTCTTATACTTCAACAGTGTGTATTAGAATAAAATGACATCATTGTACTATTCTTTCTTTCTTAATTTTAGAATCCTTTCAAATATTTTATGATATTTAGGGAAGAAAGACTTGCTGGAAATGAAATACCCTGCTTTGTATGACCAGATGATAATTTCAAATGGTTCAATAAGCCAAATATTCTGATATAAGCAAGAAGTTATAAAAAAAATTATAAACTATATTTTCAACATATATGGATGATTCTTCAAATTTAGAACTGTAATTTTACCTGATTCAAGAATGCATCTAGTTAAATTAAATCATCTTTAGAGACAAGCATATTTTAAGGTTAAACAACTGCCTGTATTATTGTAATAAGAGTGTCTGTGTGGGAGTTATATCCCAAAAGAATTTGGCAGAGAGATCCTTTACTTGTAGATTTGATACAAGAAATTAGCTACTGATTCTACTTAATGTTAATACCTAGAAGTATCCTTCAGATACAATTAAGAAAACAAATCTAAACTCATTGTACTTTTTCAATAAAATGCAAACATAATAGCATGCCAAAACAGTTTAGCACAAAATTAAACAAGTCGTTTTCCTGCAAATTTGAATACAAATTTGTTATTTATGTGAGATTGTTTAGATTCAAAATAAGAAAACAGCAAATATGGTAGGTACAAAAGTTTGGATACCCTTCCAGCTGATTCGGTCTTTTCTTCTACTATAAAGTTGCTAATAATGCTAATAATAGAGCTAAATTAGGCTCAATCACTTTTTAGTATAGGGCCTAAAATTAGCCAGGGAAAGACAATTCCACAGATAACAAATATTCTGATCTCCCTTTCCATTCAGATTGTAACTGTGGTTTTGTTTATTTTTAATAACCAGGAGGCCTCTAAGCATCTCTCTGAGTATGTGCAGGTGAAAATAATTCATAATTACAAAGTAAAGACTTTAAAATAAAATAGCTGAAGGTTTCTGACTAGCAATTTCAACTATAAGAAACATTTTGACAAGGGAGGGTGCCTAAACTTTTTTCAAAGAATTGTATTGAAAAAGAATTCAAGCAACAATTGAAATTAGAATTATTGAAAATTTAGAAAAATTAAACTTTACAACTTATGGAATGTATTTAAAATGTATAATTAATTAAATATCTTGATAAATTATTGGATGATATAATAATATTTTGGATAACATCAATACATTTTAGTATAGAAATACATGATTATCTATGAAATATTATAAGATACTAGACAACTCGCGACCTGTTAGGTCATCATTTCAGCGATATTTCCAGGTATCTCATGCCTTTAACAATATCAGTTATACTGGAATGTATTGGAAAAGTTCTTAAAAATTTAGAGAGGTATTCAGAGCTATATCTCCTTGAAATATTTAATGAAATTTTGTATTGTCATAAAATGCCCTACAATAATTTTCTGTCATAAAATGTTTTATAAAATTTGCCAAATTTCAATTCCATGGGAATAACAGATCCTGTATATTGTAAGTTAACTCATCTGAGATACACTGGCTGAAAATGTCAAGTTAAAGGTTGTAGAGTTTTAATAATATACATGTAAATCCTTATTATTGGCAATTAATATTCATGTCTAATGTGCACAAATGCTAAGCAGCTGAAATGTCCACTACGTCCCACAGTACTTTTACCTCTAGGTAAATCATGGGAATGAGACATAGCTCAAAAACAGAAGCAGAAACATTTTCTTCCTTGACAGCAAGTAGGATCACAAAACTGAACCTGTTCTTTAATGAAAACTGCTTAGTGGATTAATCAAACATGAGCAGATAAAAGAAGAGGTTCATTTGACCAGTCAGTTAAAATTCATTAATACCACTTATATAATCTCTCCAGCTTCAGTTAACTCAGCAAGATATTTCACAAAATGATAACAATCTCATTAATTCAATAAAATCTCACAACTATTAACAATATGGTCTATTTTTAGCAGGTCACCTAGTACAACTTAACAGCTTGTGAGGAAATGGAAAAGTTTTTTTAAAAAAAATTGGTCTGACTACACATGCAGTTTTCATGTAATAAAGCACATCCAACTAAGATGAGTTGTTCATTTTAGCAAATGTTCTTCTCTTATTTGGTATATGGAAATTTGTCCTATTTGATGAAGTAGTGTGATGCTAATACTCTATTTGGCTAAATACGTGCTTTCACAAAGATGTAAACAATAGGGGATTGCAGAATCTCTCAAAACACAGACAGATGAAAATGTCATCTACTAATTATTCTGGACTTGTGATAGCCAAAAATTTTGGGTTATTCCTGAGAATTATATTTCTGTCATTTTATTTCAATACCATATTTCAGTCTATTTGTATTATTTAAGGGAGAGATAATTGTTTGGTAGCTTCAGCTCATCCTCAGTTGGAAGTGGAGATGATTCTTACAATAAACAAGGATAGAACAGAATTTTATATTTTATATTTTTTTTTCCTGGTTGATAAGGGGACCTTAGTTTCTTAAAATATTTCAAGCCTGTTTTAGGATGTAATGTATTTAAAATTGTTGGAATCAATCAATCTTTACTCTTTAAAACTGCAAGAAACCCAGCTCAGACCTCATGTTATTTCCAGGAAAACCCAACCCAACTTATACATGCTTTAATTTCTATTAGCAGGAGATTTGACATCAAAGTTTTTCCTTTTATCTCTTTCAGTAAGTTTTAGCAAAAAGTGCAATGAAGTTAACAAGAATTTGTGACTTTAAAATAATAGAAAATAAGTTTCAGCAGTATTGAAAACAATTTGAAGGAGTACTTTACCATGAATAGAGACAATATGTGCATCAATGGCTTGTTTTCTTCATAACACAGCAAATAAAATGGTTTATTTTTCACTTTCTAAATCTTTATACCCAGTTTTAGAATAATAAAGACTGTCTTGCAGTTCAGTTAATTGTGTGAAGTATAGGAAAAATGTTGAGTCGAGGATTGCCACTTGTATAATATGTTTCATTACCTGTTTATAAAGTAACTGCTCATTTTCCCGAGCGTAACAGAAGAGAATGTCAGTAAGAATTTTCCTCACATTTTCTTCCTGGAAATACTGCATTTCAGGAAATCTGATTAACCAAAACAAAAAACAACAACCCTAATATAAATGACAGAGCTCAAAGTGATTTAGTATTACAATAGCTTTCAATTGTTAGATTTCTTCCTTTTTTACTCAATGAACCTCCAATGAGTATACTACTCATTCAGAGTGGTTTGCCACCATACACAAGAACATTTCTGATATAGTTTGTAATTGAAATTACACTTATAGGTGATTTACTTATTTTATATATTACCACACTCCATATGGATTATAGAAGGATTTATCTGAGCTAAAGCTAAACAATAGCAATGAAGAAGAAATTTCTATGAAACTGCAACACAGAATGATGGGAGCCTGTTTACAGTAATATGGAAGCAGGTTTAGCAAAAATCAATAGAATGTGCTACAACAAGAAATACAAAAATCAAAGAATAAAACAGAAAACATACTGAGAAGATTATTATTCATTTCATTTTGGAAGTTCTGAATGCTAGAAAACAGCTGAGAACTGAACAGACCCTCCCATTTTTTCTTAAATTTCAATCATTCTAATGTAGACTAGTGAGAACATATAATACTAAAAATAGAAATGAACAGGATAATTCGTTCAGATGGCAATAAGCAACCACCTAAGATGCATGTACAAGATTTTTTTATTTACTAACAGCATTTTTTTTAAAAAGAACACGTTTTTCCTAAACATATCATGCCCTCTGTCAAAGTAATAGTGCAATATTTTTACAATGGCTCTAAAACTAGCAAAACTATCCTTATTCAAATTTTAATTCCCCAATTATAACTTAGATATTTATATAATCTTAAACTTTCTGAACTGTTCCCCTTTAAAAACAAAAAATACCATCTGCGAACATTTACATGAAAGCATACTCAGATTTTAATTATACATCTAACAGCATAAATATATCTGAAAACTCAGCTTCAGTATAGGCATACAATATAAAGTAATAAGGAATGTCAATATTTCCTGGGCATTGTTTTGTTACCTATGCCTATTAATTCTATAAATAGAAAAAGGCATCATACTAAGTTGCATTTTAAAATCCATAGGAACCATTTTCTTATCCCAAATTTCAGTATAGAACTATGCTATAACATAACAGAAAGATACTAGATAAATAGTAATTGAGCTTAATTGGAATTACTTAATGCAATCAGAGTTCTCTCTCTGACAAAATATTTTCCGGATCTGAATTCTAGCTTTGATAAGTTCCTTAACAGGAATGACCCAGGGCTACGGAGATGAAAGTACATTCACAATGATAATAAGGAATACTTAAAGAAGGAGTCTTTGACAGTAGGAAAGTTATCCACAAAAATAGCAATGCTAAATTCCTCTAGATGAATGACATTTCTCACTAATTACACATTACTTTTTATTGATTAAGTGTTAGGAATTACAGAAAATCATCTGTTCAATCTTGTATTATAAACATAATTTAATCACAAGATCTGTGAGTTCCTCTCATTCTTTTTTTATTTCTCACAGAAACTCTTTTAAAAATACATATAATTATATTTTAATGTAACATATAGTACTGATTTATAATAAAACCAATTACATGAAAAGGCAAATTAGAAAATAAAAAATATTTGGCTATGCAGGATAGGCAATCTGGTGCTCTGAGCAACAATGCATCTGTGGGTCTCTCCCAGCATCCCTGCCTCATCTGATTTTAATATTTTTTATGTTTGCAAAACACAGCTAGTGGCTATGCTGCATAAAATGTCAACTTCTATAATAAACTGTAATAAACTCATATAAAATAAAAATGTCTGACAGAAAAAAGCTGTGGTAAACTAGGGTAGTAAAGAAAAAAAATAGAAGGCTGTAGAGGATTTGACAAAAGATCACTAGTGTGTATATTTGGGAAATGGACATTTTATAACTGGCTATACCCCTCATCCTTCAGGGAAGCCATTTTAGGGCTTCTGATGATATCTATTGTTTTTCAAAAATACATGTTTAAAAATCCCTAATTATTCCACTAATCAAAAAAGATTGTATGCAACTGATCTTTTTTTGTTTCACTGAAACCAGATATTTAAGTTATGAGTAAGTAGCTGCTATTATTTCAGGCGTGGAAGGAAAAGCATATAGCTTTTAGTGCTACAATATGACCTGTAAACCAAACTTTTCTTCAAACCCATATAAGTGCTGAATGGCAGTTCTAGCTGTCCATATCTAAGCCCCAAACTGGGAAATGTATTGCATAGAAAGAAATGTTATAAAATGTTTAATAATGATGCTTACGTTCGTTTTACATCTTGTTCAATCATGCTTCGAAGTTCTTTGTCCTGAAAAAATTTGTTCCAAAGACTCTGCAAAAGGATAAATTATTATTTGAAAGATAGTAAATGATGATAGAATACATCAGGGACAAAAAACCTCCAAATATGAACTGGTAGGGCATATAACATCTATGTAGTTGCTAGGAGCTGAAAAAAACCTTGAGGGCACATAATCAATAGAATAAGCCATCCTATTTTGCACATAGAAGTCATTTTTTTCTATATAGGCCCTGTTTATTAGAACCCAGACAAAGCATCCTCTTCAATCAGAACCTCAGCTATGTCTGTCATAATGCTCGCATTAAGCCATCAATGTCCTTCTAAAAATCAAACATTAAAAACCCTGAATTATATGATTTGCAAAAATTGCAAATATTCCACTGCTGTCTGCTAGAAAGAATGAATATCTCAAAAGAACAACCTTTGGGATTTTAGCTAATAAACTGAATAAACTGCCTGCTATTGTTACAATTTTAAAGTATGTCTGCACATGTAGTGTATGTATATATGTATATACATACTGCATCCATATATGTATATCTATATATTTATGTAGACATATGTGTGCCTTTTGTCTAATCCTCCCTTCCAGCTGCTGATACTGTTGCACAATTGTTTTGTCCAGGAATAAAACAGCATGACTGTTTTGTTCAGGAACGTTTATCTGTAAGTTTAGCTATAAATTTTGTTATTTTAATATTTCTGATTTTGGTTTTCTTAAGCTTTTTACTACAGTTGTAATATATAACTTATTCTGATTTAAAAATGATGCTTAGTGGGACTATGCAATAGTTTTAAAACACTTTAAAAATTATTGCTGAAGCCTGAAATGTTTACTTATCATGAGGCTAGATTCTACCCTTATCATAGCACTCTTTCTTTCTAGCTTACATCAATATGAGCAAAAATCAAACTTTCTGTACAACACTGTGACTCTAAATTGACCACATTCACACATAACATCACTGTGTAAACATGGTTCCTGTTCTTCAATGCAGAAATCATATTGTACTACAGAATCTCCAACTGGATCTACATCACAACAGAAAATTGAAGGACGAGGTTTATTATGCGGAGAATATAATAGCCTTAATGATGCCTAACCTAAAAAGAACTACAGCAAAGGCTTGAATATAATTTTATGAAGTCTGTACAGTTTTCTGTTTTTCTTTTCTTACATTCAGTAACAGGAAACACTGTTTAATATTATTCTTTTTACTTCATTGGCATTTACTTCATTGGCATTAAAAAGACAAAATATATTTCATTGGTAAGAATGGAAAACTTGCTCAGTAGTGGTGGTTAAGTTAGTCTGTTCCAAAATTAAGCAAATAGTTTCATTTGCTGAAAAATAACAAAAAGGTTAAAAAGTCATTAAATGTTTCTGGTTACATGTCATTTTTATAGTAATAAATTGCTCTCTAGGCAATCAATCTCTATCTCCGTGCGTCTAATATAAAACACTATTCAACAGGCAACACACCAGCATTATTGATTACACTTGATATTCACTAGAAGAATTAATCATAGTACATTCAGCTTTTTTTAAAAAAAAACCCTGAAGAAATGTTAAATAAAAAAGCTGATGACTAAATTTATTTTAAATGACTAAGAACAGGTGGCAACTCTCTGAGAGAATGAAACAAAATCCTTGCTCTGATCTCTTGCTCATCAAGGCTCTATCAGAAAAAAGTGAATACTGAGCACGTTTCACTTCTGGAGAAGAGAATCTTCATCCCTGTTTTCTCTTTAAGGATCGTCACATCAAGTGCACTTGATTACTTGAATAGTGGACCTTAAGGTGAATTTGAAGAGCATGTTCATAAAGAACCCCACTATTCTAAGAATGAAAAGTTTATATATAGCTCACATACCACTTTATATTCATGCTAGGTAAAGAGATCGTTTAACTCACAAAGATGTCCTTAAATACCACACTTCGCTTCCTATTATGTTATAGAGCCCCCTGATTACGACATCACACATGCGAACAAGTTAACCTCACTACTAATGTGGGCAGCCTCCTACCCACACCCTCTTATTTTTCTTGGTGATCTCAACCTACCCCATATTAACTGGACACTAAATGAATGTACAACTGAACCCATACATTCAACCCTATACAATGCTATTACCAATCTAGGGCTAGATCAACTAGACTCAACAATTGCCTCGATCTCATCTTCTGCAACAGTCTACACTCAATTTATGGACTACAAATAAAAGAACCCTTTTCCAACAGTGACCACAGCATGATTGACTTTTGTCTTAATATACGTCCTTATAAAAATCAACATAATGATAGGATAACCAATTATAACTTTAAAAAAGCCAACTATGATAACATAGACACTGACCTCTCATCTCTTGATTGGCAAATACTATTCTCTGGCTGTAATACTATCGAAGACTACTACAATATCTTTTTGCTCGAAATCAAAAGAG
>QLTV01002934.1:219720-232320 GCA_003457575.1 Thermophis baileyi | reverse complement strand
TTGCAACAGAATACCTTATTCCACAAGACTTGAAATTTTGGGCTTAGACAACTTAGAACTACGTCGCCTTAGAACCGATCTAAATGTAGTTCATAAAATTATCTGCCACAATGTCCTACCTGTCAATGACTACTTCAGCTTCAACCACAACAATACACGAGCACACAATAGATACAAACCTAATGTAAACCGCTCCAAACTCGACTGCACAAAATACTACTTCAGCAACAGCGTCATCAATGCCTGGAATTCACTACCTGACTCTGTGGTTTCTTCCCCTAACCCAAAAAACTTTAACCTTAGACTGTCTACTGTCGACCTCACCCCATTCCTAAGAGGTCTGTAAGGGGCGTGCATAAGTGCACCAGCGTGCCTACCGTCCCCGTCCTACTCTCCTATTGTCCTCATCTATCTGTATTCACTTTGATTATGTTTATGTTTATACCTATACCTGCTATCTTGTACATGTTTGACAAACAAAATAAATAAATAAATAAAATAAATAAACTCACAAAGATGACATTTAATAGTGATATGGTAAAAATGGGTTGGATGGATGGATAAACTCATGGAAATAAATGGGAAGGAATTGGTTGAGTTATGTTGATTCTTAGAAGATCGAGACACAGCAACAATAATAAACTGTAACAATAATTATTTATGGTTTATTATAAATATTATTTATTGTTACTAAATAATTATTTGAATTATTTAGAAATTCCAATTTCTAAAAGATTAAAAAATGGATTGAACCTGCTATAATAAGTTATCTATTACTGAACAATTCACTCTAAATAGTCATAACCAATTCTAATGTTAATAACCAAAGTTACAAATAATTCTAGCTTAAAAATTTCAGAATTGAGCCTGGTAATTTTCACAAGTTTAGAAGATTGAATATAGTACACCTTGGTATGGTTTTTCCTCTTAGTCCTTATAGCCATAGAGGAAATCCTATAAGTCCTGTTCTTATATAAAGTTTGAAAGTTTTAAAACACTTAGATTCTTCTTAAATGTGTGAATCTGCAATATCTTCATTTAAGAATAAATTTTCAAAGAGAAAATAAATTCTGCTCCTAGAGGGGGAAAAATACATTTACCTGCCACATTACAATTCAAAGTATTTCCAGTCTTCCAGTTGTGAATGCTCCAACACTGGAAATTTTTAAGAAGATATTGGATAACCATTTGTCTGAAGTGGTATAGGGTTTCCTGCCTAAGCAGGGGGTTGGACTAGAAGACCTCCAAGGTCCCTTCCAACTCTGTTATTATATTATATCATGTTATCACTACATGGTCAATGTGACACTACAAATTGAACAATTAGAAAAAACTGGGATGCAATATTTTCAGTATTTTAAAGCTGTAAGCTTTTGAAAACATATAATAGTAAAAAAAAATCAAACTTCTATGCAGATGTTCCTTAACTATGATGAGATTTAAATTGTGATACTCCGTCTTCCTTTTGAAAACTAGTGAAAAAAATTCCTATCCTTAGGGATCATTCTATTGCTCTAGTAATTGAAAACATGGAATAGTATGCATATAGGATGCTAGTAGGCAAAATAATTCCATAAATGATGTTTAAAGGTCTACTATTTGTTTAAGTGTCTACTCTATATGCATTCAACTGTTGAACTGCCTTTTCATTTCTTTTGAGAACCAAATAATTGTAGTGATGAGGAATTATAAATAACTTGTCTAGTTTTATAAAAAACCAAATCATTCACTAATTTTACTAGCACCACAAGTGGTTTTAAAGAATAATGTTATTTTATATTTTACAAAATTCTTTTAGACATCTGCTTTTTTTTTTACTGCACATCATTGTCAAGACAGCATTTGAAAAAAAATTAATCTAATTGCAGAGTTCACCCTGAACAATTCCTATTTTTGGAATCACTATGATATGAAAATATTACAATTAATGAGAAACAGTGAGATTCGGGGGAAGTTGTTCACAATGCAATATATGCTACCCAAACAGAGCTGCATATAATAATATATATATGGAGAACTTATATAAAGTGCTCAACATCCCCAAATCCAGGCAAAACAGCAGCTGAAAAGCCACATTAATCTATTATAAACATTTTTTTTTCTTTAAATGTGCACACACAATTTACAATTTGAAATACTACTGATCCCAAGTATTTCTCTGTTATGTACTGAAAAATGGAAAGTTACAAGAAAGTAATTTTGCCATTCTTGCAAATGGTGGCATATTCAATGATTTCTCTCAAGGATTTTTTTATTGCTGTTGAGGGAACATTTAATGTCAAAACCAGATTTTTTAAATACTAAATATGGAGGATTTGCAATTATTTTACCTATCGGAATTATATGTTCAACATAATTATTGGATTATGTATTGTCCAATATATTGTACAATTCTTTGTATTCCAAAGTCCTGCTATGTTGCCTCACTGTGGTAGAAGGTGTGTTCTTGGGATAAGAATAACAAGACTTGATGACAAATGTATATAACCCCAGCAGAATCACTCAAGGTATCTTTATTGGGCAACAGCAATATAGGAAAGTGCTGGAGGCCGATGATAATGACAAAAGCATCATTTTGAAAGCGGTGATAAAGTATTCCTGTATTTTACTGAGAAAATTACATGGATGGACAATATAAGTTACTAATGTTGTTGTTAGTTGCGAAGTCGTGTCCGACCCATCGCGACTCCATGGACAACGTTCCTCCAGCCTTCCTGTCTTCTACCATCCTCTGGAGTCCATTTAAGCTCACGCCTACTGCTTCAGTGACTCCAACCAGCCACCTCATTCTCTGTCGTCCCCTTCTTCTTTTCCCCTCAATCTTTCCCAGCATTAGGCTCTTCTCAAGTGAGTCCTTCTTCCTCATTAGGTGGCCAAAGTATTTGAGTTTAATCTTCAGGATCTGGCCTTCTAAAGAGCAGTCAGGGTTGATCTCCTCTAGGACTGACCGGTTTGATCGCCTTGCAGTCCAAGGGACTTGCAGGAGTCTTCTCCAGCAACTGCTGGAGAAGAAGTTACTAATGATATAGTGCCAAATGATAGATGGCAATCAACAAATTATTAAGGAAGAACTGGCACTGTAAATAAATGTTGCCATATAATTTGACAGTATAGCTTACAAACTGATCAAAGTAATCAAAGTGTGTCTGGTTTTATAAACAGTATAACAAAATGCAGCTATGTTCACAGAAATTGCCATGAAGGAAAAATCCCAAACTGCAAATAGAATTACAATGGGCACAGATATCCTTGTTTACCGAAAGTAATTGGAATGGGGAACTCAGTTACCAAGTGATATGATTATAAGGTGCAATGTCATGTGACTTATAACAGCAATCTCCATTGCTGTTGTTAGATGAATCATAGGTTTAGGGTTCTAATCATATAATCATAGCATCCCACAGTTATGTGATCACCGTTTGTGACTTCCTGCTGGCTTTCCCATTGCTTGTTGGTAGCTGACAACAAAAGTTGCAAATTGTGATCTTGCAGGACACCATGACATAATTGGGAGGTAGTTGCCAAGTGTCTGAATCACAATCATGTGACTGCAGTGATTGCAATGACTGTGACTATAAGGACCTATCGTTTAGCATTGTCATAACTTTGAATGGTTGCTGAGAGAGTGGACATTAAGCAAGGATTACCAGTATATGGAACATAAGAAGACTTAATATGGGAAACCTCAATATAATGAAAGATGAAATAAATCAACTGCAAATTGGGAACAACCAATTAAAATTGACTGGAATTGGTCATTTTCAGTTAGTTGTGTTTACTACTAGGACATCAAAAACAAAGAAGGAATGGTATTGCTTTCATACTTAGGAAGTGTATAACAAGAACAGTACTTGGCTACAATGCAATCATGACTAATCATGACCAAATAATATCAATTAAACTTCTTGGACAATCAGGATGTCAATATGGTTGACATAATTAATATGGCAATTATCCAAGCTCATGCTTCAATCATAGATTCAGAAGAAGGAGGTTGATGAATTTTATGATCAAATTCTATTTGAAATTAACAGCACATGCAACCACAATATGCAGCTTATGACTGGAATCTGGAATGCCAAAATTGGAAAAATTAAGGAGGAAAATGTAGTTGGATAATATGGCCTAGGAGACTGAAGTGAAGCAGGAGGACAACCTGCTGATTTCTGTGATAAAATGTAGTATAATAAATTCCCAGGAGGGAGGGGGTGTATTCCAAAGGAATAAGAAACAATTCAGTCCACATATTTTGTATGAAAGAGGATGAAGACTGAGCTTCCCTTATAGTTCTCAAGAGTATATGGGAGATGCAGATAGTAGAGTGCTTTAATTTGGCAGAATTCTGACTATACATGTGGAAATAATAAAGAACTCAGCTTGAAACAATCATTATATGTCATTCTTTGTTTTGGGGTCTGACACAATCCAATGATACTCAGTTCAAACAACAAAATCAATGCCTATATATTGCGGACATTATGTAATGTAGGCAGTTCTCACCTAACAATGGTAATCGGGACTGGAATTTCTATTGCTAAGCATCATGATTGTAAACAGTGATGTCACATGACTGCGTCACTTCACAATGTCAGCTCCAGAACTTCTGTTAAGTGAAACTCATAGTGTTATTAAGCACAACGTCATGGGATCACCATTGTGACCTCTTTCCAACTTTCCAATTGACTTTTGCTTATCAGAAGCTAGCAGTGAAGGTTGAAAATGACAATCATGTGACCCCAGGATGCAATGTTGTAACTGTGAGCTGGGCAATGAGTGCACAGATAACAATCACATGACTAAAAGGATACTGATCATAAGTATGAGGACCAGTCATAATCATCATTCATTCAAAACTTACAATGAGTGATAACATTCATCACTCAATTCTAAATTTTAACTGTGCAACCTTTATTCCTTGGATGACCTTGCTGGGCTTATATTCTCTTGATATAACTTCTTGGGATTCTTGGTTACCCATTTTAGAAACATTCACTACTATGATGCGGTAGTACAAGTTTTTGGGGTGGGGGAGTCAGGGGTGTGTTGATGGCACATAATCCAACAAAAATAGTTCTTAGTGTTTTATTACTTTTAATAGACTTGCAATATGCTTAGAGACCCTTGCTATGCAATAGCTTAAATGTTTAATACATACATAAACTTTTAGATCATATTTTTAAAATAATTTTTATGTAGTCAAAAATACAAATGCAACTTAGTTACCCCTTCATCCTGTGAGAGTGGATTGTTGATCATTAAGTCTTGCTGTCCAGCTTTCCGAGGGTTTGTAATATGCTGTAAATAGGAAAAAGGCATTACTGTAGCTGCACTTAAGGCATAATGAAAATATGAACTCAAAAATAAATAAATTTCCTTTAAGCTTTACTTACAATTTCTTTTACATTATTATATAATGCTCTAGACTTTATTGTTTTTGTAATCCAATGATTTCTATCAGAAGGTAGAACATTCAAAAATAGCTGTAAAGCAAACAAAACATGGGTCAGAAAAATAAGCATCATTTTTAACTTTGAGTATTTTCTAAATATTGTTCTCTCTAGAAGTGTGAAAGACATTTACAATGGATGCAGAGTCATTTGAATTCTATCTGTCAAATATTTTTTCATATAAGATCATTAAAACAAATTGCCTATAATGCCTGAACAATTGATTATTTTATGTCAATCATTTTTTGTGATTAATGGGGAAATGAATTAACTGATAACAACTGAAAATAAGCTGCTTCAATATGTTTATCTGATAGTCAAAGCATATAAAATATCTAACTAGTCTTACCATATATTGTTCCTTTTCTTTTATAATTTAAGTGGTAATTCTAAATGTAGAACTTAAAGTTTTAATTTTTCAGACTCCTTAAAATAGGGTCATTACCTTTTTGAAGAAAACATAATCACTTTATGCTTCCATGCAATTATGGATTCCAAAATATATAAATTAAAGTACTGATTTATATAACTAAAATGAAATAACATAACGTAACGTAATGTAATGTAACGTAATGTAACATAACATAACACAACATAATATAATATAAAAATTTAAAAAGGTCTCATGTGAGAATAGAAAATTTTTAAAATTTTGGACTGTGTAAGATTTTAGCCATTTTAATTTTTTTAAATTTTTATTTCAAAATTCAATCTAAGGGGAATACTGATTCTTGCTAGAATGGATCATAGTACTCAGCATCTTACAGTTCTTCCTAAAATAAGAAGGAATTATCTACTTTTTAAACTCTTGAAATTTTTGAAACTCTTATTATTTCATTTCTAATAGTGACAAGGTCACTCTGTTTTCACATTTATTCTAGTCTATTATTAGTACAAACTTGGGCTGAATTCTGTTGACCCTTATGTAGAGTCAATTTAGTGTTGTAGTTGCCTAAATTTGTGTGTATAGGTGGCAATAAAAAATCCCGTGCTTAAATTCAATGAATGGTCCTGGTTCTTTGCACTGACATGCTGGACAGAGAGACAGTGACTGGCCCAAAGCTACTCAGCTAGCTTTCATAGACCCAGAACTTACAGTCTCCTAGTTTCTAGGCTGGCACCTTGACCACTACACCAAACTGACAAAAAGACTAAATACTGGAGAATTATGTTCATTATATTTACTTTGAATTAAATATAAATTTATTAAAATTTAATTTAATTTTTGTCCTGGTAGCAATAATTGTTTCTAAAAATGTGGCCCCAAATTGCAAGTAGAATATATTACTCAGATCCAATTTTAGGCAGGGGGCTGGGCTAGAAGATCTCCAAGGATCCCTTCCAAACCTATGATTCTATGAGTTTATGGTAGCTAGCCTGGAAAAATATATGCACTCTTGCTTTAAATTAGGCACAAACATTTCTTCCTTGTGTTTGAGCATCAATCATATTTGTAGATTGGCACTCAAGCTTGTTCTTCAGAGTTCTTCCCTCTCATACTCTCTGCTTAGAACCAGAATTTTTATTCTCTCTTCTCTTGACCAACAAGGTTGCTTTGTTTTCCTGGAAAATGTATAGACCCAGGAAAGAAATATTTGTATCCAGTAAGAGAGGAATGGCAACTAGTGGCCTTCTGGATATTGACCAAGAATCCTTCACTATTGATAGTCTTCACTGCTTGAATTCAAAACACGTTTCCATGTGTAATATGGACAACCGTGGTTTTTTTTATTTCAGCTTTAGTAGCTCATAATGACTGCTTGTTTCATAATGGTTTCATAGGAGTTGCTGGTTCTGAATCCACGTGTAATTTAGGTATTAGAAAAATTACCATGTTTTCCGAAAATAAGACCCGGTCTTAATTTCTTTTGACCCCCGAAAAAATGGCTAAGTCTTCTTTTCGGATGTGTGTGTGTCTTAATTCCCCCCCCCAATGTATTGGTATGAGACGGGGAGCCTCGCGCCAGCTTACCTAACGGCCGCACCAGCCATCCACACAAAACAGCCTCACGGTCGCCGCTCCAGCAACCCTGGCCATTGGGCCGCTTCTGCTGTGTAATTGTGGCCGCAAAAAGACCAGGAGGCCGAGCAACATGCCCCATGCACCGGCTTACCTAATGTTCGCACCAGCCATCCACGCAAATACTATAAACATCTCAAGACAAGCATTAACTTTTAGCTGACTTTTAATTTTCTTAACACTACTTACTATTTCCATAAGGCCTCCTTCCATTATTTAATGGAGAAAAAATAACCTTCTCTATCTCTGCATATTTCTTTTCAGTCTGTTAAAATATCCAGCTGATATATGCTCTACTGATCCAAAATATTTACCAAAATGTTTTTTCCTTTCTAACATATGTATGACTGTTTACATTAAAATAAATCTATTGTAATTAATTTGAACTAGACTGATAATTTTTTTTTTACATTTTAGAATATTATTGCCATTTTTGCTTAAACACAGTTCCAATCATAAATATCTGTAGTGTATGCCTGGACGTCTATGAAAAGTCTGTTTACTTCTGGGCCCATTTTGAAATATATATGTGTGTTTTGAATATCTAAGTGAATGGTATATAGTGGAATGGCAGGACTATTGTTTTTTGTAATATAGTAGGATAGATCTTTAGTTATAATATTATAATACAGCCACTACTACTTACATTTGACTAAAAACTTTTATTGATTCTTGTTGATCAAAAAAAAATTTTTTTTTACTCCAGATATTTCAGAAGCAACCATAGATATTTCACTATTTTACCAGATATGTTGCATTTAAGTATACTTTTATGATCAGTCAGGTATTTTGTTAAAACAAATATTCCATCATCATTCAATATATCTGCAAGTCATCTTTCAAAACTATCAATTTTTATTTCAGCTACAGTATTTCAAATTAATACCTGTCTTGTGCATGGTAACAGCTCATAAGAATACCAGACTGAAATTTCTTAGAAAATGCTACAATTCTTTACACTAGCAATCTTCAAGTGCATCAGGTAATGTGGTGATTTATTACAAGTACAAGCTGTAAATAAGTATTTTCTTCTTACCTTCCAGCAAACACTACGGAACCTGCTGCTTCTCAGCTGCCCATTAATCCCCTTCAGCCGTATCGTTGCCAAGTAATTGTTGTTTACAAATAATTCTTCCCATTCTTTACTACATGGAACAAACATAAGAAAAGAACTTCTTAAAATTATTATTAAAGACTTAGCTAAGTGAGAAGCAGTGTAACATAAAGTAATTTGGGGTAAACAAAAGAAAAGGAAGTTTTAAATGTATATATTTAGCACTGTGCTATTTCTAAACGCATGGTTGTCTTTTTGGACACATTTCTTCCTTGAATTTAATGAATATGTAGATCACTGTAATTATGCCAGCAACTGAAATTCATAATGTCTGTGGAGGCTATTCCATTTCCTCTAAAACGTTAGCAGTGCAGCTCAGTGAATAAACAAGAAAAATGAATATTAATACAAGCGCATTTGGGTTTCACCCATAGATAAAACAGTATCCATTTAAAAGGACACCTTACTCCAAAATTATGGATCAGAGAAGTATAGCATTGACTGATAGTTCTTCACATGATAGATTTGGTTAAATGAAGCTTCTTTTCTTCATGTTATCAAGCTGGGCAGTTAAGAATCATAGAAGATGACTTCTGTTAACTTTTAATGCTATTTACTCTTGCAATCTCTTTTACTTCTTTCTACATGAACAGTTTTAAAAATTTAACAGGTGCTAGCTTTTTTTTTTAAAAAAAAAAATCCTGGAATAGAACCCCTCAAAGCAATGGCAGGAAAATTCAGCTGGGTGCTAAAAAAATTTAAAAGGTTCTAGTTTTTTTTTTTAAAAAAAAAAATCCTGAAATAAAACCCCTCATTGTATAAACTGTTAAAAGCAAGCTTGAATACCTTGCAGTACCTACGGCTGGCTAGATAAACAACCTAAATATGCCTCCCAGGCACAAAGACACCAGGGGCCTAACACCTGTGCTTCATTAATATACAAGTAAATCTACTCTTCTGGGAAACAATTGGAAATTAATTGTCTCAAACCATTTATAGAGGATTTGAATATAAGAATGAAACTGTATTTCCTTTATTTTTCACAGAACACTATCGCTCACTTGAGAAGCTAAAATGAAATTGTCCAAAGATTTTCTTTATTTATTGTCAAAGATGAGATAAGCAAAACAAAACAAAACAATTTATCAGGTATGTATGTAAGTAAAACTGAAAGAATACTTGATGTTTAAAAGATGCAAGGTGAGTTATAAAATTACATCATAACAGAATATTACCTATGCCCAGCTAGGCAGCAGCACCTAGCTAATCTTGTATTATGAAAAAAAAAGCTAAGTAGAATGATTAATATTTTGTTGGGAGATCAAACAAAATATGTGTCAGCAAGCTAGATGGGAAAGTAAAAAAAATGTGGAAGACAGTGGCAAAGAAATTCCCTATTTTTGCCACGAAACTCACATGGACACGCTCATGTTATCACCAATCAAGGTATTGTATTTGTGTAGTACATTTTAAAAAATGTGTTTGTTCTATATTGCTCTTATCTATTTTGACTAATGAAGTTAGCCAATGAAGAAGTAAAGTTTAGATTTATAGTATCAGGTAATATCTATTTTGAACTCAAATCCCAAAAGTCAATTTCCAATTACAAAAAATGTTCATTAATTTCATCTTTCTGCTTTTCACCATACAAGAACTGAGAAAATATTCTCTGGAAAGAACTAACATCCAAATGAGAATTTTGTAGTTTTGGGGACAGTCGTACATTAGTTTTTATTTGCCATCGCAAGAAAATTTCAGGAAAATGCTTGAACTTTCTTGGAATTTTAAGTTTGTATATTTTGTTTGAAGTTTTATCTATGGGGAAAATTATTCCCCATATTCCCCGTTTGCTTGGGGAAAATCATTTGGAATTAATCCAAATATTGGGATATCACATTCTAGTACTCCAAAGGTAGTTCTATGTAAAAATTGTGACCTTAAGTTTTATATTACTGCAAGAAGTGAATAGATCTTTAGTTGGAATCATTAATAACCATACTTTAATACTAAAGCTATCAAGCTAGGCTCTTTAAATTCATGTTGAAGAAATTCATGTTTAATTTCCCGGAAATAGTAAAGCCTTGCATCTTATTTACCATATTTCTATCTAAGCTAATTTAGAGAGTGATATTCATTTTACATTGATTTATGTTGAAATGACTAGTTAAATATTTGCTACTCTGTTACACAATTGTTCTAATAACTTTTCTTCTTAGCTAAGTATCCTTTGGGTTTAGCTTGCTATGGTCTATTAAGTACCTTATATGCACGTAGATATATTGCTACTTTTGAAAATCACTAAAATAATACATTTCCATCAGGGGTGGGTTCTGGATCCTTTTGCTGCCGGTTCGCTCAGGGTCACGCTGTGCAATAAAAAAATAGCTTCTGTGCATGCACAGAAGCAAAAATTAGCTTCTGCACATGCGCAGAAGCAAAATCCAAGATGGCGGCACCCACGGAGACACCGACAGAACCAACTCCGTGACATCGTCACCGATTTACTAACAGTTCTAAAGAACCAGTTAGAACCGGTAGGAACCCACCTCTGATTTCCATCAAATGTTAATGTTCAAGATGTTGGGAATATAACCACACAGAATTTTATTGAGATTAAAACAAACATGCTCTTTGAAAATTCACAATTTTGAGTGGTGTTTTGAGTGACAGGAACTGTTGTGGATGGAAGTAAAGTATATATGGATTTATGAAGCACTGAGTCAAAGCAGCAGTTGCTAAGCACATGGATCAGGGCTGAAGACCTACTATGCACACAGTGCTCCCTGTTACTGTTTCTGTTCAGAGAGAAAACTCTTATTTTCTAAATTGTTTGTTATGGAAAAAATAATTAATGTGAGTGGGTTGATATGTTTTGTGTTGTTTTCCTTAGCAATTACATAAGGTACAAAAGGAAACAGGTAAACAAAAATAAAAACAGTAAATGCAAAGAAGGCATTAAAGGTTAGTTTTCTGTCATGCATGCATTATTAATGCTACTGAGATTTTAAAATGAAAAGTATGAAAAGTATGACATGGTTGTTATCATTTGCTTTGAAGAAGGCAGTGGTGTGGATCTCCTCAACACGTTTTTTTGAATGAAAGAATGTGGATAAGGAAAAAGTGGTTTTATATAAATTTTTTCCAGTCAGCCTTCAGGTCTGGGCCATGGGACAACATTGACCCCACTTGCAGATAATTGCTGGTGGGACTGAGATAATGTTTTCCTGTTTCATTTCTTGCTGTTCAGTATATTGATCATACAGTATATCACAGAAATGAGTACACCCCCTCACATTTTGTAAATATTTAAGTATATCTTTTCATGTGACAACACTGAAGAAATGACACTTGGCTACAATGTAAAGTAGTGAGTATACAGCTTCTATACTATCCATGGGGTTTTCATGGCAAAGATACTGGAGTGGGTTGCCATTTCCTTCTCCAGTGGATCACGTTTTGTCAGAGCTCTCTGCTATGACCTGTCCGTCTTGGGTGGCCCTGCACGGCATAGCTCATAGCTTCATTGAGCTACGCAAGCCCCTTCACCACGACAAGGCAATAATTCATGAAGAGGCCTTTTAACCCTAGGGATGTTCTTCTTAACTTCTCAAAATTAATAAAAACAGAAGAAAAATGTAATAGATCTGATGACGCAGATTTTTTTTTAACTGCAGGAGTAAATATAAAACATTGCTCAAAGTTTTTTTAGGTTACTGAATTGCTGTGGCTCTTAGTGTTTCTCAGAGAACTTTCCAAATGTGGGTAAGTGGGCAGATAGACAGATGACTTGTATCATATTTAGAAGAGGTGAAACATATGAAAGCAAGTAATCTTTGCTTTTCAACAAAGCCTATGCAGATATTCATGTAGGAATAAATTAGGTAAGAGGTAGTGTGTGTGTGTGTGTGTGTGTGTGTGTGTGTGTGTGTGTGTGTGTGTGTGTGTCGGCGCTGTGAGGAGAGCCAGGCAAAGGGAGCCCTGGAAACCATGCCCGCTGCGAAGCAATCGGCCCCTTTCCTTCGCTGCCGCCTCTGCCTCTTCCGTCTCTCTGCTAACAGAAGTCGGAGAGGAAAAGGCAT
>QLTV01002934.1:174484-211327 GCA_003457575.1 Thermophis baileyi | reverse complement strand
TGAAAAAAGTGACTTATGACCATTTTTCACACTTACGACCATTGCAGCATCCCCCTGGTCACATAATCGAAATTCAGACACTTGGCAACTGGCCTGTAGTTATGACAGGTGCAATGTTCCGGGGTCACGTGACGGCAGGAAATGATCTTTTTGGCAAGAAAGTCAATGTGGATTGCACTTGGGATCGCAGCACAGACACACATCCCCAAAATGCTCCATCCGAAGCCTTCAGCCTTGCAATCCTGGGAGGGGCATCTGTGCTGCGATCCCAAAGAAAGGACAGGTTGCAGGAAAATCCCCTTTTTCCTGCCAAGCGTTCTTTACTTGGGATCGCAGCACAGATACCCCTCCCAGGATTGCAAGGCTGAAGGCTTCGGATGGAGCATTTTGGGGATGTGTGTCTGTGCTGCGATACCAAGTAAAGAACAGGAAAAGGGGATGAGGCCGGCAGCTAGAGAGGTGCTCTGTAGACCTGGGCTGAGTTGCACAGCTCTCGCTGGCTCAGCTGATCAGCAGGCAGCAATTAAGGGGCTGAACCTCCATGAGGTGACCGGGGAAGGGAAGGGCTGCCTCCTGTGCTGGCCACACCACCCCTTCACAAGGGCTTATTTTCAGGGGAGGGCGTATATTTATGCCCACCCCAAAAATCAGGCTTGGCCTTATTTTAGGGACATGTCGTATTTTCGGGGAAACATGGTAACAATAAGAAGCAGCTCAACAGTACATCAATTAAAATACCCATTGGCTCCTAAGCCAGTTTTGCTGTATTTCATGTACCAGCATCAGAAGTCATGATCTTATGTTAGTTCTTTCAGATACAAGTTTTTCTTTACAAAACCTTTTAAATGGAATTTTATCACAGCCAATAACAAAGCCTCTATAATTCAAACATTTCTTGAACACTATCATACGAAACAATAAAAAAATATCTTGAAATACACACATATGCACACATAAAGTATAATAATGATGGTTAATCCTTGAAAGTAAAAGTTTACCACTTGCAGCAAGAATGTAGTGTTGAAAAAACAACAGCTTTTGCAGACTCTTAAACTACTTAACTTGGCCAGCAACGTTCCCAAGATTCTGCAGCAGCTGTTCTTGTTTTTTAGGTCACTAAAAACCTTATGGATTAGTTTAATTCTCAAATGATCAAATGCCAGGATGATTACAATTTAAAAAGAACAATTCAACACCCTAGAAACATGGTATGATTTAATTGTCAGTTTCAGTCACACTGGCACTCTAGATTAGAGTTTTGAATTAAGAAACGTTGCTGAAACAAAATGTCCATGTTGTTTTTTATTCCCACAGTATTTCAGACTTTTAATAAATATTTTAATTATATTCACTTTAGTAATGAACAATTGATGGTATTCACAGAAATTGCTGAAATTTAAAACATTTTTGATTAAGATATCAGTATAAAATATTTAAGATATTAAAGAAATAAAATGTTATTTCATATTATACTTCTTTAATACCTTAAATGTTTTCTTTAAAATATTTTGTTTCTTTAAAAATAAAACTATATGAGACTGAATTTTGTAATCTAAAGACACAAATGTAAGAAGACAGATCTTTCAGAAAACGATGCATTCTAATTCATCGAGAAAAAGTCAGTAAGGAGGAATAGCAGACAAGCTAGTTACATGGTTTCTAGGATGAGTTATCAAAGAGTATCAATCTTATTATGAATCTTGGTTTGCTGCTTCTGCCAGTTGGCTTTATGTGTACAGCTCTCTTTCTCTTTCTATATAGCAAGTTTCTTTGAAAACTCTGTTCAATAAATTGCACTCAATGTAGTCACATTTTAGGCATTTTGTTTTTGTTTGAAATAGGTAAATTGTAAGAATATATATGAAAAGGGTGTTGTGATTCTCTAAGGCAAGTGTGTAGCTAGATTTATGCTATTGTGCAAATGACAAGGAAACACATTTCCAGGTAAATATTAATTTACCTGGAATAAAATTGTTGCCCATTGAGAAAGTTATGAATACAGATCCCATCCCAAAAATATTACAAAGAGTTTCTTTTATGTAGTCCCATTAATTTTATTTATTATATTAGTGCAATTATTATTATTTTTTCATTAAATGGGCCAGTTTCATCTATACTTTCAGATCTCTCCAGGTGCATCAATGAATGATTCTCTTTTATGAAACACCTGTTCAGTATATTGGAGTAAAATTAAACAATAATGTTAGCAAAGGGAAAAAATCAAACACTGCAATAAACTATGGGGAAAGTTCCTGTTCATAATTCTAACATAAAACATGGCTTTAAGTATACTGTACATGTGTGAGAAATAGCAGTGTAAAAATGCATAGTACTTCTGTGTGGACATAGTACTTCTGTATGCTCAGATTTTTGTTTCCTTCTCTAATGGGTCTGAATGGAGAAGAAACGAAGACCACAGAGAGGAAAATAGAACCTAGCTAATATAACTGTGCATATCTTAATACAGATGCCTATTTTTTCCCCTCCAATGTAAGGAGCAATTGTAAAACAAGACAGATTCATAATATTAATGGAAACTGTGATGGTATAAGATTGGTTCCTTTGGGTAAGTCACTTTGCAGAGGAGGAGCCACATGTGTTTCAACTGAGAACTCTAGGAATACATTGGCATAAATTCTAAGCTACAGAAATAATAAAGACAAACCATGTAACTAGAAACCATGTAACTAGCTTATCTGCTATTCCTCCTTACTGACTTTTTCTCGATGAATTAGAATGCACCGTTTTCTGAAAGATCTGTCTGCCTACATTTGTGTCACTTATCACTATTAGCAGACATGGACAACAGAGTTGTATTCTACAACATCAAAAAGCTCAGCTAAAGTATCATAAAGTGGAATATAGCTTGAAATAACCAAAGAAGAGCTTTTCTGGATTATGCCAGAAACTGATTTAATCCAGGCATTTGGTTTCAAGCTGAGCTTGAGAGGGAATTGAGAAGGAAACATAAATGTATCTGAAATAATATGAAGCCCTCACATTATTTCAGATATATCAATATGTACTTCCAACTTACCTGGGAATAACTTGGCCTTGCTTGAAGGCAGGGCTAAATATTGTATGTAAAAGGTTTGTGGACAGATTCATTGCAATATCAACAGTTCGTACATATGAATATAGCATTTCAATGGTACTAGACAGATGAGTCCATGTTACATGAAGCAAAACCTGCAACTTAAACTCAAGCGTTCTACATAATTTTCTCTGTGAGCTACTGATTTATTCAGAAAATTCTTGGTTGATATGTCAGAAAATAAGAAAAAAGTAATATAGATATGACAAATCAATATTTACTAGAGTAAATCATTCAAACTAATATTCAAGTGAGAAGTGAAATTAATGTAAATATTTTTAATACTACATATATAATATAATTTACAATCTTTAAAGATATTTTCTCTTAAAATTACTGTCCATCGAATAAAATGAAGGCCTAATTCAACTACTTTAAAAACAGAAACATTATTGATAAATATTAGTATACACTGAAGAAAATACTTGTGAAATGCTAAAAGTTAAAAAACCTCACCTTCACTTTTATTTCATAGGTCACTGTTATATTATCTAATAAGATAATTAAAAACATGCAAGCAGCTGGTACTGCGGCTAAACAGATTAATGTAATAGTCTGTAGTCATATGTGCTGGCAAGAGGTTCACCTCTTTGGCGAGGAGAAGGTCAGCTGCCCTTGGGAAGGAGAGAAAGACAGCATTTATACCTTCTAGTGGTATTACACTGCAAAAGATAGAAATTCATTGTTTGTTGATTGAAAGGAAAAACTTTAATTAAAGGGACATGTGATTTTTTGAAAATTATTATCTGGGTTTTGTGTAAAAGGAATACAATTTTTTCCTCCCAAAATATTGCAAATTCAAATCCATTAAAAATGTAAATATGTTCAAGAAGAAATTCATATTGATTGCATTGTCTGGTATTAAGTTCCTTCAAGGAGATGTTGCTCTAGATTTCCTTATCTATAGAAGCTGGGTAAAGGAATGTGTGAAAATCCACAATGGGCAATTTTGAAAGATGGACACCAGTAGGAAAATTCATCCGTCTAAAACTAATAGATTTATCTATCTGTCTTTTTACCTATCTATTTATCTGTCTATTTATTTTATATAGCCTTCATCTCAAACCAGTGTCTCTGCTCCTTTCTTGATATACTTAGATATTTTAAATTCTTTGCTGTTAGTTTTATTCTCTATTACATTGTTATATATTTAAAATTATAACTATAGTTTTAAATGCATATGTTGGACATGAAGAGAGGATTTTTTTCTTGCTTTAAAAATGCTAAATAAACATCACAATTGAATGTAATACCACTATGTATAAGAATGCACCACTCAATTAACTTTAAATAATACAGCAATATTGCTAAAATGGATCAAGTGTCTAAATCAGGGGTCCCTAACCCCGGGTCCATGGACCAGCACTGGGCCATGGCATGCCAGAAACCAGGCTGTGCAAACAAGCGAAGCTCCATCCGTGGGATGCAGGCAGCATGTGAAACTATGCCCCCTCCGGTCTGCGGAAAAAACTCTCTCCACGGAACCGGTCCCTGGTGCCCAAAAGGTTGGAGGCCACTGCTGTAAATGAGAAGACAAACTTGTATTAAGAATATCAAAAAAATTAACCCTACATTACAACAATTTCACTGGTTACTGGTCCATATTATTGGTAATCTATAAAAACATAAGAATTGTGAAGAACAAATTTCCTGAAGAATCAACATCTCCTCTATAGATGGCTCAGTTCAAAATCTTTTCATAGAAGCCCTTCTTTCAATCCCATCACCATCTGCAATGTAATGGGAGGCAACACGAAAGAAGGATTTGGAATTCTCAATCTAGTCTGCCTGTTACTTTATTCTTTTGCTATGGCAAAATCCTTTCAATATTTTTTAAAATAGATTTTTGGCCTGCCTAAAATTTTTCAATGTTCTTATTAACTGGCCCATATTTATTTAGAAATGATTATTTAATATAAATATTGCATACAATACTTTTACATTTGTTGCCATTTAATAATAATACTTATGTTGGGAAACAGGATAAATTACGCTCTTTATGTTCTAAAATACCAAACTGCAAAAAATGCAGGTAAGGCAAATGCAAGTAAAGTGTCTGCACTGCAACCATTAAAAAGCACATACTTTTAGACAAAAGCGGGGGAAAACCTATTAAGAGTTCCAATTTATTTGTGATGGGTTGAAATAAATAAAAATATAGATCAATAAAAAGAATTTAAAAAGACAAATGCCAACTTAAATCTTCTAGCCATATCTGTGCAAACCTCTTTTCATAATGAATCACTAGTTGACTCGTCTTTTATATGAAAGTATTTCACACTTCATGCTGATAAACTAGACATTCAGGCTAAAATTCTAGATGCGTAGTTGCAGAATACACTAATACATTTACCTCACAGTGCACAACATGAAACAAGGAAGATGAATATGTGATGAATATGTCAATTCCTACAACTATAAACGTGCATACTGTATTTCAGATTTTTCTACATCAAATTCAAAATGGTATAATATTAAAAACAGTAACATGCTTCTGTTTAGGATTAGATATAAATAAATGCATTGAATTGTAAAGATTGATCTTCTAGTTTCATTCATTATGTTAACAATTTCAATTATTTTCAAAGCTTGCTCAGAAGACACTGGAGATTTGACCAATTTCTATTTCTCCATTATTAATTTTTTACACAATTATACTTCATTTTAATGTTAACATTCCCACATTCCTGCTCATCAAGCTCTCTTCTGTTCTTTGCAATGTAATTTGTAACTTGGAGCCAGCAATTTACAGCTCGCCTCATTATATGTTTGGAGTTACTTGTTACTGAGCATAAAATATTCATTTCACACCTTAAATGCTGTAATGCTACTTAATAGCAGTGCCAGGTTTGCCAACTATTAAAAGCCAAGGCATTTTTTCTTCTTCTTTAATATACTGTATGACCTAGCTCTATCATTTTCACTTTCTAATTGTAACAATAAATTAATACTATACACTGCAATAAAGGCTGGCATTATTTTATGGTTTAGTATGATTTTAGCATTGTTATTCCTTGCAACATTAATTCTGAAGCAGAAGTGTTATTCTGTGATCTTGTAATGAAGATACATTCATAAGATGTTTTAAAACTATAACAGTTGACTATATGACAACATGGGGAGAAAAAGGCTAACTGCAATCTTATTCATATATCAATGAACAAGTATGATTCATTTTTTCAATAGAGCAGTCCACTATGTACAAAAGAACCCTTGTATAATTTAGTGAAATATTGACACAATGGTCAGATATGGGAGATTCCATTCTATATCCTATAATGGACGTCTCTGCATTTGCAGAGCAGCAGAGGTAGAAGACCTGGCTCACATCCTATTTGATTGTTGCCTGTATAAGAGGGTGAGAGACAGATACCTCAGTCTATATACTAAACGAATGGGATCCCCATATCAAAACAATTACCTTATGTGCAGCCAGAATTTGAAAACATTTAATACAGCACAGTACTTGAGCAAAATGGTTCAGTTGAAATTGGCGTATGTGAGACTGATTGGGGTAGATTGTAGGTGACACTGAAATATAATTTTATCGTATTTTATTTATCCATATATTACGTTATTGTATTTTATTCCAATCTCATTTTAAATTGTATTTTATTCCAATTCCATTTTAAATTGTTTTTATCAGATTTTAGTAATAATTTGTGTTTCGAACTCTGCACTTTGATATGGCCCATGGGCTAATCAATTAAGTAAACTAAAACTAATTAACTAAATGTAGTGAAATAAAGACTAAATCTGTATTTTCTGATTCTCCAAATAGTTAATTCCAAACAAATAAAAGTGAATAAAATTGTTCACATTCCCTCCAAATCTGAAACAGATACACGATGGTATCTGAGAAGTAGATAGTCCGGCCATAGTCAATACGTCTTGTAGGAAGTGGTAATTCCAGCACTCTTGAAAAAGGTGTTGATATGGCTCCTCTAGAAGGGTATACCTTGGATGTCCTTTTCCTACACACTATCATCCTATATTTAATCTCCCTTTGTGGAGAAAGCTGTGAAAAGGTGATGGGGCAATCAATGCAGTTCACAAAATAGCGTCACATGATTGTAGTGAAGTGAGCCCATAATTATTCAGACAGTTGAGTTTTACGCCAGCTCTAACTTTCAAAGTAGTTTTCAAGGGTAGTCCCATGTACAACACATTGTAGTTTACAAAGGAGCTAACTAAAGCATAGGTTTTTATAAAAAGAGTCTTCAGGTCCAGAAAAGGGTACAACTGGAGCACAAGATAAATTTGGGCAAAGCCCTTCTAGCTAGGTCATCAGAGTTCTAGCTATCAAAGTTTCTCACATGACAATATCCCTGCCCCAGTTTTGGAATAATGGCAGATTCCAAAACCCAAACACAAGCAGGCAATTCTAAGAGGGGAATACCCCTTTTCCTCCTACACTCATTCAGTTTGGTACCCATTAGTGGCAATCCTTTCTTAATAAAGACTTTAAAAAGCTTAATTAAAACTTACAAAATACAAGAACACTATTTGGGAATTTCCTTATCTTGACATATTAGATGTTAGTGACTTCTGTTGAGGGGCAATTGAAAGCATCCTGTCATATTGTATTACTGTGTGGTTTGGAGGTATTTCTGTTTTGGACAGGAAGCCTGTGCAGAGAGTGGTAAGGATGGCAGAAAAGATGATTGGAAGTTCACTTCCTTCTATCCAGGACATAGCATATAAGCGATCTTTGACTAGGGTCTGCAGTATTATCTGGAACACTACACATCCTCTCCATGACCAGTTTTCTTTGTTACCTTCTGGGAAGAGGCTTCACAGTATCCGAAGCAGGACATCTAGATTCTGTAATAGCTTTATACCATATAGTATCAACCTTGTTACCGCTCAAGATTCTTAACTCTTTTTTCTGCTATGTATTCTAAATTGTCTATGATTAATATATACAGTGCATTCAGAAAGTATTCAGACCCCCTTTGTGTTTGTCAATTTTGTTATTCTGCATCCTGATTCTGTTATTGAAATTCATTTTTTTCTCATTAATCTACACTCAGTATCCCATAATGACAAAGTGAAAACAGAAGTTTAGAAATGTCTGTAAATTTATCAAAAAGAAAAAACGGAAATATCACATTGGTATAAGTATTCAGACCCTTTGCAACAACATGTGTAATTTAGCTCTGGTGCCTCCTATTTCTCTTGATCGTTGCTGACATGTTTCTACATCTTGATTGGAATCCGCCTGTGGTAAATTAAATTGATTGGACATGATTTGGAAAGCACACACCTCTCCACAGAAGGCCTCACAGTTGACAATGCATACTATAGCAGAGCAAAAGTCATGAGGTCAAAGGAACTACCTGCAGAGCTCAGAGACAGGATTATTGCAAGGCACAGATCTGGGGAAGGCTACAATAAAATTTCTGCCATACTGAAGATTCCTAAGAGCACAGTGGCCTTCATCATTCTGAAATGGACGACGTTTGGCACAACCAGGACTCTTCCAAGAGCAGGTCGCCCGGTCAAACTGAGCAATCTGGGAAGAATGGCCTTAGTAAAAAAAAAGGTGACCAAGAATCCTATAGTCACTCTGACTGAGCTCCAGAGATCCTTTGTGGAGATGGGACAGAGCTCCAGAAGGACAACCATCTACAGCCCTCCACCAATCTGGGCTTTATGGCAGAGTGGCTAGATGGAAGCCTCTCCTCAGCGCAAAACACATGAAAACCCACTTGGAGTTTGCAAAAAAGCACCCGAAGGACTCTGAGACTGTGAGGAACAAGATTCTCTGGTCTGATGAAACCAAGATAGAACTGTTTGGCCTCAATTCTAAACATTATGTCTGGAGTAAACCAGGCACTGCTCAACACCTGCCCAATATCATCTCAATGGTGAAGCATGGTTATGGCACCATCATGCTGCAGGGGTGTTTTTCAACAGCAGGGACTGAGAGACTGATCAGGGTTGAGGGAAAGCTGAATGGAGCAAAGTACAGGGAAATTCTCAATGAAAACATGTTCTACAGCACTCAGGATCTCCGACTGGACTGAAGGTTCATTTTCCAACATGACAACAATACTAAGCACATAGCCAAGACAACACAGAAGTGGCTTAGGGACAATTCTGTGAAGTGAAGTGAAGTGGCCCAGCCAGAGCCCTGACTTGAATTCTATTGAACATCTCTGGAGGGACCTGAAAATGGCTGTCCACCAACAGTCACCATCTAATCTGACTGAGCTTGAGAGGATTTGCAAGGAAGAATGGCAGAAAATCCCCCAATCCAGATGTGCAAAGCTTGTCGCATCATACCCAAAAAGACTTGAGGCTGTTATTGCAGCCAAAGTGCTCCAAGCAAGTACTGAGTGAAGGGTCTGAATACTAATGCCAATGTAATATTTCAATTTTTCCTTTTGTAATTCTCCAAAGTTTGTATTATCTTTATTCTTGCAGCAAACAGAACTTTTGCCAGACATCAATAGTGCTAAGCTATGTAGGAAATATGTTGAAGCAGTTTGGTAATATTAATCTATTTAATATTACTAACAGTGCAAGATGTCTGTTTAATAAGTTTCAGCCATCATGATTAATTTCCTCTCAAACGCTTTAAGTAGATTATTCAGTTTATAGCTTCTGCCATTTATATGATAGAAACTAGCTACTAACTCCATTGTTTTGGCTGTAGAATATAAGGCCTAAACAGTGAATAAGTGTATTGTCAGATCACATGCATACAGACATGGCTGGTCACTGACATCAATTGCACAATTGCACAATTGCACTGCTATATAAACAGAAAACAACTGAATATCATATAGCAACTGCTTGAAGACGGGTCTTCTCTATCATGGAAGACATTCAATGCTAGACATTGACAGTGAACAAAACTCTATAAAAGATAATTAAACAGTTGGTTTGTAAGCGTTTATAAAATAAAGCATTGCACAGCAGGAGATAGAATAGGTTTATCAATAACAATTCACATCCAACTAAACTGATCTTTTTTGAAAGTTATTTGTTTAATTGACTATGGGATAAAATAAGTACAATGCATCTTTATTTCAGCAAAATATTTGATGAAGGGTCCAGAGATATGCAAGGAGAAAGATGACAAAATGTGGGTTGGATTATTCTACCATTAGAAGGATAAGATATGGTTGAACAATTGTACCCAAGGTATAGAAATTACTCTGCAGCAAATTGAAAGGAACAGTTGAGCGTCGTAATTCAGGACTCCAACCTAAACTATGTAATATTCAACAGATTTCTAAATGGCTTGGATAAAGAATAATAAAATATGATGATCAAATTTGCAGATGAAAAAGATGGGGGTGTAACAAATACCTTAGAATCTAGTAATCTTGAGAAGCTAGGCAGAACAATGAGCAAATACATCAAGACAAATTCTAATATGGGCAAATACATAGTAAATGTATTACATAGTATTACATTTGAATAGGTAAAATCAAAGGCATAAATATAGGATGGAAAATCCACAGTGGGTAGTATATGCAAAAAAAGATCTTTGTATCTCAATGGATCATAAACTGCACATGAGCAACAGTATGAGTCAACTGCAAAACAAGCAAGTGCAGTCCTAGGCACAAGTATCAAGATATGGAATAGATTGGAATGGAATGGGGTGGGATGGGATGGGATGGGATGGGATGAAATGGAATGCAATGCAACACCACAGAACAGAATAGAATATTTGGCTAAGTGTGATTAGATGCACAAGGAAATTGTCTCTGGTGCAGAAGCTCTCAACCAGAGGTGAAATGCTCCTGGTACGCCCCGGTTCGGGCGTACCGGTAGTGACGACCACCATTGGTTCAGAGAACCAGCAGCGGCCGCCGCTCTACTTGCACCTCACCCGCCTGGACGCCGCCATTTTTAGCATTTTAACCCTCTGCACATGCGCAAAGCCTTCTGTGCATGCGCAGAGGGTCAAACAGCGCACGCCCGGAGAGGCCGATGCAGCCCCTGCCGAGGCCGCCTTTCCTGCCTTCACCGCCGTGTGCTGCGCCTGGAAGGGGCTGCTGCCGCCGCTCTCCCTCCCCGCCTGGCTGCACACGTCCGCCTGCCCTCCCTCAGCAATCCCGCCCGTTCGCTTTCGTTTGGTGATGGGAGAAGGAGGAAAGTGACGTCTGCAGCCAGCCTGCCCTCATGGAGCACCGCGCTGTGTGGAAAGAGAAACTGAGTCTCAGCTTCTCTTTCCTCCTGGCCAGATCCATCCCCTGGGCCAGGAGCAGAAGCCGACCGCCTGCCTGGGTCGTTTGGAGAAGGAAAGGAAATTGTTTTCAGGAGGCAGCACCGTGATCCCCTCCCCGATTCAGAAAATGGGGCATGTGGAAAAAGAAGCTGAGTCTGCTGAGAAGGAAGAGGTGGAGGGCGCGCAGCTCTACGATGCGCATCAGGAAAGTGGGAGAGGAAAACACTTTTAAACCTCCATATCTTCCTTCTCAGCAGACTCAGCATTTCTTTCCACACAGCGCTGTCACACGCCCCATTTTTTGAATCAGGGAGGGGATCACGGCGCTGCCTCCTGAAAACACTTTCCTTCTCCAAATGACCCAGGCAGCCAGGCGGCTTCTGCTCCTGGCCCAGGGGATGGATATGGCCAGGAGGAAAGAGAAGCTGAGTCTGCTGAGAAGGAAGAGGTGGAGGTTTAAAAGTGTTTTGCTTGGCTCTGTTCTGATACTATGCCAAAACATTATGACTTCCTAGGTTCTTTCAAAGGACTCAATATATATGAAGGCAAACACCAGCTAAAGAACTGGCAGCCATGATATATGTAATAATAATAATGAACCCAAATGCTAGATCCAGTCTAAATATCTGGCTGTGAACCAACAATAGTAATAACAAGGTGCCCCCAGAGAGGCACTATCTTCACATGGTTGTGGGCGGATGACACCTATGCCAAAGTTCAACCATGCAGGACATGTCTTATCAAAGGAGCCAGACCAATAGTGTCTTTCCCTTAAATAATATGGCGAGACATAATTTACAGAAACTGATACTGGATCAATTATCGCTCAGGTCAACAAGGACAGTACTAAGTGTTGGAGTTTGTGGATATCTAGTGACAAATGGGCTATAGCACTCAGGACTGGTGGCTGAGCAATCAGAGCCAGCAGCTGCAGGACTTCTGGAAGAAAAGCTGGAATGTAAATCGGATACCACAAATATGTGAAAACTGAAAACAAAGTCTTCTTTTGTCCACACATTTTACATACATACATATGCTGATGCTTTATTTAAACTTATATTTGTGTTTGTCCATATGTTTTATTAATGATGTATATCAGTGATTGCATGACCTCTGTAGATGTCATATGCTAATTAAATAAGTAAGTAAGTAAGTAAGTAAGTAAGTAAGTAAGTAACAGAACAGAGGCTAGCAGATCAGCATCATTTTATAATATGAAATAAGGTATTCACAGAAGTAGAATTGGAAGAATTGAAAATATCTATTCGGGGCAAAGAAATTGAAACCTTGCCAGAAATATCTCAGATTATAGAGGTAAACCAGGGGAAGTCAGCAGTAGAGGAAGCCAGCATAGCTACTGAATTGTTTTCATTCCGAAATCAAGCACCCCTTCCTCTGCTTTCTCCTCAGAAAGAATAAAGAAAAGTGAAACAAATAATAACTGGATCAAGAACAGCACATACAAAAAAAGAATAAGGTTGGGTACATTGAAGCTTGTTCCAAAGAAACAGCTAGCACAAGAATTAAAAGATATCAATACGGTAATATCAAATATAAGCACCAACTCACAGCAAGAAGCAAACCAACTGATATACAGTTATAACTGAATAACTGAATTGCAAAATCAACAAAGAGAGAGAGGGGGAAAAAAGCCAAACAATGCATTACCAAAATGGAAGATAAGGTTGGAAAATAAGATCAGCACATTAAGGGTTAGGGTCAGCCTTAATTGACAAGATGATTTTGGGAAACTGCAAGAGAAAGAAGACCAACTTGAATGGATGTTGTATATAACAAGAAAGACTAAATAATGAATAAAAAAGATACATGACAAGAAAAACTATTACACAGCCAGTACATTAAAAAAACAAACAAAAAACAAAAACAAAAACCCAGACCAAGCAGATAACAAGAAGACCTGGCAATGGCTAAGAGCAGGAAAGTTAAAGACGGAGACAGAGGGGTAGTTCTGGCTGCACAAGATCCAGCTTTTAGAACAAATGCATTCACAAATGGCAGAATTGAGAAGACAGCAAATGTTGCTTCTACAAAGAAGCTGAAAAAGAGGACCACCTAGCTAGCTGCTGCAAAAATATCACACAAACAAGTAGAAATAATGGTGCACTGGAATATCTCTAAGAAATGCCACTTACTTACACACAAAAATTGTTGGGACCACAAAATAAACAAAGTAATAGAAAGTGAAGAAGATAAAGTGCTCTGGGAATTCAAAGAGACAAGCACCTGCCACATAACATTCCAGACTAAACAAATGATATTAAAAAAGACAAGAGTCTGGATGGTGGATGTGGCAGTACCTGAAGAAAGCAGAATAGAAAACAAAGAACTGGAGAAAATCACAAGATTCAAAGACCTACAAATGCAAGTAGAACTGTGGCAGAAGAAAGCAAAAATAGTATCAATAGTAACAGGCTTCTTGGATGCAATGCCATTAGTCAATTGCAAAAGGCAGCTTTAACATCCTGAGATACCTTTAACAACATCAGACAGTAATACTTGCTATCCCAGGTCCTTGAGAAGGACTCGGTTGGTGGATAAAAATGCCAAATCCAATCTACTGTAACTATGTGGCTGACTGTGGATGAACCATAATATATTGAAAAAGTATGCAGCTCAACTTCTTGTGACTCCTCACTTGACACAACATTCCCCAATCTGTCATCCTCCAACTACAATCCTCCAATCCTCAATCACATCTAAAAATTGAATTGTTCAAAATATTAGAATTGACAGCATATAATTTCATTTAATGAAATACTTGAAAATTTGGGGAAAAATAATAATTGAAAAATAGACTAATGGAAGTCAAGATGATTATTGGTAAGAATCTAAATAGCAGCTTGAAAGTACTCAAAGAAACAGTCACAGGCAATTTCTGATGAAGCTTCTTGGATGAAAAGCAAAATGTCTTCAAGGAAAAACAAAGAAAGTCCAGTTGCCTTTTGAAAAGCACCTTTGAGACAACCGTGACGTGGATGACTGAGAATCTCCATACACAGTCACAGGCAGATAATCTTTGTAAAATTATATGAGGATTGGAAGTGAATTTAAAACTGACAACTAACTTCCTTAACATATTTTACTATCTGATTATAAGAAGTTTATTTATAGATATTCCAAAATATACTGTTTCTTTTATATTTTTGAAATAAAATGTGTATGTACACAGTAAGTATCACAATAACTGGCAGTAACAAAGATCTTTATCAGCTATTCCAAGCTGTAGATTCAAAGTTTTTGAATCATCTTTCTGATTCACTTGATTTAAGTTCAGTAAACATTATGAGAATATATATTTAACAAATATAAATATACTTTATTTCTTCTTTCTTTATTAATGTAAATTTAAGAAAAGCTGTCTAGAAAGAAAAGTTGGAGAATTCTTACCTATATGATAAAAAGATCCCATCAGAATCCAAAGTAAGCTGTACTCGTCCATTTTCATTTGACACATCTGAAATTATAAGACACGAGAGTTTTCAGTATGTTAAGTGCAAAATGCAGAAATATGAATGCATAAAAATATTAGAGCTTTGGTTGGAGATACTGTGCAACTGGAGAACATGCACAATCACACCTTGGGAATATTTGTAAGACCTGAAATTCCTATGCTATAAAATATTTTTAATAGGCACTACACAATAAATAGTTTTCTACAGACATCTTTACCATTATACATGGAAAGTTTTAGTTTTGAACTTCAATAACTGATAATAGCTACCTTGTACTATACTAAAAAGCAAACAGTATGATATTAGAGAAATAAAATTGCATGGAAAAAGGTGTCACGTTAATACTCAATCAAGAGCTCTGATAAATCAAATTTTATAAATTTCTTCCTCTCTATAAATTCTACTAATGAACATTAATGTTAAATATTAAAATACGAACAGTACAATTTAGTCTCCAGATTGATTATCGTAGCACATTTCTTCTGAAAGACAGTAAAAACTTGATTTCATGGACCTAAGTGATTTCAAACTTAGCAGATTAAATTTGACAAAGTTTCTTAATTCAAGGTTTCTGGAAAGGCATTTCAAAGATCAAAATAGATGGGCCAAAGGGAAGGGAAGCAGTAGCAAAAGCACAAACACTGATGGAAAGATGATGGAAAAACTATTGAGATAATTTAAACTTTAAGCCTGTCTTGTGATGTGTTAAGAAAGTCCCCATCTCCAGACTATGTTGTCTCCCAAATTTGATGACTGTCCTTTTATCCCTCATCCAAAATATTTTTAAAGATGTTGAAGAGCACTAGTCCTAGGATAGGGCCTTAAAATACCCCACTGCATACTCCCCTCGATAAATATAAATCCATTAAGGATCACAGTTTGGGTATAGCAATTCAACCAACCACAAATTCATCAGGTAGTGGAAACATTCATCTCACACTGTTCCATTTTATAAACAATGTCAATTTTGTCAATTTTGTTATTGAAATGGGGCTTTGGTCTTGAACGCCTTTTCTCAGTGGGTTGCGGGATAGTCCAGGAATGGGTTGCTATAGTCTGATCTGCCTAGTTACTTAGTCTAGTTTTTTCGGTCACTCCTCCTTGCCTCTCTGCACATGCCCAGTTTTCGACGAAGTGATGGCTGAAAAAGAGGCTTGCGTAGAATATTAGAATAGTACGGCTCCAGACCCCACGGAATTAGTTAAGGGCGGGACTGGACTATCCCGCAACCCACTGAGAAAAGGCGTTCAGGTAAGATCAACGCCCCTTCTCCAGTGTAATTGCGGGATAGTCCAGGAATGGGACATACCAAAGCATGGTATCCCTAAGGGTGGGTAGCCGTTGGGTCTGGAGTCCCCAAGGCTAAATGGACCTGTTGTAAAACCCGCCTCCCAAAAGAAGCCTCCGCAGAAGCAAAGACATCCAACTTATAATGCCTAATGAAAGGCGAGAGGGTGGTCCAAGTGGCCGCCCGGCAGATATCCTCGAGGGATGCTTGCGTGGCCCATGCAGCGGTGGTGGCTGCACTTCTCGTGGAATGCACGGTGATGCGCCTGGTAGCCGAAAGCGACTGTGCTTCGTAAGCTTTAGCGATGCACGCTTTGATCCAGTGACCAATGGTCGAGGAAGACACTTTGGTGCCCATGGAAGTTGGTTGAAAGGAGACGAAGAGGGCATCCGATCTCCTGGTGGGCGCTGTCCATTTAATGTAGATTCTGAGGGCCCTCCTCACATCCAGCTTATGCCACCATCTTTCCAAGGCATGAGAAGGCCGAGGGCAGAAGTTTGGCAGGACAATCTCCTGGGCCCGGTGAAACCAGGAGTTGATTTTGGGGATGAAGGAGGGGTCCAGTCTCAGGATTACCTTATCCGGGTGGAAAATGCAGAGGTCAGCTCTGACAGATAAGGCCGCCATTTCAGATATGCGCTGAGCGGATGTTACGGCGACAAGGAACGCCACCTTGAGCATCAGGTATCTGAGGCTGATAGTTCTCAGGGACTCAAAGGGAGCCTTAGTCAAGGCCCGAAGTACCTTGGGGAGGTCCCAGGTGGGATATCTGTGGACCGGTGGGGGTCGCAGGTTGCTGGCGCCTCTTAGAAAGTTTCGAATGACTGGATGCCGAGTCAGAGGAACTTTCTTCTCACCAGTCAGCACGGTAGATAAGGCTGCGACATGATGCCATGAGCCAGGCCTCTGTCCAGGCTGTCCTGGAGGAAATCGAGGACCTGTGGAACAGAGGCTGAGACAGGGTCAATATGATGCTTTCTGCACCATCTCACAAAAATCGCCCATGTGGCATTATCAATCCTTATGGTAGATTGTTTCCTGGCCACCTGAATAGTCCGGATAACCTTTTCGAAGTAATTGTCCCTCCTCAAGAGGACCCTTTCAAGTGCCAGGCGGTCAGTTGGAGCCACTGAGGCTCTGGATGGTCCAGGACCCCCTGGCTGAGGGAGATCCACTGAGGAGGAATTCTCCAGGGTGGCGAGGCAGATAGGCTGACTAAGTCCGCAAACCACGGCCTCCAAGGCCAGTGAGGAGCCACCAGGATGATCTCTGCGCCCTCCGAGATGACTCTCTGTATTACCCCCGGAATCAAGGGAAGAGGAGGGAATGCGTACAGGAGCCCGGGGGGCCAGGCGCACCTGAGGGCGTTTGAACCCTCTGCCCCTGGGGTCGGAAACCTCGTGAAAAAGCAAGGTAGCTGGGCGTTCAGGTGCGAGGCAAAGAGGTCCACCAAAGGTGTCCCGAACCTGCGGCATATGTCCTGAAATATATCAGGGTAGAGACGCCACTCGGTGTTGTCCACCGTTGTCCTGCTCAGATAATCCGCCTGAGTGTTCGATGTCCCAGCAATGTGCTCCACCTTGAGGGAAAGGACAGTCCGTTCTGCCCACTGACCTATCTGTAGGTACTCCTCCATGAGGCGTCTGGAGCATGTCCCCCCTTGCCGGTTTATATGGGCCTTTGCCGTTACATTGTCGGTCTAAATGAGGATGTGACGTCCCTGCAATAGGCTCTGGAAGTGTAAGAGGGCCAGGTGGACTGCCCGCAACTCCAGCCAATTGATACTGTTGGCGAGATCCTGCGCTGACTGTCCCTGCACCACTTGACTGCCCAGATGAGACCCCCAGCCGAAGAGGCTGGCGTCGGACATGAGGATCACTCGTTCTGGCTCCGAGAAGAAGCTCCCCTTGGTGATGGCTGGGGAGCTCCACCAGTGGAGAGACCTTCTGACCTCTAGAGGGACCCTGACCTTGGAGCGGGAATTAGAGGTCTTTGCCCGCTGGTATGGTAGCAAGAACCACTGGAGGCTTCTTGCATGAAATCGAGCCCAGGGCACTATCTGCATGCAAGACAGCATTTTTCCCAATAGTTGGGAGAGGGTGGCCAAGGGAACTCTGGGGTTCTGCAGTATGTGAACTACTAGATCCCTGATGCTGATCCGTCTGTCCTGAGACAGGAATACCTGACACAAGGTGGTGTCTATTATGGCCCCTAGATGAGTCAGCCTGGTGGATGGAGACAGGTGGCTCTTTTGGTAATTTACGAGGAACCCGTGATCTTGTAGAGTTCGGATAGTCAATTCAAGATCCCCTTTTGCCCTGGTAAGGGAGAGGGCCTGGACCAAGATGTTGTCCAGGTAGCTTTGCAGTCTCATTGGGATCAGTCTCAGGTGAGCTGCAATGGCGGCCAGGACCTTGGTGAAACACTTTGGGGCCGAGGCGAGCCTGAAGGGGAGAGCTCGATACTGCATGTGTCTGCCTGCATAACTGAATCTCAGAAATTTGTGATGTTCTGGCAGAATTGGTATGTGGAGGTAAGCCTCTGATAGGTCTATGGATGCCAGAAATTCCCCGGGCCGAATTCCCTGCCGGATAGATGCTAGGGAACTCATCTTGAACCTCCTGTAGACCAGGTGGGTGTTGAGGATTTTTAGGTCCAGTATCACCCCCCACCCCCCACCCCCCGAGGACTTCGGTACAGTGAACAGGATTGAATAAAACCCCTGTCTCCACTGGTCCTCTGGAACAACCTCTATGGCATGGATGTCCAAGAGGTGACTTATGGCTTGTTCCATGAGACCCCGTTTGGCGCTGTTGTTGGAGACAGGGCACTGCACGAAGCGGTTCAGGGGGTGGGAGAGGAACTCCAATGAGAGGTCGAATCGTATGGTGTTCAACACCCAATTGTCGGTGGTAGTTGACAGCCACTGGTCTACGAAGAGGCTCAATCTGCCTCCTATGGGGGGGAGGGACTACAGAGTCATTTCTGCTTGTGGAACTGGCAGGTACCAGTTCCACCAAACAGCCGCTTGCGGAATTGACCTGGCCTGTCACAAAAGGAGGCCCTATCCTGCTGTCGGGACTGGCCTTGAGCATTGGCTCTTCTCTGGGGAGGGTTCTCCTGGGAGTAATGAAAGGACTGCCTCCTATAAAAGGGTGTGGACCTCCTGTCTGCCCTCCTGGTAGAGGAAGGGAGGACCTTGCGCCTCTCTCTGTTCTCAATGAGAAGTGGGTTGAGAGGGTCTCCAAATAGCATGTCTTAAGGCGATGGTTTGCACTGGAGACAGTGACAAGGTCGCTGGCAACTGTGGCTGAAAGGTCTAGAGGTGGCGGTCCTGCCGGATGAACCGGACTAGCCAGCACACACAATGGATTAATGCCTGTTGGCTAAGGCTCAGATGGTGGCAGTCTTGCCGGTCAAGCCAGCACATACAATGGACTGATGCCTTGTTTGCTAAGGCTCAGGAGGTGGCGGTCTTGCCGGTCAAGCCGGGCTAGCCAGCATATACAATGGATTGATGCCTTGTATGCTAGGCTCAGGAGGTGGCGGTGTTGCCGGGCAAGCTGGACTAACCAGCACACACAATGGATTGAAGCCTGATGTTGAAGGCTTAAGGTGGTGGCGGTCTTGCCGGCAAGCCGGAACTAGTCAGCACACTCACACACAAATGTACCACCTGAGAAGGTGTCCAGGGAGCGGCGTTCCCAGGGGAGCCCTGAGGTAGCCAGCACCTGCTTGCCAAACAAGCTTGCTTAGTGACCCGTTGTTAGGCCTCTGCCTAGGTGAGGGAGAAGATTTAGGCCAATCGGGCTCTCAAAATGGCAGGCGCAGCTACTGGAGCTAAGCAAGGGCGCCTGAAACGATGGCCAAGGGAGTGGAAAAGGGACTCCCAAGGATACCAGGGGAGACCCCTGTGCCAGCGGCTCCGCTATGAACTAGCGGAGTCCTATTTGGAGATCGAGGGACAAGGTGTGATCCGTCATCACTAAGTGAGTCGGCTGCGACGCTTAGTGTCTGTGCACCAATCTCCGGAGCTATCGAGTTGCAAACAGCCGTAGAAACTGCCCACAGAAGCAAGGGACAGAGGCGCTAGTCGGCAGTCACTAAATGGGTCAGCAGCGCTAATTAGTGACTGCGTGCCAAAAACCGCTTCGGAGCTGTTGGAGGCTTCAAAATGACCACCGAGGCTGTTAACAGCTCAAGCGGCTGAAGAGAGCAGCCGCGGCTGCAAGGGCTCCAGGTCCCAATAATACAGCAAGTCCGAAATTTATGCTCCGGTGGCTCCAATTATGCCCGATAGCAGCAGGGCACAGAGGCCAAAGGCCAACCGCTGTTGGAAAGCGGCCCGATAGCTCTCCCTCTTATTTTATTATTATTATTATTATTATTATTATTATTATTATTATTATTATTATTATTATTATTATTATTATTATTAAATTTCTTCTTTTTTGAGAATGGAGTGGCCGAATTGGAAAGAATAAACCTGAATCCAGGAATCCAGATGTCCAGGAATGGCTTTTGCTAGAGCGAATCTGCAATGCGACTTCTTTCAGATCTGACTTGAGTCGGAAACTGGGCATATGTGCAGAGAGGCAAGGAGGAGTGGCCGAAAAAACTAGACTCAGTAACTAGGCAGATCAGACTGTAGCAACCCATTCCTGGACTATCCCGCAACTACACTGGAGAACTAAGTATTTTAAAACCACAACATTCTCTTGGTCTACTAATCTAATCACTTTATCCAAAAAAGCAGTATGATTTATTTGGCAATGTCTATCTTTAACATAGTGGTTTCTAGTAATCACTTTTCTTTCTATGCACTTTCAAACCTACTGCTTATCTTTTCAAGGATTTTCTGGGTATTGATATCATACTGATTGCTCTACAGGTACTTCTATGCACATTTCCCCTCTTTTTAAAAGATTGGAACAACAGAAGATCATCAATGTTTATTTTGGGAAAAAAATCAATTCATAGAGCTAATTGATTAAAAGTATTATAGTAACGAAAATTGCAGATTTAAGATAGAAACTACATTTGTCCATATTATTTTCTGCTTAAGTGTGTGTGTGTGTGTGTGTGTGTGTGTGTGTGTGTGAGGAAGGATAATCAATATATTATTTATTAATTGTAGACAACTTTACAATATAAATTTGTAGTTGAAAATGATCTTTTTTTCTTTTTCTCTTTGTAAGTTGCATATAGATCTTTATTATTAAAGTTATAAAAGAAAAGTAATTTGCTGCTTGGATAATCTAAACATTTTGAATTTCAAATTTTACAAATCAAGATGAAAAGACAAATAATATAACCAAAAGAATATTGTATTCTTTTTTGTAAAAAAAATAGTTAATGTTTGATCATTATTAATCACCATGGTTTCTGCTCTGAAGTAACTTAAGAAAAAAAATCATATACCAATATGTATATTTTTAAAAGGGCACAATCTGTGATCTTAGAGAAGAAAAAAGGGAAAAGGAAAGAAGTTGCTTACATTACAAAGTTGTGAAATGCAATTGCATATTTTTAAAATACCACATACTTTCATTTTAGCATATCTAAAGCTTAATAATTTAATGATTTATTCAGTTTTAATTTATACCTTCAAAACATTCTGAGATGCCACTGGAGATCATAACAGTGGTCCTGGTTAAGTCAAATAATAATTAGAGCTTTCACTTTAAAGATGAGATTATTTTTAATTATTGAGTGAAGTACTTGAGGTACCATACTTATATAATTACACTACTCATTAAATGGTTATTGAAAGCTGAAATGTAATTTTAATGACAGCTACCTATTTTTCTTTGCACACTTTGTAGATGACAGATCAGTCAAGAATACTGGTTTGCTCAAAATTTCTTGCAGCTGCAGTTGAGCTTTCAGGTGTAAAACAATTAAGCTGTGCTTATTTTAAAACTTTTTTAAAAAGATGCTCTCTCAATTAAGCGGTATTTTTATAAATGCAGAAATAGCAAGGAAAGTAAATTGGCATCCAAGAAGAATAAGTGGATATTTTTCTTTTCTGTAGTGACAGCAGACACAGTATACAAATATGATGCTAATATATACAATTCTTGAATTTTAGCCCTTGGAAGAAAACTGCTGGGGGGGGGGAGGTCAAAAGGTATGGCAATACTATCTAATACTAATAATTATAAATGTAAAAAGATTCCTGCTGAGCCAGAATTTACAGTAATTTATTTTTATAAAGATTTTTAGGTTTATCACTTAAGAATACTTTCTAATTGATTTGAAGATCAAAATATAATACAATCAATTCTTCTTTCTTTTTCACTGTGAAAATCAAACAGATTTGTTTCATTAACAATATTAAATACAGTATTTTAAAATTATCTGCATAGGGAAAGGCATTATAATTTAGAAAAAGAGCAATTGCTTTGTTCCTAGTTGAAATTAATTATACCAAATATTTATGAAAACATCTGTTCCATACAATTATACATTTTTAATTCTAGCACTGATAAGTTCAGGGTTTTTTTTCTATTTGAAGCATGGCAGTTAAAGAATTAAAAATATTATGGGGAACATACAACTTGGAAGTTTTATATACCACACATGTGAAATTTCTCTCTCTGTAAAACAAAACCCATTTATAGAAATTTATAAAAAAAAAAACCCCTGCATTAAGTCAAAACTCACTATTTGATGAAATACAAAAATAGGAATAAAATGAAATTTAAATTAAAAGTTAAACTATTAACTTTTGCTTAGTTATATTATAAAGTACATTTGATTATTTTGATGATGGATATCCAGTTGCTGAAGACAGTATACCAGATACCGCTTCCACATGACAACAGAGGGTGCTACAGAGTTTAACATCAGTAAGAATCAGTGCCAGGAGCTTTCCTTTTGGACTTTTTGTATAACACCCTTGCAACTACAGTGTTAAATTCAATTTACACCACCTAAGTTTTAAAAATGATTAAACAGAGCAAGCTTGAAGCAGCATACAGAAACCAAATATAGCTTCTTCAGCTACAGAATTGTGTACTGCATTTTGGATAGTTCTAAAATAATTATTAGGCTACAAAAATTCAGAACACCATATTTTTGTATTAGATGTAGAAGTTCTTCAAGTAAAGATGTAAATTATATCAACATTTTTAAGGAGAAAATTATCTATACAATAGTCATTGAAAGCTTTGATTACTTTAGGAAATTTAATTCTTTTTCTCCTATTTGGTAGTAATCCCCAGTTGTTTAGGTTAAAAATCTTTTAAGCCATTCTATATGAAGTAATACAAACATTTAAATTCCTCATTGAATAACCAATATTAAATATAAAAGTCTCTCAATTTTATTATTTCCAGAAGCACAGAAATTTAATCCAAATTAATCTGAAATTCAACTCAATTTAATGTAATTTTTTTGCCTGTGCAACTAAGGAACAGCTGCTTCTTGGTCCCCCTTACCAGAAATGTGGCATAATGGGAGCTACTAACATTCTTAGTAGCTGATGAAAGCATTGCTCTTCTGGAGGGCTTCTGGCGACTGACAACTTCTAAATTTAGTCATTATATTATTTTGTATTTTAATGTTAATTTAATTTTGGATTTATATCTTGCTTTTAACACTTATCTTCTCTAAGCCATGTTCATCTGGTTTCAGGTAGTTCAATAATTGTTATAAACAAAGTTGTATATTTACCAACCATTTGTTTAGCGACTGTTTGAAGTTGCAAAAGTGCTGAACCAGTGTTATTTACCACTGTCGCACCACCCCCATGGTCACATGATTGTGATATGGGCACTTGACAAGTAGTCACATGCGGCTGCAGTTTCTTCATTCACAATTATCACTATTCTCAATCTTTGTTGGCTTCCTACAAGTAAAATCAATGAGCAAACCAGCAGGGAAGCTTGGGTAAATATCCCCATGGCCTGAAATTGTTCTCATGTCTCTCTACAACCACCTGTGCACTTCCCCCACCTGACATCAGCCGCCCGCAGGCCAAAAATCACACATACTTGCCACTTACTTGCCTGTCAGCCTGCTTGCAAGCTGCCTGGGATTTGCAACTCCCTTGCCTAATGACCCCTGATTTTTGTTTAACAATGGCAATAGGGACTGCTGAGATGGCCACTGCTAAGTGATGCAGTCCTGTGATGTTTTGCTTTATGATTGCATCACTTAGCAACAGAAACTCCAGTCACAATTACTACAGTTAAAGTATAACTTTAATATCTAGAATCAAGGTTTTTTCCCCCATTTTGCACTTTTTACTCTATTTTTCTACCTTTCCTTTATTTTGTACTAACTTTTTGGTAATTACAATATTGAATTGTACTTGAAAAAACCACAAAAGCTTCATGATTATTCTGGGTTATTGTGATGGTTTTTTTTTTTAATGTCAGTTACCAGAAGATTCTATACTTAAGCACAATTAAAATAATCCATATTAAAGTATAATTGCTTACCCCATTACTTTCTTTAGATCTACTTGTCTCTACCAGTATATCCAACATATGAAAATTAATTAATTAATTAATTAATTAAATGCATATGGCTGCCAAACTTACTCAAGGTGACTCCAGGGAAGGATCAGTACAAAAACCAATAAATCCAATTCCCCTGGCAACAATCAGACCAGCCACTTGATGGGCTCTATGTAACTCTGGGATCCCCAGGCCTGTTGGCAGAACCATGTTTTCAGGGCATTGCGAAAGAGTGTAAAACTGAGGGCCAATCTTATCTCTGCAGGGATGATATTGGAGGGAACCACTACGGAGAAGGCCCTTCTTCTTGATCCCATTAGATTAGGGGTCACTAAACTATGGCTTGCGAGCTGCATCGGGTCCTCTGGAAGGTACCTTCCAGCCAGCCAGCTCCTCACTTCTGAACGATTCTGCCCTGATAGATCTATTTGCCACCTCCGCTTCCCTCCCACAAAAGAAGTGGCCGCTGAGATCACCACTGCCTTTCCTCCCTCCCCCCTTAGGGAAAACGAGGGGGATGCACATGAAGACTGCCTGCCTGGCCGGCAAGGAATCTGCTGCATTGCGCTGAAGAATTGAAAGATTTGGCTCCTCCAAACCTTAAAAAGGAAATAATATCCCACAGGGATAATGCAATGAGAAGACAACTCCTTGGGTCCAACTAGGTGACACTGTTTTATGGAAAAGACCTAAAGCATATCTACTGTGCCAGATCTCACATAAACTACAACTGCAGGTAAGTGTTCCACAAGTGTCCCACCCCTGTCCCATGAAGGGCTTTATAAATAACAACCAGCACCCTGAGTTGCACTTGGATCCTAATAGAGAGCCAATTCAACTCATGAAGAAGTGGTATTACATGGGCATCCTGAGATACATTCATGATTACTTGAAGCACAATATTCTATCCCTATGGCAGTTTCAGTGATTTTCAAGGATACTTGACTTGATGAAGGCATGGTGCTAGCTGAGACAGGGAGTAACTAGGGCCATGATGGCGAACCTATGGCATGCGTGCCAGAGGTGGCACGCAGAGCCCTCTCTGTGGGCACGCGAGCCATCGCCAGCTGCTCTGCTGGTTTCCAGCACGCACATGCGCGCCGGCCAGCTGGTTTTCACGGGTGCCAGAGCGCCGGAAAACAGCCTGAAAACGGCCAAAAACCAGGGCGTTTTTCGGGGCGTTTTTCAGGCCATATTCCGGGCTGTTTTCAGGCCGTTTTTCAGGCTGTTTTTCAGAGCTATTTTCAGGCCATTTTTCGGGTCATTTTCCAGGCTGTTTTCAGGCTGTTTTTCAGGCCATTTTTCCAGGCCGTTTTCCAGGCTGTTTTCAGGCCGTTTTCTGGGCTGTTTTCAGGCCGTTTTTCAAGGTCATTTTCAGGCTGTTTTCAGGCCGTTTTTTGGGTTGAAAATGGCCCAGAAAATGGCCCAGAAAATGGCCCGAAAAACAGCCTGAAAATGCCCTGGAAAATGCCCTGAAAACACCCCAAAAACGGCCTGAAAACACCCCAAAAACGTTCTGAAAATGGCCCAGAAAACGGCCAGAAAACGGCTCAAAAATGGCCTGAAAAATGGCTCAAAAAACTGGCTTGAAAACTGCCCAGAAAATGGCCTGAAAATGGTCTGGAAAATGGCCCGAAAAATGCCCAAAAATAGGCATGCGCAGACCGGCCAGCTTGTCTTTGGGTTTCCGGTGCTCTGGCACGCGCACATGCACGCATGTGCATGCGTGTTCCAGTTTGGGCACTCGGTGCCAAAAAGGTTCGCCATCACTGAACTAGGGCATAAATGACCATTAATATGGCCTCTCATTCCAGAAAAAGAAACAGTACCCAAGATAGAATTGTGCAAATACCTTCCTGCCAGTTGTTCATCCAGCAGGAGTCAAGAATCCAAAAAGACTACTAACTGCGTATTAGTTATGTTTGGGGGAGTGTAATCTAATTCAGGACACACAGACGGAGAGTTCTCAGAGTGTTGGGAAATCTTAAAACTCACAGCTACTTGCTGGATTTGAGAACAAGCCTGTTTTTGCTAATCATACTCCTACAGCCTCCAGATACTGGGCGAAATGGCGTTCCTTGGTTGGAACAAGATATAACAATGTGCATTGGCATACTGATGACATGTATCCCCATACTGATAAATGACCCAATAGATTCATGTAGATGTTAAATGAGAGAGTAGAGCTGTTGGGAATGCAACAATCCAGGAACTCTGGGGTAGATCTGTCGCCCTACCAACTCTGACTGGAATTGACTATAGAAAAAGGAATAGGACCAACATAACATCCTACTTCCTATCCTAAATCCTGAAGCTGATCTAAATGGATACGATGATTGATGTACCAGTTATAGAAAGCTGCAAGAAGATACAGAAGGTTAGTATTACTTCCATCCAGTTTCTGCCTGAATAATTTAAGATTTAATTCATGTACTCTCTTGCAGCTCCATTTGAAACAAAGCTCACCTAACAAGGCAGGCCTGTAATTAACCTTGTTGCAGGAAAGATATGGAAAATACAAAAGGCAGCAGGGAATGGAGGAAAGTGTGAGGAATAAACTCAGTATTATTATTTTGAACAGACCCAACTTGATTGATCCAATCCTTTTATCTTCCCAAAACAGAACACATAAAACATAAAAGTTTACTAGACCAAAATGATACAGGTATCCATTTAATAAATTATCCGTTAATAAAAGATAGATATATTTAGCAAGGTAATATTTTACTTTCAGAAAAAAAGTATTATTCTATAATTCCAACTGCATTTCATGATCTCAGCTAAAAAAAGAGTTTACAATTGAACACTGTTTTAAATATTAAAAGAATTTATATTTGCATGATGCTGGAAACATGATTTCTAACTTCATTCCTATATTCCACATCAAATGTTATTTTATTTATATGATAATATTGAATTTTATTCATTAGTATTTAATATCTTTTCAGGTAAAATACTAGTCTATATCTATGACCATAAACTGCTTCCTGTAAAAATCTCTTGTGCTAAATGTCCAAACATTTTCTGGCTATTTAAAGTAATTGTTTGGAGAAAGGCATAGTTTTGTTCCTCCCCTCCCCAAAAGCAATGTAGATGTGAAAATGGAGATCTGGGACCCCTGAATCACAGCCTTAATTTATAACTACTGAAATAAGAACAGCTAAACTGGTAAAATAATAGCGATAAGTGCAGAACAGAGTTTGTATAACAGTATCTAAAATTAAGATGCTGCTATAATATTTTACTTAGAACAATCCACATGCTATTAAGATAAATTCCATCACAATTCCACATTTTAAAAGATGCCAATATCCACTGCAGTTACATATCCATTGAATATTTTAAAAGATGCAAATATTCTCCAAATTAGATTTCTGTATGGATAATTTGTTAGTATCTTTGTAAATATTATTGTGTAACTTTCCATACCAGCAACACAGCATAACCTGATGCTTATTGATCCAGAGGTAAAGCCCAGTGTTCAGTAGACTAGATATAAACAGTATGATATGCACTTTATCTATCTCACTAATAATGAATAAATGCCTTCCTTCCTTCCTTCCTTCCTTAATTCATTCAAAATTTATATGACAGCCTAGAGTATATCATATGATGACTCTAGACAGTTCACAATAATTCATAAAATCCACAGTTAAAAATGAAATACCTTTCCTGCCAGGCTCCAGACTAAACTTCCCTGCAGCTCAAACCCTATCCCAGCCCAATGCTCTGGGAAACAGCCAGGTTTTCATAGCTTTCCAGAGGACAAAATAGTAGGAATCTCAAGGCTGTTCTAAAAAATTGGGGCAGACAATAAGAATATATACTTCTGAGATCCTGTCAAATGGCAACCTCTAAGGTAGGAAATCCGGAGCACACACATCCTGTCTAGTAGAATAGATTGGACAGATAATCTTTGGCTTAGAACTTGGAAAGGATGACTGAACTGGTCTCTCCAATGGCCAGGAAATAGCACTGATACTATAAATATCTATCATTCAACAAATGCCAGCAACAGACTTTGCAAGTCTTAGAGACTATGCAATCAAGATGGCTCTGGACCTGTGATGCCAGGGAAAGGTAACTGTTATGATTTCTTTATATTTGTCATCTTTGGTAACGTGGTTAGTTTTTGATTGAAAGGACTTATTTGAAAGTCAGTTTAAAATTGCAGGAATTAAAAACCCTAGCCTTCTACAAATGTTAACTGCACGTGAATCAATGCTGTTAATATAGATGTACGTTAAGTGCAAATTATGAAAAAATATATCCATCCAGAAACCCACATATCGTGTTTCCCGGAAACTAGGACCTGTGCAGATAAGCCCAATTGGGCTTTCGAGCACATGTGCTAGAATAAGCCCCCCCCGAAAAAAAGCCCCCCCCAATACTTAGACGCATGCACAGCTGCCGCGCAAACAACATGACGTGAGGAGGCGAGGCCGGAGAGGGGGGAAAGGGAGGGGGGAACATGCCCCACGTGCCCCACATGCACCTGCCATCCACATGGAACGGCCTTGCGGAGGCCGTTCCCGCAAACCCTAACTTGCACCCCCTTTCTCTTAGTGTCGGCCGCAAAAAGAGCGGCCGCAAAAAAAGTCTTGTCAGTCCTAGCCATGTCAACCTGGGACTGGGGGGAGGGGGACTGGTGCCGGAGCTCCGAGCTGTGGCCGGTGCGGGCTGTCTGCACAGCCATGAAGCGGGATCGGCGTGGCCGGTTCTTGCCTGCAGCATTGCGAGGATCAGGTCAGAGCTGCTGCCGCCCGAGATCAGCAGGCCAGATAAGGTGAGCCAGACGCACCGCTACTGCTCGGGAGAAGAAGAGAGAGAGCCCATTTCTCATGTTCTTCTCTTCCCGGGCGGCGGCAGCGCGTTAAGCTCCCCGAATCTGGCCTGTCGATCTCGGCCGGCTCGGTGGCTTTTATTATTTATTCGGAATCAAGCCAGCCTCTCAGCGTAGCCCAGCGCCGAATCCTGGCTCCTTTGCAGGGCAGGCGGGACACTCGGGGGACGCACATCAGTTGCTTTTCCTTGGGGGGGGAGTGGGGGAGAGCCACAAACCCAGCGGCGTCCTCCTTCGAGCAGAAGGAGACGAATTTCATCAAGGCTGGGCTGCATTGTCTGCCAAAGCGGCAGGGTTGTGTAGCAATAGCAATAGCACTTAGACTTATATACCGCTTCATAGTGCTTTACAGCCCTCTCTAAGCGGTTTACAGAGTTAGCATATTGCCCCCAACAATCTGGGTCCTCATTTTACCCACCTCAGAAGGATGGAAGGCTGAGTCAACCTTGAGCCGGTGAGATTTGAACCGCCGAACTGCAGCTAGCAGTCAGCTGAAGTAGCCTGCAGTGCTGCACTCTAACCACTGCGCCACCTCGGCTCTAATAGGGAGAGAGAGAGCGAGTGGGTTGGGGTTGCCTTCGGGTTCGGTCTGACCTCGCAGGCTCCGTTAATTCCAAAGATTCCGGAGCTTGCAAGGCCCAACAGGAAAGTCCACCGCAGACAAAACGACCTCCCTGTGCGCACCCCTTTTCCCCGTCTGCGGCTTTCCCCTGGACTTAGTTAGTTGGGCGCTGGTTGTTTGCAGAAGGCAAAGCGGGGTCTGTCCGTCGTTCCGACTGGCGGGCAAAAAAGTCTTCTTGGCGGCACTTGGCTGTTTAAATAAATCATTGGGAAGAGAGTCCACGGCTATCTCTCCTCCCCGCCGCCGCCACCCTTTCACGCCCGACTTCCTTTCCAACCAGAGCATTACACAACCTTGCCGCTTTGGCAGACAATGCAGCCCAGCCTTGGTGAAATTTGTCTACTTCTGTTCGGAGGAGGACGCTGGGTTTGCGGCTCTACCCACTTCCCCCTCAAGGAAAAGCAACTGATGTGCGTCCCCTGAGCGTCCCGCCTGCCCTGAAAAGGAGCTGGGATTCAGCGCTGGGCTACGCTGAGAGGCTGGCTTGATTCCGAATAAATAATAAAAGCCACTGAGCCGGCTGAGATCGGCAGGCCAGATTCAGGGAGCTGAACGTGCTGCCGTCGCCCGGGAGGAGAAGAATGTGAGAAATGGGCTCTCTCACAGTGCCTCCTCTTTCTCTTCTTCTCCTGAGCGGCAGCGGTGCATCCGGGTCACTGAATCTGGCCTGCTGATCTAGGGCGGCAGCGGCTCTGACCTGATCCTCATCGGCAATGCGGGCAAGAACAGGCCACGCCGATCCCGCTTCATGGCTGCGCAGACAGCCCGCACCGGCCACTGCTCGGAGCTCCGGCGCCAGTTCCCCTCCCCCCAGTCCCAGGTCAACAGGGCTAGGACTGGCAAGGTTTTTTTTGCGGCCGACACCAAGAGAAAGGGGGCGCGAGCTAGGGTTTGCGGGAGTGGCCTCCGGGAGGCCGTTCCGCGTGGATGGCAGGTGCATGTGGGGCATGTTCCCCCCCTTCGCCCCCCCACCTCGCCTCACCTCGTGCTGTTTGCAAAGGAAGCAACAAAAAAGCTGCCACGATTGCTGGAGGCAGCAGCCTGAGCGGCACCGGCAAAGCAGCTAGTTGGTGCTCCGGCACCAGTCCCCCTGCCATGGGCCAAGGTTTAGGGGCCTCCTGCACCTCCAAAATAAGACCCCCCCTGATAATAAGGCCGAGGCCATATTTTGGGGGTCAAAGAAAATAAGACCCTGTCTTATTTTCGGGGAAACACGGTAATTATATTGCATAACAGTCTCCAAACATTTCAACCAATAAAAATCAACAACTTCATTGCTCAGTCAATTCTAGTATCATGGTAATTAGAAATGGCAGAAAGTATACAGCAGTCTGGGAAGCTACAGCACAATGCTTTTGTATATCTTATTTTTTGTTTATTTTTTGCCATAAAAGCGGTGTCGCTTTCGAAGTTTCCCTGCACAATTTCAAAAATCATGGAATAGCTCTGCCTGCAAGGAGAAAAAAAGGCTGTTTATTATTTAAATTAACTGATGTGGTCATTCTGTACTGAAAGTTGCTTGCCTAGAAATGTGTCCTTGCTCCAATTATTCTACCACCCCAAAAACTAGTTCTCAATGCGTGCCCTGACAGAGAAAACAACTGAATACTTTGAGTATGAGTAGGCATCATACAAGCCTCTATGGCAGAAGGCATTGGTGGTTCACCCTATTACAGTGCTTTCCTATTTTAAAGAATGGCCAGACACATTGTTGTGTGGTAGCAGTTTATTCATACTTGATCAAAAGCTAGCAGATAATTAAAGGGATTCATTGAGTGCTAGAAAAAATGCCCTTCCATAAATTCCAGACATAGATTAAATCAAAGATTTTTAATATTCTAGGCAAGATGCAAGACTGTACCTTTTAAGAGTTTTACTGTGTGGCTTTCACAGTAGCATATTCAAAAGAATGTGAAACAATGAACTCCTCACTGCTGCCTAATTGCTCTGTTGTGGGAGGCTACAGGCTAAACACTCAATTGAATATTACCACCCAACTGTTTTCCTAATTACAAATCATTACACTGAGAAGATTTTTATAGTTAAGATAGAAAGAAAATATATGTGAAAACAACCCAAAATATTGCTAAATAGTTAGAAATTAAGCATAGGGTCAGAGAAATTCTAAATAGCTGTTCGGTTAGAATGAAAGCAGAAGTCATCACTACCATCATAAAGTTATACTAAATGTTATTTAGCTCCAGAATAAAATAATTTCTCTAATACCAAAATGTAAAAATCTGTTACGGCCTCATCTGAGGAATATTCCTAATAAGATGGTAGGTGATGTGATGTTACTGAGCTCTTTGCAACAGTTAAATCAGGCTTTGATACCGGACCTGGAATAAAATACATCCTCACTAGGCTAAGGCTGTTTGTCCTAGATGCCTCTAAACAGAGAGGCAGATGAATAAAATTTTAGCCAAATCAGACTTGAAGCTGAGTTGATCGAAGATTTCTATACATTTGGATGACCTTCTCACTAAAAAAGGCTTAATGAGCATCATCAAAGTAAGTGCAGAGTAGTTACAGCCTTCAGTATAAAACCTTCTGTTTGCAATGTAAATATAAATAATACAGAAAATGAAATCTTTTCAGATGAGGATACATTTGTCATCTCATTTTTATACCATACCATGGAGATTTAACTCTTTTCAAGCCTGTTGTCTTCTCCATCATAGTAGTCTTCTTAGAATGGTGACTTTGATCAGGAAAATAATATGGGGAAAAAAGGTTAAAAATCTCAAGCAGCTATTCAGCAATCTATGCATGGACAATGAAAATTTGAGAAATCTGATTAAATGCCCCTCCGATACAACCATAAAACAAAGGTAACATTCCCAAGGAAATGTAGATGCTTTTACAGAATGCTGGTTTCCATCCTTTTGCAGAAAACTGTGCTGGAATTTCAATTTAACTACAAGTAAAATATTGCTGTCTGCATTCCTCCCAGAAAATTCCATGGAGAAGGTTTCAGAAATTGCAGAATACAAGTTGTCTATGGAAGCATCCAAGTAGTGTTATGCTGGTCTTTCCACTAGTATTATAATGGTTAGTCTCATGACAATAAACATCAGCCAAATATTTAGTCTGGATTTGATATTTTTATCCACCTATCAGGTATAAGGACTTGAGACAGGCATATATTGTTTTTTGATGTTAAAGCTATTGTTGCAGGATGTAAGCTGTTTGAAGTAATTGCTGCCTTTTGCAATTGATTGATGGTGATTTTGTCAATGCCTGTGGTGTTCAAGATTTTTTATAGTTGTTTTGAGATTGCAGCTAAGACACCTAATACTACTGGTACTATCTGTGTTTTCTTCTGTCCTAGTCAATCAATTTGTTGGTCTTTATATTTGGTTATTTTCTCCATTTCTTTTCTCTTTTATTCTGCTGTCTCCTGGTAGTGCAACGTCCATTGTCCAGACATTTTCATCTTTCTTATTGACAATTGATAATAATGTGTGTTATGTGCTTGTCAGAGCACTTTATCTTTTTCCTTTTCTATTAATTTGTCTGTTTTGTGGTCCCACCAGTTCTTGCTTGTAGACAAAAAGTAGTATTTCTTGCAGTATTTCTTCCAATGCTCCATTGATACTTTGTCATGCTATTGTTTGTAGTCAGTCTATGCGATTGTGTTGCAGCAGCTAACTAGGTGGTCCATTGTTTTCTCAGCTTCATTGTAGAGGTAGCATTTGCTGTCTGTTGGTATCTTCTCAATTCTGGCTTTGTATTCTTTTGTTCTAAAGACTTGATTTTATGCAGCCAGAATTAGCTCCTCTGTCTCTTTCTTCAACTTTCCTGCTCTTAGCAATTGCCAGGTCTTGTAATTATCTGCTTTGTTTCTGAGTCCTTCCCAAGGACCTGGGATAAGCAGATGTTGTTTGATGATGTTGAGAGCATTATTTTAATTGTGGTTTGTCACACAGTCAGCCAGATATTTAGACTGCATTTGGCATTATTATCCATCTATCAAGTCCTTCCCAGGGACCTGAGATATGCAGATGTTATTGTCTGATGGTGTTAAAGGTATCACTGTAGGTAGTAAGTTGTTCTAAGTAAAGATACTTTTGCAATTGACTTATTATAGTTTATCACACATTCACTCAGAAGTTCAGACTGGATTTGGCATTTTTGTCTATCTATCAAGTTCTTTCCAAGAACCTGGGACAGGCAGATGTGGATGTTTGATGGTGTTATAAATATTGTTGCAGGAAGTAAGCTGTTCCAAATAAAGCTGCCTTTACTTTACTTTACTATCAAACCTTTACTATTGAGCCCTTCCAAAGAACTAGGATAGGCAGATGTTCAGTGTTTGATGGTGTTAGAGGTAATATCACAGAATATAAGCTGTTCCAAATAAAGTTGCCTCTCACAATTGACCAATGGTGAATTTGTCTATGCTGATGGTATTGAAGTGGTGTTCCAAGTGTTTTGGACTGCACCCAAGGTGCCTATTGGTAATACCTTTGCTTTCTTTTGCCACAATTGTTTTATTTCTATTTGCAGGCCTTTGTATTTTGTTATCTACTCCAATTCTTTCTCTTCTACTCTGTTGTCTCCAGGTACTGCCACATCCTCTATGCAGACTTTTTTGTCTTTCTTATCAACAGTTGTTAAGTCTGGGGTGTTATGTGGCAAATGCACTTCTTCTGAATTCTAAAGTCTCAGGGCACTTTCACTTCTCTGTTTTCTAGACTTTCTCTATTTCATGTCCCACCAGTTCTTGCTTGCAGGCAAATGGTATTTCTTGTAGATCTTCCAATGCACCATTATTGTTACTTTCTCATGCTGTTGTTTGTAATCAGTCTGTACAATCTTGTTGCAGCAGTTAACCAGGTGATCCACTGTTTGTTCAGCTTCTTCACCGAGGTGGCATTTGCTATATGTTGCTGTCTTCTCAATTCTGGCTTTGTATGCATTTGTTCTTAAGGGAAGATGATGATGATGATGATGATGATGATGATGATAAGCAAGATCTCACAGACTGATTCTACAATGTTATGATTGAGTTGCCAAAATTATACATTGGAAGCTTTGCCAGAAGTTTGGGTTTAAATGCAACAAAAATTACTGGGAACACCAAATTGATGTTTTTGAAAATGAACAGGTCAAGATCTTGTGGAACTTTTGAATCCAGACAGACAGACATCTGGTCCACAACATGTCTGACATCACTACTGTAGAAAAGAAAAAAGTCTGGTTCATTGATATTGTAATACCAAGTGATGTACGAATTGAAGAGAAATAACTGGAAAAAATAACAAAATATTGTGATCTGCAAATTGAAGTTGAGTGATTGTGGAGGAAGAAATCAGAGTTGTACCAATAGTAATAGAAGCCCTTGGAGCAATACCCAAAAAGTTGCCTAGATATATGGAAATTTTGAACTTTAGACCTGAATCTTCTGACTTTGCAATAAACCACCTTATTTCGGAACTGCCTATATACTCAGACGTTGTCCTTGGTTAGGACTTGAACTCTTGTTTTTACCAGTCCTAGACTGTGAATCAAATTAAAGATTAACAAATAATAATAATGATTGATGATGATGTCTGGCTCGTGGACGTGGCAGTACCTAGAGTAAGCAGAACAGAAGAGAAAGAACTGGAGAAGATCACAAAAAACAAAGATCCGCAAATAGAAATAGAACAATTGTGGCAAAACCAAGCAAAGATAGTACCAATAGTAGTAGTAGGCGCTTTGAGTGCAATCCCAAAACTACTGGAGCACCACTTGAACATCATTGGCATTGACAAATTCACCATCAGTCAGTTGCAAAAGGCAGCTTTACTTGGAATAGCTTACATCCTGCGATGATATTTGTAACACTATCAAACATCCACATCTGCTTATCCCAGGTCCTTGGAAAAGACTGGATAGGTAGACAAATCCAGTCTGAACATCTGGCTGACTGTGTGACCAATTATAATAAAAATGCCACCTGACTCCCAATGAGTCTGAAAGGTTACGAATAAAACATTACAGACAAGAAAACAAAAAAAACCAAAACAACAATATACAAAAGAAGAAAACAAAAAACCCCAAAACAATAATACATAAAATTGAGGAGTAAAGTTGGCAGGGATGACAACTCCAGATGGGAGCAAAAAGGATTAAATCCACACAAAGAAAGCTCCAAAGAAAGAAATTCCAGCTTATAAAATTTCTTTTAGATAGATGTTGCCTTTTTTCTTTTCTTTTTAAAAAATAGATGTGTTTTAAACATGGGGGATCTGGCTTTCAATGAATGTACAGTTGGAAGAAAAAGTATGTGAACCCCTTGGGATTACGTGGAGTTTTGCATGAATTGGTCATAAAATGTGCTCTGAACGTCATCTAAGTCACAACAATAGAAAAACACAGTCTGCTTAAAATAATACTACACAAACATTAGATGTTGCCATGGTTTAATTGAACATAACATGTAAACATTCACAGTGCAGGGAGGAAAAAGTATATGAACCTTAGGACTTAATAACTGGTTGACCCTCCTTTGGCAGCAATAACCTCAACCAAACGTTTCCTGTAGTTGCAGATCAGACCTGCACAACGATCCGGAGTAATTTTGGACCACTCCTCTTCACAAAACTGTTTCAGTGTAGCAATATTCTTGGGATGTCTGGTGTGAATCGCTCTATTAAGGTCATGCCACAGCATTTCAATAGGGTTGAGGTCAGGGCTCTGACTGGGCCACTCCAGAAGGCGTATTCTGTGCTGTTGAAGCCATTGTTTTGTTGAATTACTTGTATGCTTTGGGTCATTGTACTGTTGCATCACCCATCCTCTGCGGAGCTTCAGTGGGCGGACAGATGGCCGTACGTTTTCCTGCAAAATGTCTTGATAAACTCTGGAATTCATTTTCACTGT
>QLTV01002934.1:160746-174165 GCA_003457575.1 Thermophis baileyi | reverse complement strand
CAAGGTTGGCTCACTCCTGGCTCCAATTAGCTCTTGGAGAAGTCATTAGGCTAGGGGCTCACATACTTTTTCCTCCCTGCACTGTGAATGTTTACATGTTATGTTCAATTAAACCATGGCAACATCTAATGTTTGTGTAGTATTATTTTAAGCAGACTGTGTTTTTCTATTGTTGTGACTTAGATGATGTTCAGAGCACATTTTATGACCAATTCATGCAAAACTCCATGTAATCCCAAGGGGTTCACATACTTTTTCTTGGAACTGTATTCTATGGGATTTTCTTCCAATGTAGGTTTTTTCATGAAGAGATTCCACTTTAAGAATTCTGTAACATTGTTTTAATTTAAAAATATCATTTAGGTATTTGGTAAAGATACTGATGAATTCAAAATGTGAAGGGTGGAAGGTTTTTCCCCTGTGATATTATTTAGTATCACAAAGCCAGTATCTTGCTTCTTGCAGGTAAGCCTTGAAAATAATGGAGTTTAAATTAAGGGTTTTCTTATGTAAGGGGCGTTGGTCTTACCTGATATGCTCCTTCTCAGGAAGGTGGATATAGCATCCAGGAATGGGTTAACTCCGTCTACTCTCTGATTGGACTGAGTCTGTCAAAGTTGTTTAGGTCCCGTCCTTGTTACTATCTTAGGCAGCTTTTAGATGAAGGAACGAAGCGACAGACTCTTGTGTGCCCTGATCGATGAACCACCAATCCTCCAAGAAGTTTGCAAGCAGATAGCCAATCCTCCAAGAAGTCCGCAAGCAGACAGTTAATAGTCAAATAGAAATAGGGTGGGGCTGGATGCTATATCCACCTTCCTGAGAAGGAGCGTATCAGGTAAGACCAACGCCCCTTCTCCATAGAGGTGGATATAGCATCCAGGAATGGGACATACCAAAGCTGGCTGTCCGACCGGGCGGGCTCAGCCTGGCTGCTGAGTCTCTAGTCTCTGACCACCTGCTGTAACACCCTTCTACCGAAGGATGCCTCTGTCGAGGCATACACGTCCACTTTGTAGTGGCGCCCGAAGGGAGAAGGGGATGACCAGGTGGCCACCTGGCAGACATCCTCCAGAGAGGCCTGAATTGCCCACACCGCTGAAGTGGCAGTGCTGCACATGGAATGAGCCGTGATCCGATCCGGAACCGGCCTGGACTGGAGCTCATAGGCTTTAGCGATGGTAGATCAGATCCAGTGGCCCACGGTAGTCGATGACACCTTGCGTCCTAAGGAAGATGGCAGAAAGGACAGGAAAAGCGCCTCCGACTTCTGGAATTGGGCAGTCCGGTCAATGTAGATACGAAGCGCTCTACGCACGTCAAGGGTGTGCCATCTCTTCTCCGAAGGATGGATCGGACGTCGGCAAAAATTTGGGAGGAACACCTCCTGAGCTCGATGGAACCACGTATTGACCTTTGGAATAAAGGCCGGGTCCAGTCTAAGAATGACACGGTCACTGTGAAAAGAAGCATTGGCTTACCTGAACGGTCTTCTCTGTGCGCTGCAGGGAGAGTCCAAGCTGGGTTAAACTTTAGTCGGTTGCTAAGGGACTGAGTTATTTTTAGATGAAGCACGCCCTCTTTGCCACGCTGGCTCCTAGCCCGCCAGTTTCAAAACGAAGACGTGGAAGCCTCCAACCGCAGGACGTGCAAGCAGAATCCATGGCGACCCTGGAACACCGCGCCCCAGGGTGGGTTTGGACTCTCCCTGCAGCGCACAGAGAAGACCGTTCAGGTAAGCCAACGCCTCTTCTCCTGTGTGCTGCAATGGGAGAGTCCAAGCTGGGATATACCCAAGCTTAAGTCTCGTGGGAGGGGAATGAACGGTCCAGGGGAGCAGAAGGCGTGCAGACCCTCTGAAGAACCCTCCGGCCGAAAGCCGCCTCAGCCGAGGCAAACGAGTCCAGTTTATAGTTTCTGACAAAAGATGAGGGCGTGGAACACGTGGCCGCCCGACAAATGTCCTCAATCGACGCCTGTGTGGCCGAGGCCGCAGAGGTGGCTGCGCTACGCGTCGAATGTGCTGTAATCCCGGCCGGAACAGGTCGAGACATCCCCTCGTAGGCCCGGGCAATACATGCCTTAATCCAACGGGCCAGAGTCTGGGACGTGACCTTATGGTCCATGGAGGCCGGAGTAAAGGCGACAAACAATGCCTCCGATCTCCGGAACGCAGCTGTCCGGCGTATATAAATCCACAGAGCCCTCCTCACGTCCAATCTGTGCCAAAGACGTTCCGACGGATGGCGCGGGTCGGGACAAAAGTCCGGCAAAACCACCTCCTGGGCCTGGTGGAACCAGGAGTTGACTTTTGGGAGGAAGGTGGGATCCAGGCGCAGGACGACCCGGTCCGGATGGAAGTGGCACAAGTCCTCCCTCACAGACAGCGCTGCCAGCTCTGATACCCGCCTGGCCGAAGTGATGGCAACCAGAAAGGCAGTCTTTAATGACAAAAACCTCAGCGAGACAGAACGAAGCGGTTCAAAGGGAGGAGCCATGAGAGCCTGCAGGACTAGCGAAAGGTCCCACGATGGATACCGATGCACGGCGGGGGGTCTCAGATTGGCTGCCCCTTTCAGGAAACTGTGTACGTTAGGATGATAAAAGAGAGAACGCAGATTGTCGAGACGAATGATGGTAGACAAGGCTGCCACCTGATGGCGAAGAGTGTTGGGAGCCAAACCCTTCGCGAGACCCGCTTGTAAGAAGGACAAAACCTGCGGGATTGAAGGTGACAAAGGATCCAGATGAGACTGGAGACAGAAGGTCTGATAGGCAGACCATGTGGCATTGTAAATGCACCTAGTGGACTGTCGGCGCACAGCCTGGATAGCGAATATGACGTCTTCCGGCAGGTTGTCCCTTCTCAGGAGGTCCCCCTCAAGTGCCAGACGGTCAGATGGAACCACTGGGGCTCTGGATGGAGAAGAGCCCCTTGGCTGAGGGAGATCCGGAAGTCGGGGATTTGCCATGGACGAGCTACCGAGAGTTCCACCAGATCCGCAAACCAGGGGCGACGGGGCCAATGGGGAGCGAGCAACAGCAGGTCCGCTCTCTCTGCGATCAGCTTCTGAATCACCTGCGGAATTAACGGTAGGGGAGGGAAAGCGTACAAGAGTCCCGGTGGCCAGGGACTGCAGAGCGCATTGACCCCCTCCACTCCCGGAGCTGGAAACCTGGAATAGAACCTCGGCAACTGTGCGTTGGACGGGGTGGCGAACAAGTCCACCAGCGGCTTGCCGAACATCCTGGACAGAGTGTTGAAGATCTCCGGGTGGAGACGCCACTCCACCGGATCCACCGTGGCCCGACTGAGGGAATCCGCCTGAACATTCTGGATCCCCGAAATGTGCTCTGTGCGGAGCGATAGCACATGACTCTCCGCCCACAGGCCAATCTTCTCCGCCTCCCCCATGAGGCGGCGCGACCTCGTGCCCCCCTGGCGATTTATGTGGGACCAAGCTGCGACATTGTCCGTCATAACGAGGACATGGCAGTTCGACAGATGGGGCTCGAAATGGCGGAGAGCCAACCCAATAGCACGAAGCTCCAACAAATTGATGTTGGCGGCCGCGAGGTCCGCTGGAGTCCAGCGACCCTGGGTCATCTGAGATCCGGTGTGAGCTCCCCACCCGAAGAGGCTGGCATCGGTGGTAAAAGTCACACGGGCGGGCTCCCGGAAGAGACACCCTCGTTGAAGAGCCAGAGACGACCACCAGTGGAGGGAGCAGAGGACCGCGGGAGACACCTGTACCAGCCTGCTGGAATGACTGGTCCTGGCCCGTTGGAACGGCAGGGAGGTACCACTGAAGAGTCCGAGCATGTAAACGCGCCCACGGAACGACATCTATGCAAGAGATGAGCTTGCCCAGCAGCTGGGAAAGCAGAGACAAGGGCACGCACCGCTGCCAACAAATGGTGGTCACGAGCGAGACGATACTGTCCCGATGGTCCCGCGAGAGGAAAACCTCGCACGTGACTCGCACCAAGATGTAACAGCGAAGTCGTGGGTTTGAAGTGACTCTTCGCAAAGTTCACCGAGAACCCATAAGCCTGCAGTATCCGTACAGTGTGAAGGAGGTCCTCCCGCGCCCGCAGGGCCGACGGCGATTGGATAACGATGTCGTCCAAATAGCATTGGAGACGTAACGGCCGTGCCCGCAGATGCGCCGCCACAACGTCCAGCAGCTTCGTGAAGGTCCGTGGGGCTGACGAGAGGCCAAACAGGAGAGCCCGGTATTGGAAATGGGCCCCGGCGAAACAGAACCTGAGGAACCGGCGCTGCGACGGATGGACCAGAACATGGAGGTAAGCCGCCTGGAGGTCGATGGAGGACAGCCAGTCGCGGTGTCTGATGCATGCTAAGATGGACTTCAGAGTCTGCATTTTGATGCACCTGTACAGGATGAATAAATTGAGCTGCTTCAAATTTAGAATAGCCCGCCAGCCCCCAGAGCTCTTAGGGACGAGGAAGAGGACCGAGTAGAACCCCAACCTCTCCTGACCTGGGGGCACTCGTTCTATGGCAGCAATGTCGAGCAGATGGCTGATTGCCTCCTCCATTAACGCCCGTTTTGAAGAGTCGGGGGAGACGGGACACCGGATGAACCGGCAGGGCGGTCGGGAGACAAACTCCAATAAAAGGCCAAATCTGATGGTCCACATGGCCCAAGAGTCCGAGGACGTCAGCTCCCACTGGGCGGCAAAATGTTGAAGCCTGCCGCCGATGGGAAGAACCCCGGTGGAGTCACTTAGAGCACCTGATCCCCCTAGACCCGGATCCCCGGAAGGGGCGTCTATTCTGGGGGAATTGGCGACTCCTATCTCTGGATGCAGACTGTTGTCTGTCTCCCCCTTGGTAGTACGACCGCTGGGGTGGGGGGCCCCCAAAGGAAGGATCGGGCCGAAAGGGCTGCCGTCTAAAGTAGGGCGCGGAGCGCCTGTCCGCCCGTCGATTGGATCTGGGCAGGACTTTACGTTTATCCCGGTCCTCCACCAAAATGGAGTCTAGGGAATCACCGAACAAGCGGTCACCCGAAAACGGGGCAGCTGCAAGGCGCCATTTAGAGCGGGCATCCGCTTGCCAGTTCCGGAGCCAGATCATGCGGCGAGAAGAGACACGATTAAGTGCGATTAAAGAAAGATGCAGCCGTAGCAGCTCTCAGAGACCAAGCAGCCGCTTGGTGGGATTTTCTGAGCAATAACTCTGCCTTCCGGTCATCTGGCCTGAGGCCCTCCGACACCTCCGATGGAAACATTGCCGAGGACACCAAATTGGCGACTGGAGCATCCACACTAGGAAGCTGTAAAAGCTCCTCCACCTCTGGACCGAAGCCATAGAACTTGTGTTCCATCGCGGATGGGCCAGGAGCAGCCGAAGGATGGTTCCAGGCATGTTTGATGGTATCCACGAAAAGCTTCGAAGAGGGAATAAAGTCAGCCTCTCATTGGGGTTCAGAAAACAGCCCCGCAGCTGGGTCAATGCCCACAGGAGGATCAGTGGGCTTGGCAGTACCCCCCAGGTTTGCCGTAAGTTTGGCCTTGTGAAGCAAGGTCTTAAACAGGGCCGGCTTAAAAAGTCCAGTAAAGACTGGCTGATCCGGGAGGAGACCCTCATCGTCAGACAAGTCGTCATCCAGCCCACTGTCGTCACCTGGAAGAGAAGCATCGCCCAGGTCAGAAGAGCGGCAAGAATAAGCGTCGCCCCCCGTCGACCAAATGCCCTGTAAAGGAACAGAGGGCACCGGATAAGGGGACCTTTGCTGGAGGCCAGTGGCAATGCCCTGGGAATAAGCATTGGCTATCATGTCCTGCAACTCAGGTGGAAGATGTTGCCAGGCATCCGCCCCCAAACGGAGCCCCACTGCAGTGGGCGTAAAGGTGGCCGCCGCAGGTTCCTTGGAAACCGAAGGTGTGGTCCCCGGATCAAGAACATCCCCCGGGTTCTGCAGCACTCCTGACGGGATGTCCTCATCGTTCACACCCTGGGCCATAGAATGGCAGTCAGGGGACCAATCTGCTGCCGTTGCGGTACCAGTGGCAGCCGGCGGATGAGTTCCAGGTTGTTCAGGAGGCCCCTGCCACAGAGAAGGCAGCTGTAAAGTCAGAGGCGGCTGGGGTGGAAACTGGGCCCCAGAAAGGGGTGGAAAGGCCAAGGCAGCGCACTTCTGGGCCTTCTCAAATTCTTTCTCCAAGGCCCTGAGCCTCCGCTCAGCATCCTTGAGAGCCGCTGCAGAAGATGACGAGGAAGAGGCCTTGGACTGCTCCTTTGAGGAGGAATGGCTCTTTGAAGAGGCTTTCTTGGGGGGGGGGCAGATGTAGAGGCCTCCCCCCCAGCAGACTTGTCAGCGTTGCCTGACATGGTCAACAAAGGCCCGAAGACCAGAGCACTTGCAGCAGAGAAGGGTAATGCCCTGAGGCAGGAACCCCTGATTAGAAGCTGGGGGAGGCAGATGTGAAAGCCAACGGATCCCCGGGCTAGCATTCACCCCTACTTCAGCAAGTCCAAACTGTGTGCTCAAAGGAAGCACAGATAACACGCAGCGATATCAACAAAAAGCAGCAGCACTGACAGCAGCAGCAGCAGCAGCAGCAGAAGCAGCAGCAGATCAATACGAGCTCTCACAGTAGAAAAGTCACCCTCAAAATGGCAACCGGAACCCTTGCGGCCGTTACCAACGGCCTCCGAAACCCCCATAGCAGCTGGCACCACTAATTAGTATTCAAAATGGCCCCGGCATGTAAAGTTTGCCCAGCAACAAACAACAGCCAATAAAAAGGGCCGCCAACCAGTGCGGGAGGGAGAGACATTTGAAACCACTGCGAGAGGCACCCGAAGGTAAGCCTAGCTCGAGAAGGAAAAGGACGATCCGCTCGCTCAGGGAGTCATCCGAGAACGCTGCGAGCACGGAGTATAGCCCGGAGGGCAGGGACTCCCAAGGGCATCAGAATAAACAGAGCAAGCCCCGGGGGGCAGGAACTCCGAAACGGCCCACGCTGCGTCCTAAGGAGTATAGCCCCATGGGTCAGGGACTCCGGCTGCCTCAGCTGTTAGGCGGAGGCGGTTCTTGTCAGCTTGCCGAACGAACCAGCACAACCACAGGCAGAAATGTCAAGATAATCAGCAGGGAAGAGTCCAAGCAGGAGAAAAACCTTGAATTGCAGTCGAGTTAGCTAGAGCTGAGAAAGAAGCATGTCCCTTTGCCGACTGAGTTTTGAAACTGGCGGGCTAGGAGCCAGCATGGCAAACAGGGCGTGCTTCATCTAAAAATAACTCAGTCCCTTAGCAACCGACTAAAGTTTAACCCAGCTTGGACTCTCCCGTTGCAGCGCACAGGAGAAATGCATAGGTCAGCTCGAATGGACAGGGCGGCCAGTTCGGACACCCTCCTTGCCGATATAATGGCGACCAGAAACGCCAACTTACAGAAGAGGTGTCGTAAGCTGGCCTGGTGGAGCGGCTCGTAAGGGCCCCCCGTGAGTAACTGAAGGACCTTCGACAAATCCCAGGTAGGGTATCTGTGAACGACGGGCGGGCGGAGATTGGACGCCCCCCGAAGGAAGCGACGCACTGTTGGATGAAGAGCCAAGGACTCTAGATGTCCACACGAGAGAACGGAAGACAAGGCCGCCACTTGTCTCCGGAGTGTATTGGGACTGAGACCCTTGTCTAACCATCCTGTAGGAAGTCAATGACCTAACTGATGGTCGCCGCTGTAGGAACGATGTTCGCCTGGGCACACCACCTGCAGAAAACCCTCCAGGTGGCATCGTAGATGCGGGTGGTGGAAGGTCTCCTGGAGGCCAGAATGGTATTGACGGCCCTGGCAGAGATATTGTCCTCCCTCAGAGCGACCCGCTCAAGCGCCAGGCGGTCAGTTGGAGCCACTGCGGGTCTGGGTGGACCAATGCCCCCTGGCGGAATCCCAGCCCCACGGCAGCTCAGACGGGTGATGGCCCAATTCACCAGGCAATCGTGGCAATCCTGGCCGATGACAGTGTCCCCCAAACATTGAAAGTTGGAAGCAGGCACTCAACAATCAAGTCCCAAGCTTTGAGAGGAAAAACGGCTGCTTGAATAGTGAGTTCAAAATGGCGGCCGCAACGGCCATTTGGAGCGCAGGAAGCGGATCGGCAGCAATTAGGGGCCTCAAGCAAGGTTCTCTTCTGAAGTAATTAGCAGGTCTCTGTTGCCGTCGATAGAATCGGGCTAGAGATCTCCTATGCTTGGCTCAAGCGATGTTAAAGCGAGCCAAGCACAATCGCTCCAAGTCAAGCCTCACTTTAAAAAGTTTTCCTGTCAGGCTGCAGAGCCGAGCTTGACAGGCTCATACAGCTTGAGCCGAAGCTCAGCTGTAAAGGGTGGCCAGCGACTACACGATGGTCGGGTGTCAGCTGGCAGAAACACTCACAATTAGGTGGGAAAGGAAGCAGATGAATATAGCATCCAGGAATTATAAACAGTCACGAAGGAGGAATGGAAGGCACGCCTGTCCTCGCTGAGTGACTGAGTCATAAAAGCTGCCTAAGATAGCAACAAGGGCGGGACCTAAACAACTTTGACAGACTGAGTCCAATCAGAGAGTAGACGGAGTTAACCCATTCCTGGATGCTATATCCACCTCTATGGAGAAGATCACAGATCACAACAAAATATTTATATAAGTATTCTTTGTGTTATGTACTTCCATAGTATTTGTATTTCTGAATAAGGTTTTATTTTACAAAGACAAAGTTGGAAAGCCAAAGTTTGTTTTCCTTCCTAAAAAAGCTTTTATTACAATCTTCTAAACACTTAAATCAAAATCCATTTTTAAAAAGAGTTTATGACAAGGCAGCAAAATATACTGTTTCTATTATGTCAGCCTTGTAAATAAGACAATAGTAGGTAACTTGGGAAATGAGGTTAGTAACACAAGTATACATATTAGCAATTTAGTAAAAGATTTGAATCATGAGCTATCAATTTATATAAATCTTCAGGAAGAATTCTGAATGTAAGGTCTATCTCTCCGTCAGTTTAAATCAGATCACCCCATTTCTAATGGCTGTGGAGGAGACTTTCATAGATCACTTGGAAACAAAATAGGTGGTTAAAGATGAGTAAGATAAGGTGGTAAGTCTATCTCCCCCTCAGTTTAAATCAGATCACCCTATTTCCAATGGCTGTGGAGGAGACTTTATTTTCTTCATAGATCATGTGGAAACCAAGTAGGTGGTTAAAGATGAGTAAATCATCATTAGGCACTTTTACCTGCATGAAATTTGTATATTCACTGATTTGTATATTCGTATACAATATACAAATTTGTATATTCACAAATTTGTATATTCAACTTGTATATGTCAAGCAGACCAGCTGTTCAATGCAAGACTCTTTTAAATGAAGCTCATTTCTCTTACAACTCATACATACAAAAGCTTTTGAACAAAAAATATGCTAGACTTTGAAGAGCAGCACACCTCTTCAGCTGAAACCAATGGAAAAGAATAAACCTTCTTTGATTCTCCAGGAGTCTTTATAGCCAAGATCAAGCAAGTAAAATTCTACAGAGAAAAACTAAAGTAATGATCAGGAGGCAGTGGATAATTTCTGAAGACAGATACTACAGTAACTTAAGTCATCCTTGGTAAGGAAGATTTGTGGTTCTGATCTATCTTAGAATCATCTATTATGATTTGTTCACAGATTATTAAGCAGGAAAATATAGAAAACACCAGGAGATTCACATAATTCTCACAACTATTACTGAATATGTTATTCTATCCTTTACTACAATAGTGTTTTGGATTTGTAATCTCACACATCTGCATTTTGCTTAAGCAACAATTCTCAACTCTCCTTAATCTTGATAAGGGGAAACCCCACTTTGCTAAAAGTATGATATACATCTTGCTCTGGGTTGATACCATTCATATCTGAATTGGCTAACTGCAATAGTGAAGATGGAAGGAACACTGATCTTCTGCTGGTCTGATTAAAATACAAAAAAGAAACTGACATCAATCTGTCACTGGTTTGGCAAATGTGACCAGGTCTTAAGGAGTCAAAGCCAACTGTTAGGATGCCCTCTGCATATTATTCAAAGACTGACAGCAGGTCACTTCTCTAGAGAAAGCAGTTTTTGTACTTTCACATCTCTTGTTTGAAAACAACCACCAATAATGAGAGTTAATATCCATATAAAATCCAAAGATAGAAAAGGAAGTATTGCAATGAAAAATAAAAATAATATACGTAGTTCTCACTTACTTGTTCAATGAACATCCAAAGTAATTCTGCTGAAAAAAGAAATTTGCAACTGATCCTTGAACCTGTAGCCATCGCAGCATCTCTAAAGTCACATGACCATGATTTGGCAACCAATGGGCATTTATGACAGTTGCAGTATCCTCCAGCCATATGATTGTAGTTGCCATATGCAACTTCAGTTGGCTTCAACCAGGGTGGATTTGATTTAAATCAACTTGATTTAAATCAAATCCACCCTGGTTGAAGCCAACTGAAGTTGCATATGGCAACTACAATCATATGGCTGGAGGATACTGCAACTGTCATAAATGCCCATTGGTTGCCAAATCATGGTCATGATTTAAATCACTAGTAAAAAGGCTTGATTTAAATCAGCTCGATTTAAATCATAATTTTTAAAGAGCAACTGTCATCTCTATCCTGCAGTGGCTCCACCTCTGACCCGCTGTTCACTCACCGACAGTCCCAATATTGCAGAATTGCTCATGCTACATAACGAAGCTCCATTTCGTATCTTAAATAGAAAACTATCTTTAGATAAATTTTACTCCAAAAACATTTTATTAAAATAAATGTAATAAAAAAATCCGATTTAAATTAAAAAAATCCAATTAAAAAAAATAATCAATTTTTATCCACCCTGGCTTCAACAAACGAAGTGGGGAAGTCAGCAGGACCTTGGAAGTTGCAGTCATGTGACATCATGCTTAGTGATTATGGGTGATTTGCTTCATGATCGCAGCTGTGATTGACATCATCATATGCTGGGCACAATCATGTGATATATTGCTCTACAACTGCCAGCCCCAGCTGTGGTAGATAAATAAGGGATCCTTGTAGTAACAACATTACAATAGTATCTTTAGTTATCCTAGATCTTGGGAAAAATAAAATAGTCAATATCAAATCCAATCAGATTATTATAACTGTTAGACCATGTGTAAATGACAACAACTATTACATAATCTTACTGAATGTCTGTAGCAAACTGTATAGGCTGTGTTTGTGTGAAACAGTTGGGGCATTACTATGCATCTGAGTGTCTCTAAAAATCAGAGTTTGTATAAAATTTGTTGCTGCATTACCATCCCTATCCTGCCATGGTTTTGTTTGTCCTCAGTCACTGCTAAATGATTGTGAACATTCCGTTTATTTACAAGCAAGGTTGCTGATTTTCTTCCCTGGCTTATCAGCATATCATTTGATAGTGTGCAAAACATCCACAATAATACACTGAAGCAAGAACACAGAGATTATCACTTCAGAATTCTATCTGGACTTCTGAAGGATAGCTTGTTTGTTCTTCCACTCATTGTCATTTTGGAAGGAAAGTGTAAAATAAAGAAACCCCAAGGTAAAGATAGCCCAGGAAAAAAGAAGCAGCATTTGCCAACCTTGTGCAATTAAGGAGGTTACTGTATAGATATCAGGAAAGGACAGCCAGAGAAACTGTCAGGAAGAATGGCAAACTAATTCCAAAAATTTTACCAAGAAAACTGCAGATATTAGCCCAGATAGTTGCCTGAAGTCAGCACAGACCTGAAGGAGTACATGCACATTCTTTATTTTTTTGTCTGTCTGTCTGTCACACACAGCACAATAATGAAACTGGGATAGACTTCCAGTTGACGTCGTGGTGAGAACAGCTGCAAAATAGTGGGCTCCGCCGAGCCTTGCGAAATCCAGCCGGTATCTGCTGTCGGGAGACCCTACGGGGTCATAGCCGCCTTGTAGGGGCGGTAAAGGAAGGAGAGGCGCTTCGCTGACCACGAGGAACTCGCAATTTCCTCGTTAAGTCCAAAGCAAGCTCTCCCGAATGACAGCAGGGACAGCCATTTTTGGCAGTCACAAGCTGGGACAACCGGGACCACAAGATTGGTGCTGGAGCGGTTCGTGAACAGAGCATTGAAACTGGGTGAGATAATTACCAACTTTTACTCTAAAGACCTGATTTAAGTACAAGAATTTAAATACACGGAGAGGAAAAAAAAACTGAAAATCAAGAGGGGAAAGAAGCCCAAGGGAAGCTTTAAAACACAGAAAGCCTGAAAAAAGCTTAAACAATTTGAAAGGTGATTTTCAGGAGAAACTATCTTGTCTATTTGTATTTCTAAACCCCCTGGATTTATCAGATAATCAGCTGTTTTTGACAGATTGTTTAACATTGGATTTGGGAATCTACTGGAAGAAGAGAAGTACTACAGCACTATAGTCACAGTATACTCAGTGAAAGTGAACTCGATACACATGAAGTCTAATACACAGAATAGAAGTAACAATATCTGGAAGACAGCCTGACCTTGACTTTATGTTAGAAGACGACTTGGATAATTTGAGAATACTTAATCAGTTTTTCCCCCCTTCTGAAGATTTCTAAAAGGAACTAACTTGCAAATAACTAAATTTTATTAAAATTGGCTATTGGATTATGGATCTGAAAGATTGGAGGAATCTAATGGATTAACTTGGATTTGGACTATTAATGTTATCTAACAGAACATTCTACGAGACAAAAGAAGAAAGGTGATAGAAGAAAAGAGAAAAGAAGGAAAGTTAAATAAAACTTTAAAATTTCGACAATTGGGAAGATATATAACTGGAAAACTATAAGGCTGTAAATTACTAAAGAATGTTAAAGATCATAAATTTAGGGGTTTTGGAGGTATAATTATGGGATTGATGAAATTTTATTAAGCATAAGCAGGAGTTTTTAAATATTGAGACGTTGGACCTATAGAAATATACTGAGTAATTTTTATTAAATTGTTACAAAATGCATTTAAAATGCAGCGGATAATAGAGGCATATGAAGGCACTTTTTAGCATTCTTGATGCTAAAAAGTGTGCATGAAACTATAAAGAACAATAAGGAGACAAGGGGATTGTTTAAAGACACAGAAATGAATGTAGAAGTCACTCAACAATTGGGGGAAAAAAGGAACACGATATTCAAGAAATAGATGAGAAATTAGAAGAAGCAGTGGAAGGGAAAAATCAAAATGAGACGCAAGAAGCTAAAAATAAAGAAGAGAAAGGATTAATAAGTAGGAATCAATTAGATAACTCCTCAAAAGCTTATAATAGAACAGAGAGAAAAGAGAAAAATCTCTCCAAAAAAAGAGAAAGATTTAGAGGGGAAAAAAATCTCTTTAAAAAAAAAAAAAGTC
>QLTV01002934.1:133652-151413 GCA_003457575.1 Thermophis baileyi | reverse complement strand
TTCTCTGTTAAATCACCTGGTATACCCAAATATGGGAGAAAGCATACTGCTTCCTTTTTGCCTTTCGGCCCCTCCAGGGGCCATCCAGACAGTTAATTACAAACGACAGTCCGTTTCTATATGTTATATTATTTATGTAAAAAAAAATAACATACATACATACATACATACATACATACATACATACATATATATATATATATGCATATGCATATGCATATGCATATATATATATATATATATGCATCCTATCTTAGAGCAATATATGGGAACAAAACATCTGGATTTTTTTTCATAGAATGGTGAAGAAAACATGAGATAAAAATCATGATTATTTCTTCTAAAAAGTCTATAAAATGCTAAATAATCTTACTCAATATTGTTTTATTCCAGATGTATTAGACTTCTATACAAGCAAGATATTATTTTTCTCTTTTTTAAGGGAAATCAATGAAATTTATATTCGTTGTGCTTTCACACACATGCACACACACACAAACAAACATGTTTGCTTACCCTGAAGTTTTTTGTCACTCTATTCTATTTCTCCTAACTGAATTACTAAAATACAAAACAGACTTATTGAAGAAAAAAAAATCTACACTGAAAAAAATGTTAATGAAATTTAATTCTTGCTTGTGCACAAAAGGCATTTATTTTGAGGAAAAACCTCATTTATAATACCAATTTATTCATTTTATAAATCTATATTTTTATCCTTATTTTTAAATATTTATATTTATTTATATACAATATCATTTTATTTCACTTATTTTTATAAAATAGTGAGCTTTTGTTAAATGTATGGATTTTTTAAACATTCATTAAATATAAGCAAGATTAAGACAGTATAATCCAAAGTAGAGGTGAAAACTATCCAATGTGGCTATTTCATTTCATTACCAGCTATGTTGTTCAAATTGATACAAATGGTCTCCTTCTGTTTCTAACTGTCGGCTTGTCTGATTAGTACAACTAATTATTCGGACTGGGAAGATCTCCTGTATCTAAATAGAAGATGTGCAGTTTGTAACCTGCTTAATTTGCCTTATGTCCTACATGGCCCTCAGTATGGTATTCATTAAACTATCAGCTGTTTTGTTTATAAAAATGGCAATATAAGCATAGACAGATTTTTCTTTGTTTAAAAAAAGCCATATCGCCCATAAATAATATGCACCTTGTTGAAAATGGCAAAAAAAAAAAAACCATCAGGTATGTGTCATGACAATCTTGTATTTCTTCATATTATATGTCCTAATGCAGTTACACTGAAAGACTTAAGATACTGGACTATAAAGGTTTAAAATAAGTTCAACATCTTTATTTAGACTTCTAAATTAAATTTAAATATTTATGACAAATCAGGTTCAAATCCAGGGCATCTGATTTTATTTCATTTTCTTGGAACAGATTTTGAATTAAAATACACAATTTGAGACTAGATGATATTACTAAATACATAAAGAATGGGCTCAAATCTTTTATCTGCATATAACTAGCAACTTAATTTAAAAATTATAACTAATCTATTTAACTGTATTTTTAACTGGAGAAACAGAAAATTTGTGGGAAAGCTGTATTTGGTTCTCAAACAATCATGACAACAGATCAATTTCTCAAGAATTTAAAGAATCTGAGCTGTCCGAAAAAACCCTAAAAATAAAATATTATTTTAATCAATAATTTAATAATATACATTTTGAAGTTTTGATAGGCAAACTATTATTATCCACAACCATTGTTAAATGATTCATTCTACTTTGTTTTGTAGGAGAATTTTTTACATTTATATAAATTACATATACAAACTGAAAAAACTGCCACAGGAATTTTATCATAGGATGTTTTCAATTGTAGATCATTTTTATGTTGATTCTGTAGTGACTTCTGTACATGTCAAAAATAACCAAAATTAGGCTAATACTTCCTACATAATCAAAAGCAAATAATTCTAAATAGATATTTAAGCTTATCAGCTGATTTCAAATGCAGTATCTTCAAAACCTAAATAATATTGAGGCATGATACAAGTGGCATGAGAGTTGATAAATTAGTTCAGATATATTTAAAAATATTATTTAAACTATGTTAATTCTTGAAAAAAAGAAAAAGAGAAACAATGATGCTCACTGTGTTTTATGCTCCAATTTTTATTATACATGAAAATATAGAAGTGACTACAAAACAGGAGAACACTATTTAAGAAGCAACTGACAGGAATAATTATTATCAGACATAAGTGGAGAAGTGATATTCCAATGGCCTTTGTCACTAGAAATCTGTAGCTGTTCAAGTAAAATCAAACTACACAGAAGCTATTATTAATAAATGACTATTAAAAGCTTGCTAAGTAGCATCTGGTGTTGGATGAAACAGAAGGAAGTTTTGATGCTATTTAGAGAGAATAAAATAAAGCAGACTGAATAAGTTTCAGTATTGAATGTTCTACACAACTCTTAATTGTTCATAACTCACAGTTTTCTAATCCAAACAAATATTTTGAGATATATTTTAATACCTGTCACATTAAAATAAAATTTTCATGTTTGTTACCTTTTCTAATTGGCCCTATAACCAAAGCAACTCCAATGATCTATTTCTTTCTGTAATCATATCAAGTGAGGAATTCTGTCTCTATTTATATCTAGAATAATGGTTTTTTATAATTAATATCTACCTGATGTGTTAAAAAAAAGAAATTATGTGCATATCTATCTCTTGCATAGCAGATCTGAATGTTTGGCTCATAGACTAAACCAGAAAAATACATAATTACATTAAATTAGCTTAATATGGGATCACAGAAATACCAAAATCAGAATCAAAATCTTTATAAAATATAAATCAGGACAGATTTTCCCCCCAAGTCTTAACAGACACATTGGATGTGTTTTCATTTTTGAATTTATACTATTCCTTATCCAACTGCTTTAGAAATTATGCATCTTCTCACTTGGTAAAGACATGGAAAAGCCCAAACCAGCCCTTCAAACTAGACAAGGTTGGGAAATAGATTATGCAAAGTTTACTGGAACTCTATTTTATTGATCATAGTATAATAACAAAATCTAGAAATCCTGACAGAGATTCTTCGTTTTTCCTCTTGTACCAAAGAGAATCAAGGCAGCCAAAATGGTTGAGTGAAGAATACTATAAATTCCATGGGATAGGTATGAAAAAAATGTAAGTTCTACAGATGCAAATGTACTACTTGGTCTAGAAGATGAAAGTGGAAAAACCTCAATCATATATTTAAGACAGTACGTTTCTCTATTCAATAAATACATGATGTATAGAGACGTTAAATGTATTCAGAAAATCACCTTGTCTCTCTGATATATGATTAATCTGCCTAATGATGACTTCATAGCTAATAATTAAAGACAATATTATTTGCAATAAGCCCAGTGCATTTTTAAAGATGAATCAAGAAACCTGTTATATTTTTAACCCTTTGGAACAAATTGAACCAACCCTCCATTCATATTTAAATAAATTAAATGTAAATAAATGGTAAAGGGGATATTTATAAAAAGACAATTCAATGTTATAGAGGTTGTTCAAATTGTGTGTGTGTGTGTGTGTGTGTAATTTTACCATAATAAAAGGCCATTACTTCAATATTATTTTATAAAGAAGAGTAGAGAGCTTTTTCTTCAACATAAATGGTCAATTTTAGCATGCTTTTTTCCATATAGTTTGGCCCTCAATCAATGAAAGCTGTATTATCCATATCTGAGCTGATACTGAATTTATCTTTTCTGTCTAGGTTAAAAACCTTACTATCAAGCCACAAATTCCTAATTATCAGATGAAGATATAGACTAATTTAAATTGTTACTTAAATGCATTGTAGCATATAAACAGTGGAGGATTTATGCGATGTACAAAGTACATCTCCCTTTTTTTAATAAAGCAATTGTAGCCACTTAATACTGAATTTCTGAGTTATGATATTTGTGCTAAGAAAATTATGCTAAAGTCCATTCTATTGTCAATATCTATAGCGTGCTTTATTTAAAATAATAGTATAAACTGAAAGATTATGAATCTTGGCTGCATATGGAATTAGATTAAAATGCAGTTCGTGTTTCACTGTAAAAGAAGTCATGGAGATGAAATAGATGCTTTATATAAAATATTTACATATAGAATGTAAAAATGTACCATGGTTGGTAACCTTTATGACTTTGAGGAACCATGTATTTACATATGTCTATCTTTGCATGTGCATATCTGTGTGTTGTGTATATATTTTTAACAGTTGACAGCTGTTTTAGAGCATACAGAGATGCCAAGCTGAATGAGAGTCTTGATTACTTCAAGATTAGCTATCTTAAGTTTCTATTCATTTTAAGTGTTGTTAGTGCGAAGAGTCATTAGTCACTTCCTTGTCTCATAGAACATCAGCATACATTTACATTGTTAATGAACATTTGGGGTAAATGAATTAATGGCTCTTTTAAACATCAATTCAAATACTAATAACTTTGTATGTCATAGCAATGTTAAAGTTAAAAAAACTAGGAAGTCTTCCCCTATATAGGTAACTAATTGCTCCTGGGCACAAAGAAAAAAGAAAAAGAAACAAACAAATAAAATATACTTGCTGAATGAAGTTAAAAATTATGAATCACAGCTAAAATATTCAAGAGATACTGATTTTTCTACTCTAAATAAAACATTTTCAATTTTTGTTTAATATTGGATGCAAAAACAAACTTTTTCCAATATTTTAGCTTTAAAAATATCATTTTAAAATATATATATTTAAAATAACACCTATATTTTAAAAATATACGTATTATTTTATGTTAGATGTATAAAATAAATTAAAGTATAAAATATAATAACTTTGCAAGACCATTTGAATTTTGAAGATTGTTTATTTTAGATAATTCAGATGCAAGGAAGTAGGCATTTCCTAAAGTTAACAATATGTATATGCATAATGAGTTAATTATATTGTAATTTCAAAATGTGCCGTGTTTCCCCGAAAATAAGACCTTATCTTATATTTTTTTGAACCCTGAAATAAGCACTTGGCCTTATTGCCATGCACTCAAAAGCCCGATTGGGCTTATTATCAGGGGATGTCTTATTTTGGGGGAAACAGGGTAGAAATAGTCACTTTTATAAATGTTGCATTTCTTTTTTCTTTCTGTTCAATTGCATCTGATTCTTGAGACTGCTTGGGCAAGTTCCTGCAGTTTTCTTTACAAGGTTTTTCACTGCCTCTTTCCTGGAGCTGAGAAAAAAATATTGGCCCAAGGTCACCCAGCTTCATACCTATGGTGGGACTAGAATTCACAATCTCCCGATTTTTAGCATGGTGCCTTAACTACTACACCGAACTGTATCTTTAAGTGCAGCATATTGATACAAAAAAGTCACAAGGCTCTTTAATATTTCATCATGACACAACTTAGTAAAAATGATCCTGATCTGTGTCTCTATATATGGTGAAACACACACACACACACACACGGAATGCTTCAAAAAGATAATCTGGAAATAGTACAAAGTTATCTAAGAGAATTATTTCTGATGTGTGCATTTCTTGACTAAAGAAATAAAGCCATAAAAATATGAAGAAATAATTTCAAAATGAACTTTAAAAGAGAATGTTTGTAGCTCAGGATTGAAATGAGGGGCCGTTGGTACTCTCTGAGCTTGGTTGTTTTCTTGCAGATATTTCATTACCTAAACTAGGCAACATCATCAGTACTAGTAGGATGGGGTTTGCTCTCAATTTATATTCTGGTGCCTTGCCCAATCAGTATTGGTGGGAATGGTCTTAAGAGGGTTTTTCCCCTGATAAATATCAAACCAATAATCAAGAAGTGAATAATACCCCAATCAAAAAACTGCCAAACGAGCCAATGGTAAACAGCTCAAACAGCCCAACCAACCACTAAGACTATTCCCACCATAGCAAGCCACTAAAATATAAATTGAGAACAAACCCCATTCCCTACTAGCACTGATTATCTTACATAGTTTGAGTAATGAAACTCTTCAAGATAACAACCAAGCGCAGAGAGTACTAAGGATCTTTCAGTGTTGCTCTCTCCTAGCCAATCAGAGAATATAGTCCTTACATATAAAGGTACTGTATGCATATACACAATGAGATACCCCCTAAATGCACATTCAGTTGAGCAGCAGAAAAGAGTATCTATAAACATTAGATTATATATACAAAAAAAAAAGGCTTTTTTGCAAGCTAGATTATAACAAAGAGGTGGAAAACTTCTAGCCTTATAGATATTATTGAAGAGGAAAAGCCTCAGAGCAGCCAACCAGCATGGGCGGATGTGAGGGATGCTGGGAGCTCTAGTTCAGCAACAGGATGCTCAGTGATCTCAACTATTGCCACACAATGAGGTATTATAAGTAGACTAATGATACCGAATTATATTTCTCTGCCCTGCAAAATTAACCTACTATTCCTATTGTATTAAAATGTAAAGACTTCAGAGAATGCAGTATTTCATTCAGAAAATTATTAAGAGCTTCTAATCATACTATTAATTACTAACAAAGTACAAAAGATTACAAGAAATGTGTATTATTACGCAATACATACATGTTTGCTTTTTGAAGCATGTCCCAATATATACTTTTTCTTCACGTTTCATTTACCCCATAGAAGCTGTGAGGGTTAGCTGGTTTTAATCTTTAAAGTCTTTATTGCATGGGGCAAGGGTATCTGAGGGGCTTAGTTACATCAGCCCATCCCATCCCATCAGAACTGACAGACAAGGCATGCTGCAAGTACCCTTGTGAGGGATGCTGGGAGCTCTAGTTCAGCAACAGGATGCTCAGTGATCTCAACTATTGCCACACAATGAGGTATTATAAGTAGACTAATGATACCGAATTATATTTCTCTGCCCTGCAAAATTAACCTACTATTCCTATTGTATTAAAATGTAAAGACTTCAGAGAATGCAGTATTTCATTCAGAAAATTATTAAGAGCTTCTAATCATACTATTAATTACTAACAAAGTACAAAAGATTACAAGAAATGTGTATTATTACGCAATACATACATGTTTGCTTTTTGAAGCATGTCCCAATATATACTTTTTCTTCACGTTTCATTTACCCCATAGAAGCTGTGAGGGTTAGCTGGTTTTAATCTTTAAAGTCTTTATGGCATGGGGCAAGGGTATCTGAGGGGCTTAGTTACATCAGCCCATCCCATCCCATCAGAACTGACAGACAAGGCATGCTGCAAGTACCCTCAACTAGGGACCTACATTTGGTGGGTACCAGGAGATGTGCCTTCACTGCCATCATGCCCATCTTATGGAATATTCTTGACCCAAAATTAGATTAACTCCATTCCTTTTGATATTTTGTAACTGTCTCAAGACCTGTGTTATGTTATTAGGCTTGGGGCTCCTAGGGAACTGGAGACAAGCTTACTGTAGATGGCTTTATTGTGGAGGTGGTCATTCTTATCCTCTCTTTCCCTAGGGTTTATATATTTGTATTTATAATATTTAACTTTTAATGTAGATTTTAATGTAGATTTTCTGTTCTTTTATTCAATGACTTTATGCAACTCAGTCACTTTTTGAGATATGGGTGCCTATACAAATTTGATTAATAAATAAATAAATATAAAATAAACTTCTAAAGAACCAAATATTTTAGTCCCATATTATAAGATTTTTTTTTATTATTATTATCATGGTTGGTCACATGGCCAACCAGATGTTTATATTAAATTTGGCATTTTGACAACTTATTATTTTTATTTCTATTACTTATTACCATTTTGTTACTTACTGGTTTTAAATTAGTGACTGTCTCCTGACTCAAGCAGATACATAAATCATTTAAACAAGCTAAGAATAATGAGCACATGCAGAGAAGTACTTACAGCAAAATTATAGCCATAACCTGTTAGAATGAAGGTATGAACTACCTATTTTGTTATCTTCTGAAAGTAAAAGATGATGGGGAATGTGTTTCCCCGAAAATAAGACTGGGTCATATTAATTTTTGCTCCAAAAGACACATTAGGGCTTATTTTCCGGTTAGGTCTTATTTTGGGGGAAATATGATACTAAATGTATCAGTCTGGCTGACAATCTTAACTGGGGCTTATTTTTGGGGTAGGGCTTATATTACCAGCATCTTGAAAAATCATGCTAGAGCTTATAATTCCAGTTGAGTCTTATTTTCGGGGAAACAGGGTAGTTGTCTGGATTGTATCATTTTATTGTATTGTTACAATAAAATAACACGCCAAATATTTATTTTAGCAAAGACAGTACACTAACAAAAATGAAGTAGCAAGAAAGGAAGAAAAAATGAGTTCATCTTTGTAGACACTTAGTAAAAGTTATATTGAATGCCAATATTCTGATGGTAAAATAATTATTCACTCAATGAATGGAAAAGGTAACTATCTGAGTAGTGTTCCAAAGTAATTTTAACTTGACTTCTCACAGTTTTATTAATGTCTTACAAAGCACTGCTTATTACAAATTTTACTGATTTAAAAACAAAACAACTCCTCTCCTAAATGTATCTCAAAAGAAGCTGTCATTCCAAACTTTTCCAAATATTTTTAAAGTGCAACTGCAGTACAGAAATTATACACTCACCTTCATCAGGCTTGTTCCCATAACTCTGAAGGGGATCAATTCCTATTTCTTGCTCTTCAGTTTGCAAAGGATGGCTAGCTCCAGAAATGGAGTGATACATATTGAGATTTGGCACGTGCAAGAAGTTGAATTATCTATATGAAAAATTAAAAGTAAATGATTAATCATACTACCTACTATTCCTATTGTATTAAAATGTAAAGACTTCAGAAAATGCAGTATTTCATTCAGAAAATTATTAAGAACTTCTGCATGGCACAGTTACTAATCATACTATTAATTACTAACAAAGTACAAAAGATTACAAGAAATGTGTATTATTACGCAATACATACATGTTTGCTTTTTGAAGCATGTCCCAATATATAATTTTTCTTCACCTCTCATATAAATCCATAGAATCTTTTAATGACCACTTCTGCATTATTCTCAAGAAAAGTGAATAACTATATCCCTGTAGATCACCAGTTGAGTTTGAATTTAAGGAAAGTATATTCAGTATCAGGCAAACTCAACAGAATTGTATTTGTGTTCATTTGTATGTTTTATTTATTTATTAAATTTATGAGCCCACCCCCCACCCTTCACTGATAAAGTGACTCTAGAAAGCTTAAAATGATAAATATAAAACAGTTAAAATTAAGAAGAATTATATACATAGAAAACAAAATGGCAGATAGCACTGGAATGACATCTTCTTACATCATCAACCACCTCCAGCAGGGAGTGCCCTCATGGGCCCCAAGACAACTGACAAAACCAGGTTTTAATGACTCTCTAAAAGGCCAAAAGGGTGGGAATATTCTCAGCGGGGGCGATATAATGTTCCACAAGGTGGGGGCCACAGTGGAAAAGGTTATTCTTTTTGACTTTATCAGCCTACTAGGTGGAGTGCACTGGAGGCCCTTTCCACTGGAGCGAATGCTGTGGGATAATCCCATTGGGGCAAAAAGGCTCCTCAGATACCCTGGACCTATGCCACAAAAGGCTTTAAAAATAACAAAGTGACCTTTAAAGGTAACAAACAAAAGCTTGAATTGGATGCGAAAGCAAAATGGTAACCAATGCAGCTCGTACAATTAGCTGTGTTATCTGTGCTACCCTAAGGCCCCCAGTTCTGCTCACATCATTGCATTCTGTACCAGCTGTAGCATCCAAAGACAGTTCAAGGGTAGCCCCAATGTAGCCACATTGCAGTAAACCATCTGAGAGATGACCAAGGCACTAATGATGTGCACAGGGCTGCATGATCCAGATATGGGTGCAACTGGTTCAAAACATGAAGTTGCAGAAAAACCCTCTTAGTCATGACTGCCACCTACTCTTTTGAGCAGGAGTTGTGAGTCTAGGAGAATCCCCAGGTTGTACACTGGATTTGTTTGGGTAGTGCAACCCCACCCAGAACTAAAGATGGTTCCCCACATCCACAGCCACTCTGTGTTACCAGGGTTCAGCTGAAGCCTGTTGTTCTTTATCCAGACCTCCATAGCTTCCCCACTGTGAAAGGGCCACCACAGCATAACTTGGATCACCAGAAATGGAGATGTAGAAATAAGTATCACCTGATGATACCTCATCCCATGGTGCTGGATGATCTCATCAAGCACTTTCATGTAGATGTTAAGGAGTAGAGAATTCCAAGTCCTGCACCACCCCACAAAGTAGTGTTCTTTGACTGGACTCCTCACTCCCTATTAACATCCATTGGGACCAGCTTTTTAGAAAGAGCTGAACCAGCACACTACTAGTTTCTACACAGGGCAGGGAGGCTGATACAGCAGCAACAATACCAACTGATCCCACAGGCCCTAAACCCAACTGGACACATGTCTCTTGGAGTCAACCTGGTCGGCCTCTTCAATGAGGTCACAAATAGGGGGAGGGGGTGTTAGCTGATTTGGCATTCATCAGCAGCAACTGAAAGCCCATGCCTATGAAGTTCTGCTCTCCAGGATCTAGACATGAGCTCAGAGTGATAGAACACTACACTGGTGTTAAATAGTGGGGCATCTTCCCCTGCAATGGCCTGTCCTTTGGTTCTCATCTAATTCACATACAAATACAGATATCCCCCCTTCCTCACACTACAAGAATTTATTCTTCAGTTTTTATATTCTATTGGTAGATGCCATATGGATATGAAACATAACCCCAAGATAAGTATTTCCTTGACTAGTATACTAGTTCCAATATGCTATTAAAAATGTAGTTCAGAGACTTTTGTGTATTTTTGCAAGTTCCATAAGTTTCTCATTAATTACAAAATGTTAATTACTGCTTTTTGTGGGAATACGTCAGTAAAAATATGTCAGCCCTCCCAGGTAAACCAGATAGGAAACACAACTACATAAGCTAATCCTATTTTTTGTAAGGCTACATTCAGCATCTTGAATGCTGAATGAATACATACATACATACATACATACATACATACATACATACATACATACATACATACATACATACATACACACAGACACCATCTTCCAAATTGAAAGTACAAATCTCCAGTTGCCACTTTTAATTGCCTGATCAACTAGGGTGGGTCCTTCCTAAGTTTCTTGCTCTGTTAAGCCGCCGATGCTCTCCCCTGCCTCATGTCAGATCAATTCCTAAGCAGCATCTTTCCCTCATTCCTGAAATTCATTCTCACATACCATTATATAATACTATAGTATTTAGTATTAAGTACATTTTTCCTATTATCCAAGTTAGATGTGCTAGTGGTGACAATTTTTCTAATATGCCAGTTTAGAATAATGAAAATGGGATGTATTCTGTCCCCTTTAAGATTTATTTGAAGTCAGTTGTCAGCAACTTAACTTAAAACAGAATTCTATCTCCCTAAATTATCAGTACAAAAGTTAGATGCGGTTCTTTATTCTGTGTGGCTATACTTTTTTTAAATGCCCTAGTGATCTGTTGCAAGAAAGGCTCATAATAAACTACAGGTAGTCCTTGATTTATGACTACAATTGAGCTCAAAATTTCTGTTGTTAAGTGAGACATTTGTTAAGTGAGTTTTACGACCTTTACGTTCCATTTTACGACCTTTCTCGCCACAATTGTTAAGTGAATAACTGCAGTTGTTAAGTTAGTAACAAGGTTGTTAATCTGGCTTCCCCATTGATTTCACTTGTCAGAAGATTGCAAAAGGGGATCTCAGTGTAACTGTCATAAATATGAGCCAGTTGCCAAGTGTCTGAATTTTGATCATATAACCATGGGGATGCTTCAACAGTTTTAAGTGTGAAAAAGAGTCATAAGTCACTTTTTTCAGTGCCGTTGTAACTTTGAACGGTCACTAAACAAACTGTTGTAAGTTAAGGACTACCTGTTTTCAAAATTGTGATTTAAAAAAACAAAAAAAAACCCCTGGACCTCGATGTCATAAACATCAATGACAGACAAACGAGCAACACATCAGGTTGCTTGTTTATCAAATATCTGGTATAATATTTCAGTCATCTGAAATCTATAATGAACACATTAAATCCATTATAATAAGGACTACAACAGTGTTAAAGCCATACTTAAAAAAACTAAAGAAAAATGAAAGCGAAATGATATAAATACGTATTTGCCACCATAAAACTCTTTAAAGCTAAATCTCAATATTATACAGCTTATTTTAAAGCTTATAATATCTTAAAGCCCACTATCCAGTCCAGATTCCTAACAGTGCTATTTTGGATATCTTGCTGCATTTAAAATGGGAAATTGGGATGATTCTACTGAAGTCTATATCCCCATACTGGATCCTGAGAACTTCATACTTCTCTACTGATCTTTTGAAATAAGTTTCATTGTTCCAGTGGATCCTTGGCATCATGATCCCTTCTGACTTTTTTTCTTCTTTCCGAAGAGTAGACTCCAGAATGAAGTATGCCAGAATGGCTTCTTGTTTTAAACTCTGTTGCCAATGAGGCTATTATAAGCAGGAGCCACAATCGGCCAGCAAATGTTCAACATACCTCTTCAGATCCACTTTAATATATTGCTCTAAGTGGAATTAGAAGTTATAACAGTACCTGTTTTGCTGAACAAACTTGCTCTTGTGATTTGGAACCCACTTGTTCCTTTGATATCCTTTCCATAACAATTGTATCTGTGCCCTATTCTAATAAGCCCATGTATTAACAGAGTATCCTAAGGATGATTTTCTTTTTCAAAATTTGAATTAAAACTTTTATATCTCTAGACGATTAACAAAATTACTTAGTTGCCTCAACTTTAGATAAAAAAATAGCTTAATTTTAGGATTACATAACTACAAAAAATGTTAAGCTTTTTATGTTGCTTTCTATCAAATATAATAGGACAATGACTGCAATGAAGTTATTCACTACTCCTTGTAACAGCAATTTGTTGTGATAATGCTGAAATATTGCTGTCTTACTTTTAATAATTTTTTCACCTAACATATAACAAATAAAAATAAAAATAATTTAGAATTGTCCAAAGATGACAATTCTAAAGAAAAGAGCATACAAGAAAGCAGGGCTACAATAACAAAAATATTACATTCTGGTAGCAGTTATTAAAATTCAATTTTTTGACACTGAAATGGAAAAAGATGTGTGGAAATTCTTATTGCCCCTTCAACCCCACATTATGAATCTATCAAAATAAAATTGTTAAAAAAAAATAACTTTCAAAGACTAGCAAACAGCTCTTTGGTTCTATGATCACTAATCAATATTACAGTGAATTGAAACACTATAAAATACTCTCAATTAATTAACAACACTTGTAGAATACTTTTATTTAGAATGATAATTAAAATGACTTCAAATGGTTGGAAGATAGCCAAACAAGAAAATCATTTATTAAGGATGATTCAGAATTCAGATTTTATTCAATTCAGCCTACAAGAAATTTCCTATAGGTCCAAAATTAGACAGATTTCATGGATAAATAATGTAATAATATCAGTGATAGTGAGCCTATGGCGCAGCAAATATTCCCTTAAATATCTTCAAAACAAGTTTTACTATTACAGGTAATTCCCGAGTTACGACAGTTCACTTAGCAACTGTTTGAAGTTACGACATAGCCTCCCCCAAGTACCTCCGACCCAGTCCCGAAGTTACACATGTTGCTGCACCACAGCCGTCGTTCACACTTACAAATGACAGCAGAGGCACAGCAACATTTGCCCTGCCTATTCCACCCCGCCCGCTGAGCCATTGGGCCTGTGGAGACTCACTTACCTTGTGATGATCTAGCGAGCCGTCGGTTCCTTTGCCTGCTTTGGTACTTTTGCAGAAAACAGATGCCTAAAGTAATGCGAGATCACGTGAGATCAGTAGCGCAAAATCACCCGCTAATGATCTCATGTGATCTCGCACTACAGTACTTTAGGCCTCTGTTCTCTGGGAACCAAGGCCTGCACAAGATCTGCTGCAAAAGGCTTTGCAAACAGAGGGAAGGCCTCTTCATTTGCAAAGCCTTTTGCCCGGAACTCACGTAGAGAACAGAAGCTTAAAGTACTGTAGTGCAAGATCATGTGAGATTAGTAGCACAAGATCTTGTGCTATTGATTTTGCACTAGAGTAGTTTAGGCCTCTATTCTCTGTGAACCGAGGCCTGTATCCGATACGGCCAAAGAGTGCTTGCAAGCCAACAAGACTTTGGGGCAGCGAAATTGTGTTGCTTGAAGCCTCCCATTGGCTTGCAAACGCTTTTTGCAACATTCCAGTTTCGGTGCGAAGAGCGCTTGCAAGCCGATGGGAGGCTTGAAGCAATGTGACTTTGCTTCCCAAAGTCTCATCAGCTTGGAAGCGCTCTTCGCTCTGAGACTGGAATGGCACAAAAAGTGTTTGCAAGCTGATGGGAGGCTTGAAGCTGCCCCAAAGTCTTGTCGGCTTTCAAATGCTTTTCGCGCCAAGACTGCAAGCAGGCAAAGAAACCGCAGCATAGGCTAGAGAGGAGACAGATCTTCACAAGGTAAGTGACCCGGCATGGCAGGATGGGCGGAAGCAATTGTGGGGACCCAGGGGAGGGAGCATGAGGTGTCTCAGTGGTCGGGGGAGGCCTTGGGTGGTCTGAAGCAGGTGGCCTGTTCCATTGCTAGGCCCCCATGGCCTTCCCCACCCTGAGATACTTCATGTGCACTTAACAACCCACACATTCGATTAGAAAATGCATGGGCAAAAGCAGGGAGTGATCGCAGTCAAGTTACGCGATTCACTCCTACAAATCCTCAGGTTATGAATGTAATTGGCAGGCTCCATTACATTCTTAACTCGTGGACTACCTGTAGTTTATTTATCTAGGGTGTTAAAGTTGAGCTAATACCTAGAAGAACATAGCTTACTTATTGTGGGAACATGCACTAAAATATGTTAGCTTATCACTAAACATCTTTAATTATTAAACATTACTCAATTACATTAAAAAAATAATGAGGGTCATACTAAGGATTAATATGTAAATATAATTTATATATAGGTATGTATGTAAGTATAATTTGTATATAATATAAGTAACAAGCTTTGGGTAGTTTTCCTCAAATAAACAAAAACCCTATGTTTTGACACATTTTTTAAATTTTTTAGGATTTGTGTTGCCAACAGATCATGCTTTAAATCGTATTTATGCAAAAATATTGAAAAAGTCAAAATAATTTACAAACTTTTAAGTACTACAGTATTTTATTTATTTATATTTCATATTTCTAAACCTATTTAAGTTAGTATTGACCATGCTAACTTTTAGCAGAAGGTCTTTGAAAGTTTTAACAGGAGATCAACTCAATTATTTCTTTGTTTGCAAAAATGTCTTTTATCATTGATTCATGGTGGTAAATAAATAACGTGATTTAAATTTACTACCTATTTTATATGCTATAGAATGCCAGGGTATTTCATGTTCCAAACATGAAGGGTGCCCCTCATTTGGCTGCTATATATTCTATTTTTCTTATAGTCATTTTATCACTTTACTATGCATAACATTTTCCAGTACTTTTGACTGTAGCAAGAAAATAAGATAATAATTAGCAGCTATTTGTGTGTTCCCTAGGAGGATATTTTAAAAGCTTTATCTCTATCTTCAAACAAGGAAATTCTTACACAAGCAAAATAAAAAGATGTATTTAGGCCTTTATATTGCTGACCTTTTAAATTTGCAGGTAAAAATCTCCCTCGAAAAAGTATCCTGTCTCTAGCCCCTTCCACATAGATGAAAGGAGCACTAGCTCTCAGCCTCTATTGCAGAAAGCAAGAAAAGTCATCAAACACTGAACATCTTTCTTATTCACCTACCAAGCTTCTTTCATAATTCACTAACCACCATCTGTCACCGAGCAAGTGTTTTCTTTAGATATATAAAAAATACACAATTTGACATATTTTAGATAATGCAAAGCAAGCATGTTTTCTCTTATAAATTGTATCAGATTTTAGATCATTAAAATGGAATGATGCAAATAAAAAATCTGCTTAATATAAGGAAGTATATCAGCTGGATTCCAAAACATGTCATCAAATAATCTGTCACTAATAACTATAAAATCTAGGGATTACGAATTGTAGCTAGTTTCATTCTGTTTAGCAAAATTTTGGAACTTTTAAACACTATCAATATAACCTTCAATACAAAACAGTGTTTCATTGGACTTTAAATACGTTAATTAAGTATTAAAATCAATCATGTGAAAGTCTTAATATTTAATATTGTTAGATTATGTATCAAAGTGGTTTTATTATTTATTTACTCAAAACCTTTCCAGAATGCTTTATTTTGCATCAGGGGGTCTGTATCTCACAAGATAAATGCATTTGCAACATCAAATAAATTATATATAAAAGCATTTGTCTTAATACATGTCATTCAATATTAAATATCACCCAATGGTACCACCTTGAAGCCTCAATCCATTTTAACCAACCAACCATTTGTATTATTCAAATGTTGCCTATTAAACAGTTGTTTCTCAAGCCATAGTACAGAAATATGTATCTAACAATAATAAGCATATGAGTTTTAAAATACTGCTTTAAGATTTAACTCTACCACATTGTCTTAGTAGCACTTAAAGAAGAGATATAAATTCTGTCATATATTAAAATGTCAAAAATGAGAAATAATATGAATTGCTTCAAATACACAGGAAACATGAACAGATGTTTATAAAATGGCACTGCAAGAACCACATGTATATAAAATAAAGGTCATTATATAATGTTTTATATATCACAATATAGTGTAAAATATAGTTACTGAGGTCAACTTGAAGAACTGAAGATCAGTTTATCCAACCATCTTCTTTGTACTTAAATATTTTTAGCAATTCACTTGTTGCTAATACAAGACAATACATTTTACTGAAGCCTACCATTTTTGGAGGAAAATAATTGTTTAAACTTACCGGTATTTCAACAGTTTTAAATGTGCATTTGACATTGAAACTCCTGCATCTGCTCTGACATGTAACATTTATTGTTGGAAAGATAGATGGAAGAGAATCATACAACCAGCGTATTCCTTTAATTTATTTATTTTCATATGTTACTGCACTAGTGCTGACGGTTATTTTATAGATGCATGATGATATAACATTTCTACTCCAAACTGCAGTATGACTTTGAAGAAGTGACAGGCTAAATGGCCCTTTAACAATTGATTTATTCTATACTAGCTGTACCTGGCCACGCGTTGCTGTGGCTCAGTCTGGTTAAATGGAAAAGAAAGAAAAGAGAAAGTGCACGTTTGTAATATGTTTAATTTCACCATGCTTGTGGGTATACAATATTTTTTGTTGTTCCATTGTCTGTCGTTCCCCAATTTAAAGCAATTGATGTGAGAATATCTCAGCTGATCGATCGTTTTGCAGCTGGAGACGCATATTTGTAGTTAATTTTAACGTCTTTACGTGTCGCCACAGAGTATTTCAGGGAAGCATTTATCGTCCGCTGGTGTCGATCGAGGAATTACAGGTAATGTTTGACTGAAATCTCGTACAAGCAATATTAATGCGTCCCCAAATGGTCTGATGTTTCCACGCAAATCTTGCAATGATCGATCAAGAGCCTCCAGCGATTTTTTGTGCACCATTGTGCATTCATCCCAAACAATAAGTTTTCATTTCTGCAATACTTTTCCCATGCCTGATGCTTTGGAAATGTT
>QLTV01002934.1:118230-133445 GCA_003457575.1 Thermophis baileyi | reverse complement strand
TTGTTCAGGACACAATTCTACATCGCACGAAGCAGCAGCAGATCGCTTTGGTGATGACATTCCCAATTGATTGAGAACTTTGTTCGCGATTTCTAAGCAGAAATCTTCAATCATTATCAATGCTTCGTTGTAGAATTCTGCTGTGAAATGCATGTTCATATTTGAATTTTCCTTGTGTATTCGACGGAAAATATCTTCAGCCATGTGTGATTTATATTGGAAATGTGAAAATCGTAAATGGATCGTAAATCAGAAACATTGAAATGGAATCGTAACATATTTAGTATAGTGTGTGTTGCTTTTACGTCCAACAGATGGCGGTTTTTCACAAAAAACATGTTGTTACCTGTCACAGGTGTGACATCTATATAATATAGGTATATAAAAACACGCACGTATTCGAATACAACGTTGTGTCAAAATTTCAAAGCAATCGGTGAAGAACTTTCGGAGATTTAAGATTTTGAACAAACAAACATTTACATTTTTATTTACATAGATGAAACCAATAAATGAGGTTGTCAGGATATTTGAAGTGAGCTGTCCTCAATGTGATCATAATAGTTAATTGCATTTATCAGAGTGATTAACTTAATAAAACTCTTAAAATATATCTATGTAGGAGATGACCAAGTTGAGCCTGAGGGAGGGTCAAGCGCATCATTAATTTCTGGGTAGAGCTGGAAAGTCTGCTTGCAACTCATTGGCTCACTATCTGAAATCAGCTAGTGTGCATTCATAACCATGAAGGTGATGGCTGGCCATGAATAGCCAGAAAGTTGCAATTTGGTATATATTGCCTGGCTCTAAGAACACTAGAAGGTATCAGTCATAATTAAAGGGACCAAGGCAGGGGTGAAATGTGAAAATTTTCCCTACCGGTTCTGTGGGCGTAGCTTGGGTCTCATGGGCGTGGCTTGAGGTGGGCGTGGCTTGGTGGTCAGGTGACCAGGTGGGCGTGGCCAACTTGTAAACTGTGGTGAAACTCACTTAACAACGCTCTTGCTTAGCAACCAAAATTTTGGGCTCAATTGTGGTCATAAGTTTTCTTCCTTTCTTCCTTCTTTCGGTTTCCTTTCCTTTCCTTTCCTTCTTCCCTTTCCCTTCCTTTCCTTCTTTCCTTTCCTTTCCTTTCCTTCCTTCTTTCTTCTCTCTCTCTCTCCTTTCTTTCTTTCTTTCTTTCTTTCTTTCTTTCTTTCTTTCTTTCTTCCTTCTCTCTCTCTCTCTCTCTCTCTCGTCTGGGCACATAGACAGAGCTCTTCCCGAGGAGTTCTCCTGTGCGGACGCACCAGGCAGTGGCGGCAGCAGAGTTTGCCTGGGCTCTCCGCCATCCCAGAACTGCGCCGTGCGCGCGGGGGGGAGTTTTCCAGCAAGGCGCAGTTTCGGGATGGCGGAGAGCTTGCTTGGGAGAGCCAGCAGCGGGGGCAGAGATTGCTTGGGAGAGGCCAAGGAAGCTCTCCACCATCCCGGAAGCGGCAGCAGTTTACCTGTTGAGGCTCCGGGCCTCAGCGTGCCGAGCCGGAAGAGAGGCAGCCGAGCAGGCGGGCAGGAAGGGCCATGGCCCTGATCCTCAACAGGTAACCCGCCGCTGCCTCGATGCCCGCCGGGAGCCTCTTCCTCCGCCGGGCTGGCACGCCAAACTTTGCGCGGCAGCGGGAAGCAGCCCGAGAGCCAGGGCGGGCGCCCCACATGCTCAGTGCCCCCGTGCACCTCTGCCTCCCGCCTCGCCTGCCTCCTTCTCCTGCCAGGCGGGGAGGGAGGGCAGCGAGAGGGGTGGCGGCCCCTGCCAAGTGCAGCGCACAGAGGCGGCGGGCAAGGCGTCCCCAGCACACCTGTTAATCCAGCCAGCCACGCGACTACAAGTGTGGCGTGGAAACCGCGCAGGGAGGGCCAGGCCTGCGTTTGGAAGGGGCCACTGCTCTCGCTGACCTCCCTTCCTGCCTGGCTGCAGACATCCGCCCGCCCTCCCTCCCGGAGCATCACAGCTGCGGTTCACTTTCTTCCTTCTCCTGCCGCTGCCCCTCTTAGCCCCAACGTAGCAGCTACATCTCCCCCAAGGGCCACCCACCCACCCACTGGCCAGGCCTGGCCAGATGCGGCGCGTCTCCCGTCACGGGCTGGAAACCGACTTCGGAAGGCAAGCGGGCGTTGGAGACCGCCGGGAAGGCCACATGGAAGGCAGGAAAGCATGTTGGGGCTGCGGGGAAGGGAGTAGGCTGCTACCTCCCTTCCCCGCCGCCCCGACATGCTTTCCTGCCTTCCACGTGGCCTTCCGCTTGCCTGCCTTCGCAAGGTGGCTACGGGGAAACCGGGAAGGCCGCGTGGAAGGCAGGAAAGCATGTTGGGGCTGCGGGCTGCAGGGAATGGAGTAGGGAAGGCAGGCTGGGACGGTGGGGGGAGCAGGGGCCGCGACTTCGCAGGCTTACCTGGCAGGCAGATCAGGGGCGCAGCGCTTCAGGCAGGCAAGCTGCAGAGCACAGACTGGGCAGGGCAGGGCGAGCGAGCAGCGACTGGCGGACCGGTTCAGGTGGCCAGCCAGCCATCGCTACCGGCTCGGCGAACCACCAACGGCCACTGCTACCGGTCCGCCCAATCCGGTCCGAACCGGGAGCATTTCACCCCTGGGCCAAGCTGACTAGAAAGGAGGAGTTTAAGCCAGTAGGAAAACATATAAATCCAGTTAGATGTTTCCATTTTAAGGAGGCTAATGTCATGGTGAAGGACTCTGTTTGAGAGTGAGATGCTTTAAAGATGGTTCTCAAAAACCTGGACTAAATTAGGCGAGACCTGGCTCCAAAACAGTAACTGTGAGAGGGACCTTGGAGTCCTAGTGATCATCACGTGAATATGAGCCAGCAGTGTGCAGCCGCCGCCAAAAAAACTAATATAATCCTGGGTTGTATAAACAGAGGCATAGAATCAAGATCATGTTTAGTATTAGTACTGCTTTATAAAACCCTAGTAAGACCACACCTGGAATACGGCAACCAATTTTTGTCACCATACTACAAAAAAGATGTTGAGACTTTGGAAAAAGTTCAGAGAAGAGCAACTAAGATGATCAAAGGCCTGGAGACTAAAACGTATGAAGAACGGTTGCAGGATCTGGGTTTCGCTAGTCTAAAGAAAAGAAGAATTAGGGGTGGCATGATAGCAGTATTCCAGTATTTGAGGGACTGCCACAAAGAAGAGGGAGTCAAACTATTCTCCAAAGCACCAGAGGTCAGAACAAGAAATAATGGTTGGAAATTAAAGAGAGAAGCAACCTGGAATCTCAGTTACAATCAATCCAGGAGCTTATTATACAAATGTCTAGCATACTGTTTGCTAACCACACTGAGAGGCTTATGGGGTGGGTAGATGTTTGCCTCTTTTTTCACTAAACTAAAACTAGGCTCCAATCATCAGGAACCTTAGCATGATTATCAATGTAAGTAAATAGGGAAGCCAAAACAGGCACCAACTAGTCTAAATTGTTTTAGATAATTCTGCTGAAATAAAATTGTGCCCAGGATCTTTGCTTGGTTTCAAGTTTTTAATCAGTTTGAGATCATATAAATTCAGAGTTTGACACAGAGAGCCAGGAGGGAAGTAGATGAGCTTCACAGTCTAGTTCCCTGTTAAGGTGGGGTAATTCCTCCTGTATGTAAAGCAATCTGAAATGCTTCCCAAACTGAAATGGGAATAGAAATTTGTAGATTAAGGGAAGCAAATTGATCCAATTAGGCATTTCCAGAATAGAACTGAATTCTGGGAAAGAGTAGAAGAGATTAGTTTGCTCCAAAACTGTATCAGGGCATGCCTTTTCTTTGCCTGTAGTTTGTTTCTTGGGTAGGAGCAAGTCCTGTCTGTCGTAAGAGAGAGGATCCTTTTTATTTTCCTTAAAGCAGGAAAATCTTGGCTGCGTAACTATTGAACCAGGGTTGGTTAAAAGAGCTATGATTCCTATTAGCACCAGATGCAGTGGTGGGTTGCTACCGGTTCAGGAGAACCGGTAGTGGCAGCGGCGGGAGGCTCCGCCCACCTGCCTGACCATCATCACAAACGATCTGCGCATGCGCAGAAGGTTCTGCACATGCGCAGAAGCGCCACGCGTGAGCGAAGCGAGCATGCGCGGTCACAGTTCCAAACCGGTAGCGAAGGTAAGTGAAACCCACTACTGACCAGATGGGTAGGTTGAAAAAACTGGCCAAAGAAGCTGAATGCAAAATGGCAAAATCTGCTCAAGGGATTTGTCATCCAAAATGGCTATACATAGTCCATTTTGTTCGTGTTTGTCCCTTCATTGTTCATCAAAACTATCCATTTTTAGAGTGCAAAATCTGTGAAGAAACAGATTTTGTTGCAGTTGCTGTGATTGTTCTTTCTTATATTCTATTCAAACAATCACTATGCAAATAACATGATTATCCTTAAGTCATCATATTTTTTTTGAAATTCTGTTGAATTAAATAATACAAAGGAATGGATATTAAAAATGCAATTGTCAGTATTTCTCCCACTGCTTCCCATGTTACTCATTTTCTTCAAAACTCTATTTGCTATTCGTAAGTGCAGGAAAAAACACAATCATATACAGTATTAATAATATACTGTAATAATAATATACAATATTATTATTTAATGACACAACTGAATTGATGTTGATTTTTTTCCTAGCATGGTAAAATGCCACTAAATATAGTGCAGGTTAAGGTTGGAAAAGGCTATTACAAACCCTTGATATCCCAGGGAAAGAAATATTTAGACGTGCATCCAGAGATCGTGTATTTCCAAACATAGAATGGCAACAGCAACAGCACAGAGCAAATATAGATGTCATGCATTTATAGTTTAGACAACACACAATTCTTGATAGCTTGTATTGCCAATATAAGGTTTGCTCTTTGGTACTGATTTTCATTGAAGCTTTGCTTTGTTGTCATATGCATGCAACAAATACAAGATAATTTATTTTTTTTCACTAAACATTAAGAAGATTTTAAGAACAACATCTGTCTTTATATTTTATATAAATCTTGTAACACCTTGTGACTAATCTTTTAAGCCTGTTTTATTAAAAAAACATAGGAGATGTAAACAAGTGATAGTCATAAATCTCCTTGATTTATTTTTTCTTTTGTTTTTAAAAAAGCTATTGTAGTCTGTTTTTCACTTCATTTTTCCTATAAATCTTTTCCAGCTGCCACTAATCAACTAAAAATGAGGCCACTGAATTCAGTCTAGACATTATATGGCTGTCTGTGCAACACATTGGCAAAATTCAAAAGTTTTTGAGAATTTTTGTTAAAAAATATATTGTCTCAATTTTAGCTGAGGCAGAGTAAATAAGGAAAGCCACCTGTAATGCTTTTTAATGAAGCCTATATTAATGTGGGTGTATGAGAGAGAATTCTATAGCATATAGCATATATAATATACAAACTGAAAACTAATTCTTTACATTAATGGAAATGGTCCTATTCATCCAAAATAGAGGGGATGGTTCTTTTCCTGAAACCTAGGGGACATTAATACAGCACAACAGAGAAAGGCGGATAGTTCTGGACAAGAAAAAAGAAGATCCCATTGTATACGCAGATGTTTGATTTTTACCCAAAATAAATTAAAATAACATAAAATTTGCATGGCAACATTTAGATTTATAATATTAAGGAACTTCCAGGGATTGCCTAATCTCAATTATGAAAGCTTTAAAAAATCCTGCTTTTAAAAGAATCATTGGGCGGTATGCAAATATACCACTGAGAATTTTATAAATTAGGAAGATCAATAGAATATATTGCTCTCGTATTTTCTGTCCACACAAAAGATCAGTTGGATACAACCATATCACAACTATGGACTAAGTTGAAGCTGAAATTATTAGACTAAGTAAGAATTTGCAAATGTCAAAAGAATCTAATTACAGCTATCACTGCATTGAAACTGCAGATCTGAAACACTTGTCAGCAATATCTTAAACTTATCAAATGCTGAAGACATATGAAAGAACACTGTAATAGGTGCAAGGAACAAGCACATTCAAATTTTAGCCATGTAAACAATCAGATTGCTCCTCCCTCTTTAGCTCTGTGATTGCAGAGATAATCAGTGTTATATTCCTTTCTTTTGCAACAGCTTTCTCCAAAAGTCTATGGAGTATCATATACCGTAACTTCTAATTAGATTAGATGTCCAGAATACATCAATCAACCATACTGAAACACTTTTTCATCCCTGATGCTAAGAGTTCCACTCTATCCTCTCATACAAACTCTAAAGTAGAGGTGGGTCACTTATGCTTAATGTTCTTAAACTATAATTTCTGAGTTTTTAGCAAACATACTCAATAGTGAGAGATATTAGGACTTACTTTTTAATAACATCTGATGTGCCAAAGGCTGCTTACCCTTCTAGAAACTTGAAAATCAAAACCACTGACAAGCCTCAGCATTTTGGCTGAGGTGCTACTTAAATCCCAAATAAGAGAGCAGTTAAGAAAAACAATTATAGTTCAGAAAACAGTACAAAAATATAAAAAGAGCATACAGTTATATATATTGGGGGTAATGAAAAGGAATATGAAGGATGCTAGGAGTAAGGGAGACATGTGATATGAGAACATTTTAATGTGCATTTTTTAATGTAACTTAGTAATCTTGAACTAAAATATCATCTAAAACCCAACTTTTAGCTATACATATGCACAGTTTATTGGAAGTTCATATACAAACCAAGTCTGGCTTTTCAGCTTGGTTTACGCATCTTGAGTTAAAAAGTCTTTCTAAATGTCAACTCTCAACATTATAAAATTATACAGAAGGAGAAGGAAACAGGGCTTACAGTGCATATAAATATGGTAGTGTATTAGCCTGCATTTAATTACCAGTTCAAACAACAACCTGATCTAACCTTTGACAAGTAAAATAAATGTTCTGAATAATTTAACCAAAGCAAACATTTGCTGTTAATGTTGGCTAATTATAGTAAGAGTTGTTGAGGAGAGAAGGGGGGAAAGAAGGAAATCAGTGAAATGATAATTTATACACTTGTATAGCAGTTGCTACAACTATTTCTTGAAATCCCTGAATGTTTTTCCTTCTAATCTTCACATTCAAACCATATTTCTTTTCCTTTTCTATAAAAAATTTAAATATATTGTTTTGAATAATATAGAGAATGTAGTGTGTCATACATACATATTTACAGTAGTGGCCAAAATTGTGGAAACCTTTTGGGGAAAGTGTATTTTTGAGGGGGGTTTTCTGGAGTAGTACCATAAAATTATATATCAATGGAAAGATAATTTAATCAAGAATGTAATGCAACAAAGTTTGTTCAATTATCTGTATTCTATGAAACATCATAGCCAAATAACCAGAAAAAGGAAGCACAACTTGCTTAGGTTGATATCAGATAGCTTTCCTTCATCTGATTGTAGCCAATGAGCATGAGCGTTTAGAGAGCCAATCAGGTGTCATCTTATTTTGGCAATGAGCCAAATAGCCCAGACCTTAACCCAATTGAAAATCTATGGAGCCGACTAAAGAAACTTGTTAGTCAGAAGCGACCAAGCAATAAAACCCAGTTAATAGAAGCAATCATTCAATCTTGGTTTCACATTATAAGAGCTGCAGAACTAAAAGACTTGGTTCACTCCATGGGAAGACGTTGTGAGGCCATAATTCATGCTAAAGGTTACCCAACTAAGTATTAACCGATATGGTGATAATTTTTGTATATCTCATTTTTTCAATGTTTCACTTTTCTTCTTTATAACTGCTATTCTAATAGCAAATCCTTCATAAAAGTTATTGCATTACATTCTTGATTAAATTATCTTTCCACTGATATATAATTTTATGGTACTACTGCAAAAAAAAAAGTGGTGTTATTAACCATCAAACCTCAAAAATACTGTACTTTTCCCAAAAGGTTTCCACAATTTTGGCCACTACTGTATGGTCCCTAGAAATATTTTCTTTCATAATTAAATAAGTATTTTCCTATATTTTACTTGGGAAAATATTGACATTTTTCATGGTGAAACGTTTGTAAAAAAAAAACTGCCCCCAAACTTGTACAAACTATTTTGGTCACTTGTTGTAAACCAATATATTGTTTTGAATAATATAGAGAATGTATAGTGTGTAATACATACATTATATTAAATGTATTTATGATCCCTAGAAATAATATTTTCTTTCATAATTAAATAAGTGTTCATTTTCCTATATTTTACTAGAGACAATATTGGCATTTTTCTTAGTGAAACATTTGGGGGGGGGGGAATTGCTCCAAAACTTGTACAAACTATTTTGGTCACTTGTTGTAAAGTGCCCAGAATCACTTAGGTGAGATGGGTAGTGTAGAAATAATTAACTAATTAATTAAATTTAATAGACATTTCCACGAAAAAGAAAAAATGCCATGGCCAAGTTCAGTGTTGTAAAATATAATGTTAGTACTAGATTAATTTCAAATCACTCATCTACAGCTGCTTTATACAGTTTATCAGACTTCTTGGATAGCAGCATAGCCTGCAAGTAGTTAATCTTAAGAAGTCTCTCACAGCTGGTTAGTAAAATGTATTAAGAAGAAGATTGAAATAAGGATACCCTGAGTACTATATATTCAAATCAGACACTATAAACAGGCAAATTAGATGAGAGATTTCTGATTTTTTCCCCTCCTGCTCTTTTGATGTAAAGAGAGAAGGGCTTGTCTTTTTTGAACAGGAGAGGTAGACTGGACCAACTGATTTTAGAAATGGCTTTTAGATCTCTGTCAATCTGGAAAACTGTTTTCCCAGCCTTGGTGAGTGGAACTCAGAACCTTTTCAAGGGCTGCAAATTTCAAAACTAAGCTAAAGAATCTGAGAGTGGGTTGCTGTTTTTTCAAACAGATGGACTTTTAGTGCTTACAAAAATGAGAACATGAAAAAAATGAGGTATGACTAAATTATATATTCCAATCCAAAGTTGCAAAATTTATGTGTTTCGTCTTTTCTCATCAACCAAACAAAAACCAGGATTTATTTGGAATTCTGTCCTGCCATCCATTCCTCTATAAGCTTCTTTTTTGCGTTCTTCGTATCCTAGACTTTGATTATGAATTGTTAGTCTCATTATCTCATAATCTCAGGCCTGCTTCCTGCTTTTGTATTTAAATGTTTATATATTAACCAACACTCTTTGTTAAAGATCGGTATATATACTAAAGAAATGCGTAGCATGGAGAAAGAGGAAGAAGGGAATGAAAAGAAGGAGGTTTTGGTGGGAAAGAGAAGGAGAGCAAGGGATAGAGAGAGAAGGTGAGAGGGAGAGGTGAGTCTCTTTGGGGGCAAGCCTGAGGGAAAAGGGAGAAAAGATAAGCGGGGCCTACCAGATCACCTGGCCTCTATCCCACCGAGGTAGGGAAAGCGAAGCATGAGGGTAAGTTGAGGAAAGGTAGAGAAAGTAGTGTGAGGGAAGGTGGAGAAACGAGTGTGGGGAAAAGTAGGGGAAAGTGTGTGTGAAAAAGTTGAAAAAAGAGGAGAAAGAGAAAGATCAATAGAAAGGGAGGCAGGCAGAGGAATCAATAAAGGAGCAGAGGCAGTAGAAGGAGAGACCAGCAAGCAGCAGGAGGGGATGAAGAGAGAGGAGAGAGGAAGAAGAGTCTACGGCCATCTGACTATGACCCCACCATGCGACCCGTCTACTAAGAGGAGACTGACCATCACCCCAGTACGTGACCTGCCTACTGGGAGGAGACTGCACAAGCGATTGGCTGGAACAAGAAGACAGCAGTCCAGCTGACCCAGGCAAGAGGAGGTGCCTGAGCAAGGGATCAGGGTGGACTGGCAGCAATAACAACGGACTGTAGCAGGGGAAGGCAACTGGCACCCAGCTGGCACCCAGCCTTCAGCGGTCCTTTTGGGGGTAGTCCTTAACATGAAAAAGATGAAGGAAGTGGGCAGGGAAATTCATGGCCTGTGTATATTCTTCTAAACTGCATTAGTGTTTGTCACTATTTGTTTCCCTTCTATTCCCTCTAGCTGCTACTTAAAAAAAACAACCCAAGAATATGAACAGCAAGTTCTGGAAAGCAAACCACTGCCAAAGCCTAGAGGTGGTGCTGGATGGAAATAAAATTAATTGAGTCATTTATTTTACCATTTCATTTTGGTGGCACATTCTGGTAATCCTTTTTCAGGAATCTGGAAGGGTTTAATTTTCATTGGTTTCTCATTCCTGTACTTTAAAAATGTGATATTACATCCCCAAAATGTATCCTCAAAAATTTCACCACTACCTTTCCAGCAACATCTGTGTCAATGAATAGCCTTTTACAACTCCCTTTACAAGAAGACCAAGGACTTAGCTACAGACACAAAATATAGCCAGTACTAACAAACTCCACCTCCATCTGCCAAGCTGAATTTGGTTGCTTTTTATTATTAATATATGAAAAAAGTTGCTATTTAGACAGTGTCTAGATTAGAACATGCAGCAACAAAACATTTATTTTTATTTTATTTTATTTATTTTGTCAAGCATGTATATGATTACAGGTAAAGTATAAATATTAATATGAGTATATAATAAGTACAAACATAGTTTTGAGAACATATTTTTTGAGTACATATTTTCGAATACATGGGGACTTTAGGACAGGGACGGTAGGCACACTGGTGCGCTTATGCACGCCCCTTACATTGTGTCCTCTCAGTGGTATTTAACTCAGGAACATTATAGATATCCAGGAGGATAGCCAAGGTGGGGTTTTTTTTTTTTTTGGTCATTCACTTTCTCTACTGTACTTTACCAAATTGTAATAAGTTATTTAGCCCTTAAGGATGAAGGCGGTGGATAAATTGCATAAATAAATAAGTTTACTTTCAATTGACAAATATACAGTAGAACCAACAATAAAATTTCAAAACTGAATTAAAAAGAAGGATTTGGCAATGCAAAATGGACGGCACAAATATAAGGAAGGCTTCACCTTTTAAGAACTAAAATATGCAATAAAATCTGGGGAAGAGATGGGGTTGTCAATTTCATTTCATACTTCAAAATCAAAATTACCAAATTATTTCACCACTTTAATTTAGATATTATCCAACTTCAAATGACAAACAATACTTTTTCTAAAAAGAGAATGCTAAAAAATTAAAATGATGATACTTCTCTGATAGTTGAAAATGGAAAATATTTGAAAGCTGTAGTAATGAAGGTCAAGGAACATAATGAAAATATGGGATTAAAATTAAATATGAATGACAACAAGTACAATAACGAGCCTTAGGAATAAACAATCAAAATACTTAAGTTATAAGAAGCCTCTACCTTTTAAGGATCAAGTGTCAATAGTAAAGGAACTAATAGACAAGAAATATAGTGCAGACTAGTACCACAAGTTGCAATGAAGGCCTTGGAAAATATATTCAGATGCCAGGATTGCATTTCTAACTACAAAGATCAGAATTATGCCAGCAAAGGTTTTCCTTGGACACTCTACAGAAGTGACTTTGAAAAAGTAGGATAGAAGAGTACGGGTGCTTTTTACCTTTGGTACTGGAGAAGACTGCTGAGAGTATGCTCCCAGAGTTGGGAATTGGGCGGCACACAAATTTAATAAATAATAATAATAATAATAATAATAATAATAATAATAATAATAATAATAATAATAATAATAATAGTAGTAGTAGTAGTAGTAGTAGTAGTTGTAGTAGTAGTAGTAGTAGTAGTAATAAAGTATCACTGTTGGTTAAGAAAATAAACTGATCATCAAGCAAATAAACTGAATTCTTATTCAGAGTGAAAATTGTTAGACATAAATATGATGTGTTGGATATGATATCTGGACAACAAATAAGATGTGTTGGCTTAAATATCTGGACAAGATTTCAATGTTGGAAACGTGGAAAGAAGAGAAGGAAACAATCAGCACCAAGATGGATGGACTGAGTTACAGAGGTGAAATGTGCACCGTTGTAGCCCTGAAGGACTGGGTAAGTCACCCCTTACCTAGATAAAATTTATCTAGGTGGTCACTAAGAGCTGACATTAACCTGGTAGCACATATCAATCAATTCTGCATTCCATTTAACCATTAACATTTGGTTTAATTGATTAATCATCTTTTATAAAGAGTAACTCTAGGATTTTTAGTGTCACAGAATTTTCTAATTATTTGTAATACTGTACATGTTTCTGAGGCTGAAAAATGCTAGCCAAATGGAATGTCAATAGCTATTGCAATTGTAAATTCTGCTACTGAACCATATTAGGTGATAAATGATAAAAGTGCATTGTTTTTATATCATTTTTTTGTATAACTAATCTGTAGAAATTGTCAGTAGGTGGCTTGGGATGGGAATGACATTAGAAAACAGGCAAATGGAGTTTAACTGCCCAAACACACAATGGGAAAATGCAGATAGTGAGTTGCCAATGTTCAGGTTTATAGGAGCAAGCTTAGCTATATTGAGATGTCCTCCTCCTCCTTCTCCTCCCCTCCCCCTCCACCACCCTCAGCATCGTGAATGGCACTAAGCCATTCAAATGGTGATTACTTCCAACCCTCATTTTGAATTTACACACACGTGTGTGTGCGCGCACGCACACACACACACACAGATAGAAGATCCACATCAAATGTTGAGTTTTGAACCTTTCTTTGTCTGAAATAGAAACAGCACTTCCTTTCACTAAACATGGGTATAATGTGGGAGATAAATGCTTTCCAGATAGTTTCTGCACCTGCCCTTAAAGCATAAGTCAGAGAAATTTGAACACATATCTATATACAGATAGTCCTTGACTTATGACCACAGCTGAGACCAAAATTTCCATTGCTAAGCAATATGATTGAGTCATGCCCAATTTTGCAAAAGCATTTTTGCCACAGTTTTAAGCAAATCACTGCAGTTGTTAAGTGAATGATATGGCTATTATGCAAATCCAGCTTCCCTCATTGATTTTGCTTGTCAGAAGCCGACTGGGAAGGTCACAAAGCATGATCACATGACCTTATGGTCATTGTAAATGCAGGCCAGTTGGCTACCACCCAAATCTTGATCATGACCATTTGGATCCTGCAAAAATCATAAGTGCAAGGACCAGTTTATAAGTCACTTTTTTCAGTGTGTTGTAACTTCAAACAGTAGCTAAATTAATGGCTATAAGTCAAGGATTACCCTTTTTCCTACAGTTCTCTTTAACAGAAACTGCAAATTTTAAAATGTTCTCATGATACAAAATATATTTTGTGCAAGGTTTTTCCTCCCCCTTCTATGGCATTCCCTGTTAACTATATTCAGTAAAAATGTTTTTTAAAAAATTTGCACCTGACATGTCACATTGATTGAAAGCACTAGATTCACACCTTCAAAATATGAAGGCAAAGGGAATTTTCATGGACATTTTATACATTTATTAATATGATCAGTTCCATCATGTCCCAGGGAAAACATCTTATTAGTGCTACAATTAAAAGATTCAGCAACCATCCACACTATCTTTGCCTTTTAACAGTTCCAATCAGTAGCAGATCTAGGTGTAATCAACAGCAGCAGGGGGCTTTAAGAAGCAAAACAAAACAAAAACAGTAGGGTTCTTTACTAGTATACTCTAAGTGATAACAAGGAGACATATTTTATTCTACCTTATTCCCAAACAGAACTTTGCAAGTCTTGTAATATACTTGTATGAAACACGTTTTAATTACTCAGCTGCAAGACAAAAATATCACATCTCAAAATGCTCACATTCAAATGAAGAAACAATAAAAATTAGCATCACTGTAAAAGTCTTTCTCTCACTGTGGAAGTCCATGACATGACTCCTTTCATATTTTAGAAGACAAGATTAGGGCTGCTTTATTTTCAAATGATTATAGGAATTCCTGGTGAATTTATATATACATCTATGCAGAAAATTAATTTCACATATGCAAGAAAGAAGAGGATAGCTTTATTTCCTCTGAAAGAGTTCATTAAATTTGAGATCTGACAAGTATGGATTAATACAATAGGAAACATCAATCTGTAAAAACTAATGTTACTTTCTGAAAAGCCCTATCCACTTTATTTTTAAATTTAAAAAAATTAGCTACCATCAAGCACAGCACATCAGGATGCAGACTGTGTCAGCCAAAGTTTATGTCTATGTTAATTATTGGTGGGAATATATAAAATGGCTTATGCAGGTTTTAATACTTCTTAACTATCCTCAGACTTGCTTTGTGCGACTGTCTTTAAACCTACCCTCTAATGGCTGTTAAAACTCCAAAGCAATTCCAGAAATTGTCCCAAACGGTAATCTTTAAGATAATGGAACAGAGACATTATTATTATATTATTATTATTATATTATTATATTACTATTGCCCTGAGCCCATGGTTTATATTATGCCATCAAAACTATTTTTAAAAAAATCCTAGAAAAATTTAGAAGCAAAATACTTGTGTGCTTTCTATGTGGCTAATTCAGTTTTCCTCAACACTGACTTAATTCTAAGAAGCAACATGGCCTATCTTTCAAAAAGGTAGGAAATAGTAATTTCAGGGAACTTTAATTAGCCTGGTAAGAAGCAAACTTACCAAGTTTGCTTGGTAACCAAGCATACCTATTCTAGAAAATTCTTGACTAGTCTCACTGATAACTTTTTCCTTAATAGATTGGAGAAAAGCATGAAAACATCAGGAGCTGGAATGAGAGAAAGAGATCATGTAATGGGGTAACAGAAACTGAAGATGAATGTAATCATTACATACGGTGAACTTCAAAAAAGTTTATTTTAATGGGAAATAGATTCAGGTTGCAGTTCTTAAAATAGGAGAAACCAATGAACAAGTGCAAACAATTCCAATGACAGGTAAAAATAGACAACAAAAAAGCTAGCACATCTGTATAAAAAGTCTATTAAAAATCTGAAAACAAAAAAGACACAAAGGGTCTTTTTCAAAGGTACTTTTTCAAAAGGCAACTGGATTATTTTCCCTGTTTCCAGTTGCCTTTTGAAAGAGCACCTTTGAGACAACTAAGTCCTGGATGACTGAGAATCTCCAAGGACACAAAAGGAGATGGAAAAGGTCAAGGAAAAATATATGGGTAGATTAGGTAGCCTACATATACAGAAGGTTTCAAACAAGCCAGTACTCAAATTGAGTTGAGATGGTTGAATAATATATATTAATGAGTAATAGATATGATCAAAATCAAAGAAATAAAGGAGTTGTTTAA
>QLTV01002934.1:88230-113230 GCA_003457575.1 Thermophis baileyi | reverse complement strand
AAACTCATGAAACTGCAAATAAACTGCAGTGAGATCAAATATGGGTATAATGACAATGTTTCCAATTTCATTTATTGATCATGGCATTAGTTAAAATACCTTTTGTCCTCATTTTTGTGAATTCCTACATCCATACCAAACAATGAATTATAAAAATATAGTTTCATGATTGTTTAGAAATCTCAGACTGCTTTAACTATTGATTCCACTATGTTGTAATAAAATATAAGTACTCCTTAACTTAAAATCATTTGTTTCAGTGACTTAGGCTTGAAGTTATAGCTGGAGCAGAATTCCTGTGGTCGTTTGATCAAAATGAAGGCACCTGGCAGTCCTCCTGCACTTATGACCATACAGGCACCGTAACTCCTCCCACCTGTCTATCTCCCCCCAAATAAGCTCTTTTGGCCCTTTGCGTCTGTGCTATACCATATTGGCTGACCTTTGCTTTCTTATTGCTTTCACTGGGAGCAGCCTTTGTGCTATGGAAAAAACTAAATAAAAAAGAAGCCCCTGAGCTGCAACATACCAAAAAAACCCTCATTTGAAGAAAGCTCCTGGACTGGACTGGGACTAGTTTTGCATTGGGGGGGGGAGAAGACAATCTCCTCCACTTCTTTTCTTTCTCTCCCTCTCCCTCTCCCTCTCTCTCTTGTGCAAAACCAGTCCCAGTCCCACCCCATCATTCTTTGCAAAGAGGGTTTTAACGTGCTGTAGCTCAGGGCTTCCTTCTCCTTTTTCACAGTACAGTGCCAGCCCCGGCCCAACCCAGCAGCTAGGCTGGGCACAACTTATCAGAAGTGAGAGCAAGAAGATGGTGAAGGTCAGCTGGGGCAACAGAGCTCAGGTTGGTAGAGGTCTTTGAATGCAGGGTGCCAAGAGCAACTGGGATTGAGCTGGGCAGCTGCAGTTTCCCAGGGTTTGACAAGCTGCTTGCTACCCAAAAGGGCAAATTGTAATATGGCTAAAAGACCACAAATGATGGGAAATTACTATATTGAGGCTTGGAGCCGACAGGAACCAAGCCTGGATTGGGGTGGATTCTCAGCTTAAAACTTGCTTAATGACAGCAACAAGGATTGCAGTTGCTAAGCGAACAAGTGATGTCACTTTATGACTGCATCACTTAGTGATGGAAATTCTCATCCTAATTGTGATCGTAAATCAAGGACCACACGTAAACTAAGTTCTAAAATTAAAGTAACTCACTTATTGAAATTCTTATAACAATATGCCTTAACCTTGCAATAAATCTTGTTAAAAAAGAATTAGAGGAAATCTTACTCTTGTCTACCAGAAACATTCATCATCATGATGGCTACCATCAACATTTAAGCCAATGAATTAATGGAGCTGTTGAAGACCATCTAATAAACCTCCATAGATTACCAAAATTCTAAAAGCTATCAAATGAGAATCACTGATTTAGAGTTATTCCTATGGCAGAACATCTCTCTTCCTCTTATTTTCATGTACAGGAATTTGTATGTAGTTGATTAACACCCCCGAAAGATTGAGTATTGAAAGCACATTTTATTTTAAGTAGAATACTTTGCCAGCTATAGCTACAAAGCTATAAAAATACCAAAACAATGACCAATGCTGGCCACAAAAATATGTATGATTGTGGGAGCTCATTATTTGTGAAAATAAAATCAGACTTAAGAATACGTGAAGAAGAGACTCCTTTAAGTTAAATGTGATTACACAGACATAACCATGTCATTTGATACAGAAGTGATTTACCATTGCTTTTTCCCCACAGCATTTATTCGTCTTCCCAGTCTAGTCTAGAGCCAGTTCCGTGTTGTCGTTAAGGCACTGGGCTAGAAATCAGGCGGCCTTAATTGTAGTCCTGCCTCAGGCACAAAACCCTCTGCATGATCTTAGGCCAATCACTCTCTCTCATTTCTAAATTAGATTCACTTCTAAAATCTTGCCAAGAAAACTGCAAGGATTGTCCAGGCAGTTGCCAGGAGTCAACAATGATATTGTATATACACACACACAGAGGGGTGGGCTTCAAAAAATTTAGCAAGGGGTTCTCTGCCTGGCTGCTGAGTGGGCATGGCCATGGTGGGCGTGGCCTAGTTGGCCTCCTGCATCATGGTGGGTGGGGGCATTTTTGCCCTCCCCGGGCTCCGGAGGCTTTCCTCGAGCCTCCGGGAGGGTGAAAATGGTCTCCCCAGGCTCCGGAGGCCCTCGAACTTCCTGTAGGCCCATTTTTCAGCCCATTTTCCACCCTCCCCAAGCCTCCGTGTGCATCCTGCGCTTACCTGCATCCAAAACGGACTGTGTGGGGACTGCTGGGAGGAGAGGGGAGGGGAGGGTGGGGCCCAGCTGGATCAGATCAAACTGAGAGGGTTCAAGGAGTCCTGGTGGATTGCCACTTAAGTATGAATCAGCAGTGTGCTGCAACTGCCAAAAAAGCCAATGCAGTTCTAGAGGGAAAGCATCAAGATCATAGGAAGTGATATTACTGCTCTACACTGCACTAGTGAGGCCACATTTGGAATACTGTGTCCAGTTCTGGTCATCACAAAGAGTCTGAGACTCTAGAAAGAGTGCAGAGATGAGCAACTAACATGATAAGGAGTTTGGAGGCAATGAATGGCTATGGGAACTAGTATGTTTAGCCTAACAAAGAGAAGGCTTAGGTGTGACATAATAACCATCTTCCAATACTTGAAAGGCTGTTACAGGGAAAGGTGAGTCGATACAGCACCTGAGGACAGGACAAGAATGGGTGATCCAACCTGGAAATAAGGAAGAATTTCCTATCAGTGAGTACAATTAATCATTACAAAAGCTTTCCTCCCAGAGCTGTGACGTTCAATTGCTGGAGGTTTCCAAGTGAAGACTGGACAACCATTTCTCCAGAATGGCATAAAGATTCCTGCCTTGGGCAAGGGTTTGAACTAGACGACCTCCAAGATCCCTTCCAGTCCTATGATTCTAACTGGTAATCTGTTCAACAGTCTAAGTCAGATGTTTATTAGAACCACATAAGAACAAAATCTCAGTTCCCAAACTACTTACAATATATTCAGAAACTCTGGATATAAAAAAGTAATGACTTGATCCCTAATGACTCAAACATAAACAAAGGAATATTGCTGGATCAAGTCAAGGGCCTACATAGTCCAGCATTTTGTGTCAGAGTGACCAATCACAAATAGTTAGGAAATACTGAAGTATGGACAGGAAGATGATAGCGATCTTATGCTATACTTCTCCAAAGCTGATATTTAAGGTGATTCTGCCTTTTATACAGAAGGTTATATAACGACATAAAAAACAGGAGCTGTCTAGTCTTTTGGAAAAAAGTGTGAAATGGTGATCATCAAAGTATCTGATGAAAGCAAATCCACAGTTAATGCACCAGTAGATTCTAAAAATGTATGGGTTGGAAATTACTGTTAGCTATAAAATCTTTTTATCTTTTAGATGATAAGAGAGGACTAAATGCCAAAGGTGTTGAAGCTCCAAGAGAAAGGTTCTGTATCCTATTTGTGTGACTCCTGAAACAAGCAAGCTAATGAAATAATGAATCTCTGCTAATTGTTTACCTTTATTAGGTCACTTAGGATACTCTCTGGGTACTAGTGGAAAAGGTAAACAGAGAAAAATGGCATTATCTGGAATAGCCTTTGATTATTTATTGGCAAGTGTTTTAAATTATTTCATCAAAGTAAATATAATTACTTCTCTAATCTCAAAACAATTTTGCTTGATAGGAACACTCATTCTATAAGTTCCATTAAAACAAAATCCTAGTGTTATGTATGACTGGTTTTGTTGCAAAATCTTTCTTAGTATCTAATCATCACCAAAATATATGCATAAGTACAGGTAATCTTTGACTTACAACAATTTGTTTAGTAATTGTTCGAAGTTACAGTAGCACAGAAAAGAGAAACATGACTATTTTCACACTTACAACCGTTGCAGCATCCCCATGGTCATGTGATCAAAATTCAGATGCCTGGCAATTGACTCATATTGATGACAGGGTCCTGGGGTCATGTGATCCTCTTTTGCAATCTCCTTACAAGTACAGTCAATGGAGAAGCTGGATTCACTTTACAAGCACGTTAGTAACTTAGCAACTGCAGTGATTCACTTAACAACTGTTGCAGGAAAGGTCATAAATAGAGCAAAATTCACTGTCTAAGTTAGCATCAGAAATTTTGGATTCAATTGTGGTTTTAAGTCGATGACTACCAGCCTTGCTACTGTTGTATTTCATCAATTAAAGAACTCAGTTCTTCCCTACTGATGTATGATTTCCCACATACAGTAACAATAAAAGATACAAACTTTCTGTAGAAACTGAACTGATGTCTATTACCTCAAAGGCCTTTAATTTGAACTAATTCAGTGTACAGTATTATTATCGTAAAACTTGTTTCTATTATACCAGGTAATAGATAAATCATTTTAGATGTCATACAAAACCCTTAAACCTTACTTTTTTATTCTACCAATTTCATCTGGTTAACACGTAAAACACATGTAAAGTTAAACCACACATACACACACCCGTGATAAAACACTCTCTTAGCAACAAAGTGAACTAAAATATATTATATATTCTGCAATAATATATAACCCAAGAAATGACTAAATGAGCCTGAGGAAACAAAAATATGATTTTCTCACAATATATTTGTGTCTTAAACTGTGACTCTAGAATTCAATAACAATAATGATACGATATTATGTTATATTTTAACTGATGGTTCAGACTTAAGATTTGCAGAATCAGTGTCAAGAATCTAACAAAAAACATCCAGCACAATGCAAAATATTGTGTTGGATGAGACAATGTCTCAATGCACGTACAAAAGGAATGGAGGTTATGTCAAAGCAGCTTGACACTGCTTTTCTCATATGGCTCCTATTGGTCTCTTCAGATTCTCTGACTAGTACCCTTTCTTTCCAAAATAAAAGTAGGCTTTCCTCTTTCATTGCTTTCAGATATCACATGTTCTGAACCTGAAAAATAAAAACAAATATAAGCAGTGTTTAAGAATTCTTGATTGTCTTTAGCAATATTCCTTTCTTCAGCAAGGTTTTAAAGAAAAGGGGCATTGGCCTTACCTGAGACGCTCCTTCTCTGATGGATAGCGGGAGAATCCAAGAATGGATATTGACGTTGTCCTTTCTGCCCCGAGACTGAGTCATAATTGTAGCCACGCCCCGTTGTCCCTCTTCGTGGCTCCAGTTTTCGACGATGGCGTAGCTGTAAATAAAATCTTCTCGTGCCATTAGTCACCCCTGGACTCTGGACCATACGGCTGCCAGGGTGGGTTTGGACTCTCCCGCTATCCATCAGAGAAGGAGCATCTCAGGTAAGACCAATGCTCCTTATCCTGAATGATAGAGGGAGAGTCCAAGAATGGGATTTACTAAAGCCTACTGCACTAAGGGCGGGAAGCCGATTGGACCGGAGTCCCCCCTGAGGAATGCACCTTCGGTAAGACCCTCCTCCCGAAGGCCGCATTGGCCAATGCATAGGTGTGTAACTTATAGTGCCGAATAAATGGTGATGGGGAAGCCCATGTCGCTGCCCTGCAAATCTCCTCAATGGAGGCTTGATTTGCCCAAGCTGCCGTCGTGGCTGCACTCCTAGTAGAGTGAGCCGTTATCCAACCGGGCAGTGGCAGGGCCTTAGATTGGTAGGCTGTGGCTATACAACTCTCAACCATCTACTAACTGTGGACGGGGTCACCCGAGAGCCTAGTGATGATGGTTGAAAACAGAGAAAGAGAGACTCTGTCTTTCTATCTTTGGCCATCCTTTTGATATAAATTTGGAGAGCCCTCCGTACGTCCAATGTATGCCATTGTCTCTCCAGAGCATGGGAAGGCCCTGGGCAAAAGTTCGGCAGGATAATCTCCTGGGCCCAATGGAACCAGGAGTTGACTTTTGGGATGAAGGAGGGATCCAGTCTGAGGACCACTCTATCCGCATGAAAAATGCAGAGATCTTCTCTAATCGACAGGGCTGCTAACTCCGAAACTCGCCTGGCTGAAGTGATGGCCACTAAAAATGCTACCTTTAAGGTCAGGAACCGGAGAGTAGTTGTCATTAGCGGCTCGAATGGTCCCGATGTGAGTTAGCAGCTCCCCTGATAAAGCGCCTGATCACCGGGTGACGAGAAAGGGAGTCCCGGTCCCCACAAGCCAACATCGTGAGGAGGGCTGCCACTTGCCTGAGGATGGTGTTCTGGGAAAGACCACTATCCAGACCATCCTGGAGGAAGTCTAGGACCTGAGGCACCGAGGCCGCAGAAGGTTCAGTGGGTCTCTTTGAACACCAAGTGGCGAAAGCCCTCCAGATGGCATTGTAAATCCTGGTAGTTGATGGCCTTCTGGAGGCCTGAATGGTCTGTATGACCCTGGAGGAATACCTGTCCTCCCTCAAGAGCTTCCCCTCAAGTGCCAGACGGTCAATTGGAACCATTGAGGCTCCGGATGGGTCAGGACCCCCTGGCTGAGGGAAATCTTCTCCTGAGGGATCCTCCAGGGCCAGGCCACTAGACTCACCAAGTCCACGAACCATGGTCGTCTGGGCCAGTGAGGAGCCACCAGCAGTATCTCTGCCCTTTCCAGAACTTTCCTGATGACAGCAGAAATGAGGGGCAGGGGTGGGAAGGCATACAAGAGTCCGCTGGGCCAAGGGTTGCATAAGGCATTGGACCCTTCTGCTCCCGGGGTTGGAAACCTGGTGAAGAAGCGAGGTACTTGAGCATTCGCCAGTGAGGCGAACAGGTCCACAATCAGTTGACCTAACTTCTGGCACATCTCTCTGAAGAAATTCAGGTGAAGCCTCCATTCGGAATTGTCGATTGTGTTCCTGCTCAAACTGTCCGCCTGCACATTGTTTACCCCGGCGATGTGCTCTGCCTTTAGTGAGAGGAGGTGCTCCTCTGCCCATGCGCCAAGGTGGCCCGCTTCGGTCATGAGGACCCGGGAGTGAATGCCCCCGTTGATTTATGTGGGCCTTGGTGGCCACATTGTCGGTTAAAATCAGGACATGATGCCCCTGAATTATGTCCTGGAAGTGGCGCAGGGCAAGGTGCACCATTCTGAGCTCCAGCCAATTGATGTTGTTGGTGAGCTCTGCCTGTGTCCAGCAACCCTGGGCCATGTGAGATTGCAGGTGTGCGCCCCAGCCGAAGAGGCTGGTGTCCAATGTCACTACCAGTCTGCTTGGTTCTCTGAATAGGCAGCCCTTGGACAGGGCCTATTTATGTAGAGCCGAGGTGGCGCAGTGGTTAGAGTGCAGCACTGTAGGCTACTTCAGCTGACTGCTAGCTGCAGTTCAGTGGTTCAAATCTCACCGGCTCAAGGTTGACTCAGCCTTCCATCCTTCTGAGGTGGGTAAAATGAGGACCCAGATTGTTGGGGGCAATATGCTAACTCTGTAAACCGCTTAGAGAGGGCTGTAAAGCACTATGAAGCGGTATATAAGTCTAACTGCTATTGCTATTGCTATTGTCCACCACAGAAGGGACTGCAAGATTGAAGGGGGAACCCGAATCCTGGTCTGCGAGTTGGTGCTGCTCGACCACTGAAACGGGAGCAGAAGTCATTGCAGGGGCCTGGCATGTAGACTTGACCAGGGAACAATGGAAACACAGGAGGCCATCTTCCCCAGAAGCTGAAACAGTACAGCCACGGCTACCGTGCGTCTCTCCCAAACCTGGTTCACCAGAGCCACCAAACTATCCCGACACTTTTGAGACAGGAACACCTCGCAGAGCTCAGTGTTGATCACTGCGCCCAGGTGCAGGATCCGAGTGGTGGGCACTAGGTGGCTTTTCTTGAGATTTATAGAAAAGTTATGATCCTGCAGCACCCGCATTGTCGTTTGAACATCTTCTGTCACTCGAGATGGAGATGAACTCTGGATGAGGATGTCGTCCAGGTAGCACTGGAGCCTCACCGGGATGGATCTGAGGTGAGCTGCCAGTGCTGCCAGTACTTTGGTGAAATACCTGGGTGCCGAGGCCAGGCCGAAGGGCAGTGCCCTCTACTGGTAATGCTCTAACCCATACTGAAATCTGAGAAACCGACGATGGGCCGGCAGAATCGGCACATGGAGATACGCCTCCGTGAGATCGATAGAGACCAGAAAGTCGCTCTCCCGTATGCCCTCCAAGATGGACTGGAGGAAGCTCATTTTGAATTTCCTGCAGACCAAATGGGTATTCAGATTTTTTAAATCCAGAATTGCTCTCCCCCCCCCGAAGACTTTGAAACGATGAAGAGAATTGAATAGAACCCCTGTCTCCTTTGTTCTAGAGGAACCAGCTCTATAGCCTGAATGCCCAACAGGTGCTGGATGGCCTGTTCCATGAGGCCTCATTTTTCAGTGTTTTTGAAGACAGGGCAACACACAAAGTGGTTCGGGGGCATGGAGAGGAAATCTAGGGTGAGGCCAAGCCTCACCGTATTGAGTACCCAATTGTCCGTGGTAGTGTCCTCCCATTGAGGAGCAAATAGAGCCAATCGGCCCCCAATGGGAGGGTTGGTCTGACAGTCACTTAGCTCTCCGGAAGGGTTGACTTCCCACTTCACGAAAGGGCCGCCGGCTTTGAAAGTTTTGTCTGGGTCAGTCGCGAGGCCCAGCCCTCTCCATTTGTCGATCCTGACGTTGTGGACCAAACTGTTGTGGCGGAGCGACATCTGGTTCGGACCAAAAGGTAGGTCCTTCGCAGTAATATGGTAATATGTGGTAATATGGTCTGCGATCTGCTCTCCTGAGCGTGCCTGGCATGACCTTCTTCCTATCCTTATTTTCAATTAAAATTGGGTCTAGAGCCACCGGGCCATCCACTGTAGGCAACTGCAAAAGCTCAGTCAGTTCAGGGCCAGTGTTGTAAAAACATCTGTCATTGCCGATCGGGGTGGGGAAGGCCCCAGGGAGATCCCATTGTTTCTGAATGACCTCCAGAAATAGTCTTGGAGTAGGGATCTCCTCCTGTGTAGATTTAGGCTCATGAAAAAGACCCTCAGAAGGGTCATGAGGAGCCAGTGGAGATGGAGACTGAGCTCCCAATCTGGTGGTGGACCTGGCCTTATGTAGTAAGGGCTTAAATAGGGCTGGAGGGGGATCCGACACCATGTCCTCATCCTCTGACAACTCAAGCTCCTTGCGGCCTTCATCACCCCAGAAAGAGTCTAAACTCCCTTCAGAGGGGCTATGAGATCTGGGTCCCTGGTAATCAGGTTTGGCAGATGAAGGCGATGAAGTATGATCAATATAAGGTGGACCTTCCGGAGCAAAGGAGTCAGGGTGTAAAGTCTGCTGCAAGCCTGTAGCAATACCCTGGGAGATGGCTTGAGAAATTATAAGTCTCCTCTCCTGAGAGATCTCGGGCCCCTGATTGTCCCCTGGGCGGGTCCCCGCCACAGTGGGTGTAAAGGTTGATGTAGGGGCTGACCTCTTGAAAGATCCATGCCTGTCAGTTGCTATGCAAGCAAAAGGATCCAGGCTTTTTTCTCTGTTGTCAAACTGTAATGAGCTAGAAGGAGAAAGCTCCCTTGCTCCCTCTGGTGGAGACTCCAAGGGAACTGCAGCTTGAGGCTGAACTAATGGCTCTATCTGACAGGCACGACTTGTAACTGTCAGGGGAGAAGCTGGCTGCTTGCCATATTTCTTTGCCACCCTTGAAAACTGCTTTTCAAGGGCTTTCAAGCGCCTGTTAGCGTCCCTCTCTTTAGCGCTGGAGTGCTTAGAGGATCTGAGAGCCTTAGTTTTAATCTTGTTGGCTGCCCTCTGGGAAGCCGACCTTGATTTAGCAGTTCCTTTGCTGGTGGGCTCCAGCAAAGCTGGGGAACGCCCGTGAACTCCATTCCTGTCATCTGAGGCACGCTCCGCCATTTTGACAGCTTAGCCCAGTGATGGCGAACCTTTTTTTCCTCGGGTGCCAAAAGCGCGCGTGCGCACGTTATCACGCACGCGTGAGTGCCCACACCCATGATTCAATGCCCCCCCCCCCCCTGCACATGCGCACATGACCCCTCCATGCTGCCCCGCCCCCCCGCATGCACGCATGACCCCCCCCGCTCCCCCATTTACCGATTTCTGGTGGGCCTAGTAGGCCCATTTTTCGCCATCCCCAGGCTCCAGAGGCTTTCTTGGAGCCCGGGGAGGGTGAAAACAGCCTCCCCTGCCCCCTGGAGGCCGAAAACACCGTCCCAGAGCCTCTGCGCGAGCCAAAAATCAGCTGGCCGGCGCGCACATGCATGCTGGAACTGAGCTAGGGCAACGGCTCGCGTGCCGGCACATATGGCTCTGCGTGCCACCTGTGGTGCGCGTGCCATAGGTTCGCCATCACTGGCTTAGCCTGACAGGAGATAGAGTGTGCCCTGGACTCAAGGCAGGGACTCCGACGGAGATTAGCCTGGTTGACAGCTGTAGTGCTGATCTAGCTAGCGCACTCTCAGCGGCTTGGATTTAAAAGTCCCGTCGAAGTTTTGACAAATCAGTCAGGGTGTGTGGCAAGGGCTGCAACGCCAAATTAGCTAGCGCTCTGAAAGCGGCTTCAGAATAAAGCACCAACGCTGAAGCTTAACAATCCCGTCGGGCGAGCTCAAGCAGCTCCATGGATCGGCGGCTGTGCCAGGCAAACTGGGCTAGCCAGCACATTCCACACGGTCCCAGCTGAGGGACTTCTATGTCGGAGGCATTGCCAGGGGACCTGGATTGGCCAGCGTGACCGGTCAGCACGGAGGGGAACTCTGGCAGTGGGACTACAGGGCGAAGCTCCTGCTGCTTCCGCTAGCTATCAATTAGCCGCAATCGCAAGAAAAAACCTGTTTCAGTTTGGTAGAGTCCAAAAATGGGGTTTTCGATGTCCAAAGTCCAGAAATACGTCTCTCTAGGGCTAGACTGAGTAAAAAACTGGAGCCACGAAGAGGGACAATGGGGCATGGCTACAATTATGACTCAGTCTCTGGGCAGAAAGGACAGTGTCAATATCCATTCTTGGACTCTCCTGCTATCATTCAGGAGAATGATAAATTATCAACTTCAGGGATCCTTTTCAATCTGGATTCTGGGCAGATATTAATTAACTCTTTAAAAATCTGAGCATGAAGTTTTCATTCCTGACTTTTCATTATCTGTTAGATCATACACTCATGCCTGTTTCATAAACTGCCAAAATTAACCTTTACTGACTATTTTAGGCTGCTTGAGTCCACCGAGGTGTAAGGTTCCGGCTGACATGAGGTAGTTGTACCTAGTTGCCTCTATATTTTCACCTCTGAAATCTTAGAATATTAAGATAACCTTTGTCATTTTTTTCTTTGGACACTCTGGCACACATTAAAAATGAAATTATGTTGCCTGCTGTCAAAACTCTATACATACATAACACACACACACATATATATATGCTATTTACATACATATGTATATACCTACACCCTAACATATAAATACATATAAATATTAATCACTGTCCATCTTGAACAGATAGCAGAAAGAAGAAACTTGAGACTTCACAAGGTTGATACTGTATGGAATAAAACTGTGGTTGAATCTGGATGTTCTGCTTCGGATATCACGAAGCCTTCTCTCAGAAGGTAACAAGGAAAACAGGTCATGAAGAGGATATGTAGTGTCCCAGACAATCCTGCGGACCCTGCTTAAGCATAGCTTATATGCTATATGTCCTGGATAGAATGGAATGAACTGCCAATAATCTTTTCTGCCATCCTCACCACTTTGCACTGCCTTCCTGTCTGAAGCAGTAAGGACAGAGGGAGGAAGATGTACTTTTCTCATGCGACACAAAAAATGCAGGCGCTGCTGTGCCCGCTTCACCAGTGTCTCGCTGTTGAGCAACCAAGCCAGCCTACTTGTTAGTTGCACACCCAGAAATCTGATGCTGCTAACCATCTCCATCTTCCATTACAAATTAAAAAATACAGCAATAATGTGGTATCTTTTAAATGGTGAATGTATGTCACTGGAATCTGAATTAGTTATACGAATGTATCAACAATGTGTATATTATGTATAAGGCAGGTATTTGAAAAGGGATGAGGGGAACGAGAATAATAATTGTGGACATCCACAGGAATAACATATGACTATGAATGACTACTTTCATCAGTATTCACATTCCAAACTGCTACATGACATTTCATCTCTCAAAAATTGGCAGCCATTGTACATGAACTGTGCATTATTTAAATTTCTACTTTATGGCAAGCAAACCAAACAAAATACATACTATTTGGATTGTAATGCTCTAAATTTGTTGGACCACCAAATCTTAATCCCTGCTCTATTTCTGCTTTAAAGGCTCGTTATATCCTTTTTGAATTATGTTTTCATTTTCAAAATTTACAGGATCTCATTATCTCAATTCTGCCAATTTTTTTATTCACAGGTGACAAAAAAATTATCTTGAACTTCCCACCCAGAATACCAGTATATTATCAAATGTATCTTCTTAGTTGTCAGTCTGCTCAACTATAAGGCTAAACAATATAGCTTAAAAGAGTTTACATCTCTAGGGAGAAGCAATGTTTGTTTGTTTGTTTGTTTTTTTAAAAAAGAAATAAGTCACTGTAAACATATTAGGTGTATACAGCAAAAGTTACGGGAAGGAATAAAATGGAGAAAAGCAAACTACTATCAGCATCAAGCATCTGTTGCTGTAGCATATGTATAAAATGTACAAAATGAGTGCCAGAACAAGAAGACAATTTTATAGATCAACCGTTTGTCGAGTCGCCCACTAAACCAAGTTTTGAAATTGCAGCATACAGTGTGGCCATCTGTTTATTTTCACTAACAAAATTCTGACCGTATCTTCAAGAGAAAAACTGTCAATATTTTAAAACACTAATATTGCTACTGATCACTCCTTCATGCTGTTCCTAATTTAGAGAAAAGTTCTGCATAATATGAACCGAACCAACCTTTTTAAAAGTTTCACTTTTCTCCAGAAAGGGAAAATGTGAAAGTTGGCTGCAGATGCCCCTTCGATAATATACAGTTCAACAAAAGATAGTATGGCTCTGCCAACAAGATGAATGTATGTTATAAATGATGTGAAGCAAATTCTTTGGGGAATCTTCTGCCAATGTACAAATGTATGGGAATATCATTCCTGTAATTTCATTAGCATGGTCATGTTGGGCCAACTCAATTCTTTCTTTCTGTCACTTTTCTCAACAAATACAGTAAACAACTTTATGGAATGTACAATTTTCTAAGTTATAAGTACCAATTTTTTTAAAGGCCTATACTCCCCTCTATAAATCTGAATGCTGCTCATATTCATAAAATGCTGTAATAAGTAGCCGAGGTTATCTCAATGTATTTATAGGAATTAATATTATCTGATAAGAATTATACAGTATATGAAAACTGAAATGTCAAACTGAAATGTGAACTCTATCTAAAAAAAGATTTGAACTCTACATCTTCCACATGGGCAGATTAGAACTAAAAGGACCCATATGTTAAATTCAGGCATATTTGTGCAATGTTATAATCAGTGCTACCACATAAAAAACAAATTCTGAAAAAGAATAGAGTGTTTCATACTGAAAATACCCCAGTTGGCACTTATTTAGGTGCAACTGCCAACAACTGTAATGCTAGTTCTAAAGTACTTGGACAATTATTTTTTTAAACCATATAAAAGGATAATCAACATGTATGCAATTTTTTTGAAGTTCATTTTCAGGGGAATAACCTGACTGAAGCAGACCACACACTAATAAAGTGCAACTTAATAAATCATGTGGAATCTTATTTTGTTCAAACCCTTACTAACTCCTAGCACCATCTGTTACCATCAAAACTATATGACAAGATATGATATATAATTAATAGGTAAACAACAATCTAATTAAAATGGACAAATACTCCATGTTCCTGCCATTTGGGAACTCTAATTACAGACTAAATTTTAAGCTTGAATTAAATATTTAAGCTAGAAAATTAACTTTCCTTCTCGAGCCTTGAATACATTAATACAGATATGTGAAGCGACTTCCTGATGGGAACTTAAACATGTAATTTAGTTTGATCAAAGCAGTTACTAATTGTTAAGCAGCAGTACCTTACCATATGTACACAATAGCTATTTAGAGCTGAAAAGGTGATTTTGAAGTACCTCTCTGCTATCCTTTTCTGACATAAATATAAAATGTACATACAGCTCAGCAATTTACACTATACAGTGAAAATAAATTACATAGAAACCTCCGTGTTTGAGATCCTAAGCATTTACAGGCACAAGCAAACTCAGAGAAACAGTTTTTTTCCTCCACTCAAGCTACAACATAAGTGATTGGACACTAATTAATACATAACTCAACAGTCAAACCACTCAGACCCATTATATTGGTTTTAATCTAATTCACACAGAAGGCATTTTCATTAAGTATCATTCACAATGTCAAATTCTAAATGTTAATGGTCATATTTTAATGAACTGACCAAAGGCAACTGGCCACCAAAGAAGAATTATTTGGAATTATTAGATAGTATGAAAATAAAGTTTAAATGCAGCTGCCTGAGTTTCTCTCTCACATGTCAAATAGCAGCATTAATGAGAAATAATTAATTAATCTAAGCATAGTATTAGAATATTTATGAAAAAGTTTCTTGGAACAATTTTTATTCAACAAGATTTGGATAATTTAACTAAAAGATAAATGATTTAATGTTATAGTCAATAGACTACCATTATAAGTTATAAGCATTTCAACAATACAAGTAGTCCTCGACTTATGACCAACTGCTTAGCAACTGACAACCCCCCTCAAAAGCTACTTACAACCCCATTTTGAAGTTGCACTTCAGCACTCCCAAACGCATTCATTCTTATGATCAATTATAGGGGCATGGTGTGACCCCCCCCCCGCCTAACTATTCCCACCATCCTGCCCCGGTGGGTCCCTGGAGGCCTTGGACCTGCTTTTCCACTCCACCAGGTTTCTGCAGGCGTTGGGCATCCTCCACTCCTCCCCCCCCCATCACTCATCACACACTTACCCTTTGAAGATCTCCAGAGCTCTTGACCTGAAGTTGGGGAAAGGAAACGAGAGCATGCCAGTCTGTCCCTCAATATCACTGGGCCATGTGGCCAAAACTATGACATGGCTGCATGGCCTAGGAATTCAATGATCCATTCTGCTTCCCTAACATGGTTTATGCAGCATTGTGGAAAGCTGCTTCGTTAAACCCATTTAATGACTGCATTGCGAAGATCAGGGGATGGGGATTTTTAAGCAAGACGATCTTGCAGGATCCAATTTGAGTCATTCACCAGGATCAGAGATTTAGCCTTCCAAGCTTTCAGATTTGTGCTGGAACCCATCCTCATGGAAGTTTTTTCTCTCCAGAATGTGTGCACTGGATTGTTCCATGTATTTATGTGGTGCCTGGTTGTGTGTGGCTTTTAGTTGTTATGTCAACTACTTTGTCATTGGTTATTGTTTCCTTGTGCTACTGCACACTTGGCTCCTAAGTATCTAATAAGCTGGTGGTAAATCAGCACTCCTATTGATTGACAAGGGGCCTTGTCAATTTCCCAGGCTTTAATAATTTCCCTGGCTATCTTTGTCCCTGCTCTGCCAACAATCTTCGTAGTTGCAAAATTGAATGCATGCCCCTGTTCATTAGAATGTGAGGCTACTAATGAGTTATGGTCTCCTCATCTAACCACTCACTTGTGTTCTTGCAACCTGGTGGTTAGCTTCCTCCCCATCAGTCCTATATAGTCACACACAACCAAGCACCACATAAATACTAAATATGAAACAGCCCAGTGCACACATTCTGGAGACAAAGAAGTTCCCTGAGGATGAGCTCCAGCACGAGTCTGAAAGCTTGGAAGACGAAATCTCTGGTCTCAGTGACCTACTCCAATTGGATCCTGCAACATTATCCTGGGACATGCCTTCATTCATGAAAGATGATCTTGCTTAATGACCATCATGGTATGTGGTTGTAATAGGCAGGCTCCATTACTGATGTAGGTCGAGGATTATTCGATCTCATCCAACCTGGAAAATATTCCAAATAAATTGTACTGCAATAAAAAAGAGCCATCCACCTAGAAACTTTATTTAGCATTCTACCAATCAACTTCAAAATCTAGCCACTGGGTTTGTATACCATGTTTATATTTTAATAAGCTCAGATATATATTCAGATATATTTTAAAAAAACAATCCTAACTTTTATTTTATTTTTAAGGTATTAACTAATCACATATTGCTTGCTTTTGACAAGGATTAAAACGTCTAATTCAGTATAAGTCAAGAAAGTGTTACGTGTAATTATCAGGAATTAGTAACATAGCACCAGGTATAAATCTGATTATATCCTGTTTACAAGTTATTTTAATCCATTATGATTTCTATGAGCTAACCAGACAACCATTCCTTTTCTTCAGAAGATCGACTGTAAATTAATGGAAGTTTTCCAAACAATTAAATATTTAAAGATTGTAGTTGGTCATTGTATCACGGGTGAAACTATGATAATATAAAAAGATACAGATGCTTAATTATTTTTAACTGTAGTAAGAGCAAAAACATTCTACACAAATATTTAGGAAAGGGATAGCATAGTTTGTTTGATGTATCAGATGACCTATATATTGTTCAATCTGCAAATTACTTTATTTCATAGAATGAATCAGGGGTTTAGAAAATGAGCTATCATTATCTTTCATTAACCTCCTCGTGTTTTCCTACTGTTTCTTGTTTAGCAGGAAAAAATATTAAGGAAACAAGAAAAACTACGCGAGAAAAGAATTTGGAATATAAATGATACCAATAAATCATAACAAATACATTAAATCTACATAATGAGAAAATGCTTTACTTTTTGAGCATATATTTCAAAAGTTGGGGGTACAAAAAGAAAGGCCTCCATATTTTTAGAATATCTATTTTGCAATACACTCACTGAACAAAATTACAACATTGATATAAGAAAGAAGGGTGCAATAGGAGAGAGATAAATGCACTGCAGAATCTTCAATAATATATTGGCAAGTCCATTTCACCTAAATTTGATTTCTCTACTTGCAGTTATCTGAAAATGGCACTAGATGACTATGTAAGTTTCTGAGAGGCATCTATATCAGGGGTCCCCAATCCCGGGCCTTGGGCTACTACTGGGTTGTGCCTATTCGCAACCGGGCTGCAGGCTGGCGCACATGCGTGCAGCTTGACTACTGCAAGAGGTGGGTCAGCACACATGCGCGCGCACAGCTCAACTTGTGCAAGTGGCTGGCTGGTGCAAGCGCATGCACGCACAGCTCGACTTACAGTTGAGCGGTGTGTGCATGTGCATGCACGCATGCCGCTCACAAGTCGAGCTGCACGTATGAGCCAGTTCCCCTCTCTCCCCACAAAGGTTGGGGACTGCTCTTCTATATGGAAATAATCAAGTCTGCCTAGATACAGTGTAAATAAAGAGGTAGATTACAACAAGGTCAAAGAACTGAAAGTTTGGAGTAAAAAACTATTCACCTATGTTAAAAAAAAAAGCATAAAAATGTATAATAGCATGAAATTTGAATAGAATTTACAATAAAGTCTTACAATTTTAAATATCTTTCTAGAACATTTCTGTAACAAGTTGGGAAAAAATGTTATTAGATTAACAGAGAAAACTTACCAAGTCAGCCAAGCTATATAGTTTTTTTTGTGGGGGGGGGGTTGTTTATACTATCCTGTAAAAACCAAGAAGAAATGCTCAAGGTACTAATATATTTGATTTGGTGTTTTTTTAAATGTAATTATTATGCAAAACTTGGTCAATCCACCAAAATCTTTGGTTTAAGAAAGTCTCCTATTATTTTAGGTTTCAATCTTACAGATCTATATCTTGAACACAAAGCCCATTGAACTGAATAATTACTACTTCTGCAGGCCTGAATTACAGTACTAATTTTCTATCGATTTGCTGAAGGAAAAAAAAAATCCACCAGTACCATAGCCATAACAGGTGCTTGTAATGCTCCAAAAATGACTTTAGTATATTTCTGTGTTTAGGCATATGCAGCTAGGATTTCTTATTTACACTGTGGACTCACACACTCTCCATATATAACATCTTAGATATCTGTTCGTTGTCAGCCATTCATCTTGTCCGACACTCAGCCACTCTATGGATCAGCACTCTCCAGGGCCTTCTGTCTCACACCGCCTCCTTCAAATCTGCCATGGTCATCACAGTGTCATCTTTTATAATGTCCCTCAGATATCTACATTAAACTAAATGAGTTCATAGTACACTCTAGAATGTGTGTACATCTGGAGTTAAAAGCTGGCCAGAAATTAAGGTTATTCAACTGTTTATGTGTGATGCAATGATGAATAGCATATTTAAAAAGCCTTTTGTAAATACAAGCTATTTCAGAAAAGTATATATGTTTGACATATAGTTCTAATATGTAGATGGCTCTTAAAATTGTGATATAATCTCTTTCAATAAAATAAACCCATCATCATTTCCAACTTTCTCCTAAGCTTAGGAAATAAGCTTAACCCTGTGAACATAGTACTATACAAATACATACTGCCATAAAATGCAACCAACATTTTATTAGGCTCAAGTATTTACAAAATCAATCCTTTGTTTCCTACATTTAGGATAATAAACTATTAGCAAATCTTCATATCACACACAATATGAACTGTAACTGCTTTCTATCATTCAGTAGCTAATTTGCAACAAATACCAATTAAAACATTTGAAAGCATCCTGATGAGATTAAAAATACATGGATATATAGCTTGATACATTTTGTATTCTGAGTAGTATAAATTTATCAGTATGTAGCATAGCACGTGCATGGTACAAAAACAAACTCTGACCATAAACCAAAAGCATTCTGTGCCTTCAATCAAACCATTGTAATTAATATGAAATTCTAAATACAGAATATAATGCCACATAAATACTATAACAGCCAAGTCCTGTCTAGGAAGCCATATGTTTTTTCCCATTGTTCAAAAAAGGAGATGACTTCCCGTCACTTATGTTTCTGATTAGCAAGGTGATTTATGCCACAATCACTAAAAATGCCAGCAAGTGAATGAGAAAATGCATAGTGACTGCACCAGATGTGCACAATAAACAGGAATCCCATTGTAATCTCTGGTACTTAGTTTATATGAAGGTAATGTAAGAAACACTCCTGAATATAGCAAAGTCACTTTTTTTTTTACATTTGACTATAAATGATATGAAATAAATTGTGTGTTTTATACTTTATGGCATGCATACATTGATAAATTAGGTACAGTTTTGTATTCCGACTTATCTTCAAGACAAACCTGGCTAAGATCATGGGGATTAATTGCTTCAGAAGTGTGAAATGCAGCTTTTCCATTCTTTTCTGCACACTCAGTGAAGAAACAATGATTAATCACTGTTTAACTATTCTCTGGAGAATCTACAAGATTGCCAAAGCAGAACTTATCCTCATAAATCCAAAAAAACAGAGGTTTAGATTTGTTGCCAGTAACTGAATGAACACGAACTTAAAGCCATTCGTTATCAGATTAAAACCATGTCAAGGCTTTAGAACACTACAACCACAAAATTCTCTTTAAATCTTCAACCTAACAACATGGATTGCATTAACAAACCACGTAATACCTCAAGCAGATACTTTAGTATTTTGATCAAACATCCTGAAAATGTTCTTCTAAATCAGACCTTATGTCAAAAATATTTTACATCTATTATATTCAATCAAAAATACAAGAAAAATAATAAATTTTAATACAAACACGAACAGTTCCCAATATAGATAAAAATCATTTTCTACTTTTTTTTTTAAACCAACTTTATCTCCATATTTGCTGTATTGCACATAGGACAATCCAAAATGCAGAAATGAACATATTGTTCTGTTGATCATTTTATACTTGTAATACACATTCTATTTTAGATAGAATGATACTGAAAAATGTTTCTAAGTGTAGTAGTTAATGGGAATTAAAAACAATGGAAATTCTCCCCCCATCAAATGGGCCGCCTACTGTAGAGATTACCATGTAATCTGACCTTGTCTTTAATTATATACAATGTACTTATTTGTACAATAATACAAGTAATTGATTCATGGATTGCACAAATATAGCAGGCTAGAATATAGTTTAATCCTTCAATATCTACTTGTTATACAATATGGATTTGCGCTTTCAATTTTCCACAAAAATTAAGAACTGCATTTTATCTTCTAAAAGTCTTGAAATGCAGTTATTAATAATCATCAGTTATTTGAGAAAGGGGCTTGTAATATACTGGTTTGATTTCTTTAATGTTTCCTTTTTGTTCTATTTCTTTTGTTTTACATCTTCAATTGTCATTCATAAAATATTAACAAAGTAAATAGTTCACTTCCCTTTCAACTCTGCCTTACCACTTTACCCAGTTTTTATTCGTATCAGTCCTCCAACCAATATAACAATGTTATATGTAAATCAAAACTAGAAATACATAAAGGAAAATTGACAACATGAAAATATGCAACGAAAGTCAAAAATATCAAAATCCAAACATTTACAAGGTATAATCAATGGAATTTTCCATAGGATTTAAAATTAAGCCCTAACATTTAACTCGACTAATGAATAAAGTGGACTCCATGAAAAATGGTGAATGAGTCAATTTAGATTTGCAGCCTTAGACTCCAATGTATTTTTATTCTAATGTATCTTCATCTGATATAAAGATATATTAGTATAGTTTATTTTCACTTCAAAATTTTAAAAAGTCCTTTTTAGTATTTCCTTTTCACATAATATACATTTAATGTGTTGCTAGATCATCAATTGCATATCAAAGCAATTCTGAAATCAATTCCAGTGCTAATGATGTTAGAAATATATTAAGCTTTCCTAAATATATAGGTAGTCCTCGACTTACAACAGTTCGACTTACAATGGTTTACTGATCGTTCGAAGTTACATCATCATCATTGGCATCCTTCAGTCTCGAAAGACTATGGTATCGTGCTCTGGAAAGAGTTCCTAAAACAGCATCTAGTGTGGCTAAAAAGTCCAATCCGAGAGTGGCAATCCCTTCCACACTGAGGGCAGATACATTCTGTCCCCTGCCCGGCCCCCGGATTTTGCTGGTTCCGGGACTGCCTCTTTACCTCCGCCTGCCGAACAAGTGTTTCTTCGAAATGGAGAAGGCCATGCTGCGTCTTTAGCCTCCAAGCTGAACGATCAGATTAGATCACTCTTACAGATATCCTAATATTGCAGCTGTGGTCTCCCTCTGGGGCACTTTCCCTGCACTAATTCTCCATACAGGAGATCTTTCGGAATCCGACCATCAGCCATTCTCACAACATGCCCAAGCCAGCATAGACATCACTGTTTCAATAGTGTATACATGCTAGAAATTCCAGCACGTTCCAAGACTGCGCTATTTGGAACTTTGTCATCCAGGTGATGCCAACGATACTTCGGAGACAACGCATATGGAAGATATTCAACTTTCTCTCCTGCCGTGTGTAAAGGGTCCAAGGGTCAAAGTTACAATGGCACTGAAAAAATGACTTATGACTGTTTTTCACACTTAACACACATGAACATCCCCATGGTCATGTGATCAAAATATGGATGCTTGACAACAGGTTCATATTTATGCCGGTTGCAGTGATCGCCTTCTGATAAGCAAAGTCAATGGGAAAGCTAGATTCACTTAACAACTGTGGTAAGAAAGGTCGTAAAATGAGGCAAAATCCATTTAACAACTGTCCCACTTAGCATCAGAAATTTTGGGCTCAATTGTGGTTGCATGTCAAGAACTACCCATAGTGAGCTTTCCTAAATTTTCATCTTTCATAAATGCAAGTCCTATTAAAACAAACTGATAGTCACATAAATACATTTACAATATTAGCATGTCCTATGGTGTACTGTACCATTCTGTACTTAAGAAACATTCATGTTGATGCTGGCTTTCATTAGAAAAATATTATAGATATTTCTAGATATATATGAGAGTGGAATCCTTGAAACTCTTTGAGCTTGTTTTCTTGCAAATATTTCATTACCAAACCAGGTAATACCATCAGTGTATGAGAGTGACTGCACATCTTCACACTTTTCCGTGATAACATATAATTATTGATTTTATATATAAAATGTGCAATCCATAATACAAATTATAGCAGTCTAACTACTCAATTACAATTTCCATCATGCCAAGTCATGATAGCTGAAACTTATGGGAGTTGTAGACTAATACATAGAGTACTACATTCAATTGTTCCGGTTTTTATTTTCAAATGTTTGAAAACAGGATATTTCTATTATAATTTGAAATGTACACAATTTGTTTCCAGGACATGTAAGATCTTAGGTATATGAAAATCTATATAGAGTTGTTCTGTTTAATGTTAATCATTTAGGAGTTATATTGCAAAAGTTGTAAGAATAGATACAACTATATATCACATTATCCACATAAAAAAGTTACTGCCAGTTATATATTGCTATCAAGGGACTGCAATAATTTATGTAACATCTGTTTTCATATTTTCCTAATTAACATAAATATTTAATACGTAAATGCTCAGGCCACTTCTCCTGCAACTGACTCCCCCCCCTTTTCTTTTCTTTAAAAAAAAAGTCAGTATTCTCAAAAATAGAAAGATGTTTATATTTAATTGGAAATATGAATAAGTAAAATGTAAATCAATATTCTTATGAAATTTTAGGTGAAATCAGCTGAAATACATGAAAAATATGCTATAATAATTAATAGAAAACATGTTGAAAAAACTAAAAGGGCATGAATACTAACAAGCTATAATACTATTCAGGAGAATACTAAATTCATGTGAGGATGAAAAATGAGGAGCATACTAAACCGAGGATTGTGAAAATAATCCACGAAAAAGTCAACTATCACCATCATCCAGAAAAATAAGTAACAGAATAGAAAATAATCCTTCTTTTTTAACTAATTTTATCCTTGGTGTGAAAACAGTGCTGGTATTTTTAAAATCACTACTAATGAAATATGAAATAAAATGTTGTTTGTCCATACTAAGGGAGTGGAAAGGAGCTGCAGTTATAAAGTAGTTCTAGATTAGTTTTGTCATCCATACTGCTTATACAGATCAGGCTCTTATACAGCTTAAAACAGGGGTCCCAGTCCATGGCCTTTGGGAACTGGGTCGGTGCAAGCAATAGGCAAGTGTGTGAAGCTTCATCTGCACATGCGTGGGACCTAGGTTGCGCACATGAAACCATTTCCCCACCCCTAGTGCCACCACCAATCTGTGAAGCCAGAAAGGTTGGGGACTGCTGGAAAATTTTGCAATCATGTTTAATATTTCTAGACACCTTGTTGCAAGTAGGGTTGAAGTTGAACTGAGCAGAGTTATTAATATAGGTATTCCTCGAGTTAAGACAATTTAATTAGAGACCATTCAAAATTATGACACCACCCCCCAAAAAAAGCATTTATGACCAGGTCCCAAAGTTACATATGTTGCAGTACCACGGGGTTCGTTCTCCCTTACGACCAACCACAGAGATGCTACAACATGCCCTCTGCCTATTTCCCCCCACATCCTGCCCCACCAGATCTCCACAGGCATGGGGCCTGCTTTGCTAGCCTCCTGGATTCCACTTGCTCTCCCCATCCCATTTCCCATTGCTTGCTTACTTTTCTAAGATCCCCAGAGCTCCAGAAGAGGCTGACCCATGTGGCAAAAAAGCTTAAGGCTTTTATTCAGATGCTGGTGGAGCTGTCAGAACATGAGATCTAAGGAAAACAGCTTCACCAGTATCTGAATAAAAGTTTTCGACTTTTCTGCCATGAGACCAGTGCACCTGAAGGCTTGCAAAGCTTGCAGTTCAGACAAAGGAAACAAGCTACAGATTGGCTGCCACGCCCCAATCCTTGAAGTTGATCATTCAAACCAGCCAGTCAGCAGTAAGCAAGAGGCTGCTCTGGTGCCACCCAGGCTGGGCCCAAATGAAGCCTGCAGGGAAGCTGGCCTCATGGCAGAAAAGCTGATGTCTTTTATTCAGAATTGTGCATTTAACGACCTGAGCATTCAATTAGTGAATGCATCAGGTAAAGCAGGGAGGGATCATGTTCATATAACGTGATCCAGTCAAATGAATCCTCTAGTTTTGAATGTAATTGGCAGGCTCTATTACATTCGTAACTCGAGGATTGCTGGTATTTTTTTAGAGTAGCATATATGTTTGCATCATAATGTAAACATAGGTGTTGGTCATCACATATAAACCAGCTTCGCCCCATCACATCAGTCCAACCCACTTGATCAGGCAAAGAGGGTATTCTGCAGACCCTGTCAATTAAAGAATTTTAATTGGCAGAGTTTAGGAAGAGAAACTTTTCACCCCTGCCCTGCATTATGGAATATCCTTCCACCAGAGTTGAAGCAGGTCTCCTGGCCTTCTGTAAAGGGGCTAAAACCTGGCTCTATGGTCTTGCATGAGAGGAATAAAAGTCCATCCAATTGTGGGGCTGGCTGGTCTCGGAGAGCCCTGTCTCTGTCTTATTAACCAATGTTAATAGGAGATGAACAGGCTGAGCCTAAGGGAAGAATCAAGCACATCAGTCTCCAGTCCCTTTACGCCCACGAGATCTAACTCCACCCCTTCCTTGAACTCCAATAACTGTTATTTACTGCCAATTCACTTTGACTGTTAGTAGTTCAGATTGTAGAATGTTAGCATGCAATAAACCTATTCATTTGAATTGCCTTGGCTCCTGATTTCCTACATTTGACAGACCATCTTGGAATTCTTATTTTTATTTCTTTGAAATTATGTTATAATCTTTTAATGTTTAACATTTTAATCCTAAATTAATCTTAATATTTTATTAATTTTAATTTTTAATATGTCAATTACACTGTACACCACTCAGAGCCTCTCTTTCAGAGATGGGTAGCCTAGAAACATGATAGATTGATAGATAGATA
>QLTV01002934.1:66997-88194 GCA_003457575.1 Thermophis baileyi | reverse complement strand
GATAGATAGATAGATAGATAGATAGATAGATAGATAGATAGATAGATAGATAGATAGATAGATAGATAGATAGATAGATAGATAGATAGATAGATAGAAAGAAAGAAAGAAAGAAAGAAAGAAAGAAAGAAAGATGAAAAATAGGTAGAGATAGATAGATAGAGACAGACAGACAGACAGACAGACAATGTTATTTATCAGGTTAAAAGGTCAACAAAAATTTTATTTATTTTGAAGATCTCCAGTAAAATATGATCTAGTCCTTTCAAAGGCAGCAAAGGTCTGTCTCCTTAAATTGCCCAGATACCTCTTTCTAAGCCAAATCAAACATTCTGCTGCACTCAGAAATCTCTACTCACTGGCTGAAGATTTAGTGTTTTCTTGTATTCTCATGTGTATTTTTTTACATGACTTCATGACCATTGCTTATGAATTGCTTACAACATTTTTTCTTTTTAATACATTTTGTATCTATCTTTATCGTAATATGAATTCTTGGAATTTTGTAATGAACACTTTACATTTAGAAATTCTGCAGTACGTTTCACCGGAATGCGGAACAAGAGGATTATCAGAGTCTTTCCCTGCCAGTTTCCCCATCGACTTTGCTTTGGAAAGCCACAAGAAAGGTCACAAATGACAGTCATGTGGTGGCAGGATGCTGCAACCAAGTGGTTGCCAAGTGCCTATGATCATGGGGTTCTGCAACAGTCAGAACCACAAAGATCAGTTGTAAATGTAAGTATCCTTCATTCAGCACTGTCACAATATGAATGGTTGCTAAACAAGTGGTTGGTAATCAAGTACCATCTGTAGTTGTACACGAGCCCACATATCAAGCAGTCCCAAGAAAGATTGAAAAAAATAATTCAGGCCTCAAACACCCTCCAAAAGAGCTCTGTCTTGAAATGCTTCCGGAAGGTAGTTAACCTTAGAATTTATCTTATTGAGCTTATCTTATTTTCCTGAAAGGCCATTCCAGAGAGCTAGTGCTACTATCATAAGTCAGTACCCCAGTCATTCTGCCACCCCCTAAGCACACCATAAGACAATGCTTTTCCCTCACCACCCACATCTATGAAAATAGGGAGCCACCAGCTGCTTCTTCTGGCAAACTTGAATAGGTTCAAGGAAGTGAACACGATCCTCCAGGTAAGTTGGTGCCAAGCCATTAAATTGTACTTTACAAGATGCCAAGTACTTTAAATTAAGAGAAAGCTAATGCAGGGCAGAATCATGGGTAATGTATTGTGGTAGCCCAGATAGCACATGGGCTACTGCATTTTGGACAAACTGATACTTCTGAATAATCGTTAAAGACAGCCCTACGTAGAACATATTGCAGTAATCTAACCAAGTGGAGATGAGGGCATGAGCCATTGCAGCATGGTAGATAGGCTAGTGTGCCAGTGCAATGGGTATACCAGCTAAACTCTCCCAACCAAGGCTTCTACAGGATCTATAAGAGCAAGGGATAGTACTTCCATATAAGGGGTCATCAATGAAGCTGCCAGAGCAGCTGATGAACAAGCAGCAATTCCATCTTATTAGCGTTCAGTTTTAACCTGTTAAGCCCTATTCAAACCTCCCAACAAATTCTTAGTAGTCTTATCAGTATAGCTGGGAATCTTCACTAAAACAGGAACACTAAGTGATCTTTCATTTTGAATAAACATTATTTTGACACGTTGTTTTAACCATTTAGCCGTGTCCAACTCTTGGCAACTTTATAGGCAAAGGCTTTCCATGCTATATTTTGACACACAGGCATCGTAAAATACTTGTTTGTATACTCAATTGTTGTATATTATAATCAAGACAGAAAAAAATGTTTTAATACACTGAAAGTCAACTACATTTTCATTTGAAAATGTGAATAGATTCAAACTAAACAGATCTCTCCCTATTCATGATATTTAATAATGTTACTTATTTGCCATAAAACCTCAGTAAGAAACTTCTTTGAGTGTGTCCATAGCATTGCTAGGAATGTAATATAACTTGAAAGTTTACAGTTATATACTGTAATTCTTAATTTATTACAATACAGTTTTAGTCCATAAGTTTACAAATAAGAATTATTTGTATTGTATTAAGTTGTTAAAATTGTAAACTTAATTAAAATAAACTTTAACTATAAATTTAAAGATTTAAACATTTATTTTGGAAAAAAAGTCCAACTTGACAGAAAACATGCATTCTTCTCTAATGTCCAACATAGTATACCTTTCTATGATAAGGTTACTAATTCATCTCACACTGGGGGTTTAAGTAGAATCTTAAACTGTGTTCTACAACTTTTATGAATTCATTCTCATGAATTACAATGAAATTCTCAATTTGAGAACAGAGGTGTTTGTATTTATAAATGGACTGATATAATTTGAATTCCTATTACTCTGATTTAAATTCTGTGCTGTTATAGAAGTTTGTGCACCCTAGAATATACCCATGCACAAAGAACTAATTTTTTTAATATTCTCTCCATTTCATTTCTATTTATTTCCATACTACATTAGCTAATTATAATATATACCAATATACACTATGTCACCCAAATTACAATAGCAATAGCACTTATATACCGCTTCATAGTGTTTTACAGCCCTCTCTAAGCGGTTTACAGAGTCAGCATATTGCCCCCAACAATCTGGGTCCTCAATATTTTATTATAGCTCTTCAGCAGAGTTTGTACAAGCTCACCTCCTTTCTATTGCACACATTTTATTTTATTTTAAGAAATATGTTTTCCAATATGGAGGATGCTTTTGATTCTTTTCCACAAAAACTGGTACAGAAACATGTTTTAGCATGAGAAAACGAAATGAATCCAGAGGTATGGAAAAAAGTGATCAAAGTGTGCTGCGTTAGTCTTCTGTTTGTCTTTCGACAGTAAAGTAATTTTATGATATTTGTGACACAATGAAGGACAAAGATAAGCCAACTGTTTAGATTCTTCTCCTTTATGTTATGGCTTTGATCACTAACAATGCTGCGTGAACAGCCAACAGAAGGCTGACATTTCATAAAATATGCAGTGATAAAAACTAATACTGTAGCATCTGGGAACGATATACAAAATGCAGAAATACACCTAATAACTGTGATCTTAAATAACAAGTTACAAAAAAAAACCTAACTTGGATGCATGCATATACTTGACATCAAGAGTTTTGCATTCTTAAAAGGTTTCAAATATTCATCTCAAAAAATATAAATCAATAATTTGCAACCGTTTTGCAGATGCCAAAATCTACTCTAAAGCAGACTTCTAAGCAAGGTATTTCTTTACATTTAAATATTACCTACAGCTAACTATATAGCTCTTATACATTATCTTAACTTTTTCCAGATGTTTTCTATCTCAAAAACTATAAATAGCATTTGTCAGAAAAGCTTTGTAATCGTTTTCTTACAGAATATATAAAATCCTTCCTAGAAACATCTCTAGTAAATCAAAACGCAAAAGTATCTGTTAATTCAAAAAGGAAACAAGTGTTCTGAGATTCTTTTGCACATAACAGCTGGAAAATGTTTTTCCTAATGCTTAGTGTGAATCTACTCGTTTCATATATTTGCCAAAAAACAATTGGTTTATATTAGGATTCATTTGATAAGGTCAATTTTGCCTATAATAAATAAAGAAAAGAATTGATGACCCACTCTTCCCATGTAAAGGAGCTTTTACAGGAGAACTATTCATGAAGATTTGACCAATATTTTCAAAATCTTATGCTTACTATTATTAATTTGGTCTGTATTGCTCTTTTTGTTATAAAAGTTTGCTTATATATAGTTTCTTGAGTATTTTTTAAATGAATCCGAACAGTTTCAATCTGAGTGATTCAAAACATTATAGTGACCCACAATGTTTTTATCTATCTGGATCCTCTGAAGCTACAACATATTTGTCGGGCACACAATTTTTCCCAAACAGAATCTCAGTCAGGCAATGTAGCTCATCACTTGAGTTTCCTTCTCAGTTTCCTGTTGTTAGATGAAGTGAGAAAGGAGCTCAGCCAGAGTTACAAGAAGGTGAGGAGGCAATCTCTGAAAATAGATAGAACCTCAACAAAAAATAATTTAAATTTGGTAAGAATACCATTAAATTAACTGTTAAATACCATATCATCTTAAGTAATAATTTCCTATATTCTCTCTTATTAAGAAATTTGGGAAGCCTTATGTTGTATGTATACCTCTGCTCTAAAGTAAGTCTGAGAAACTCTAATTCAAATATAAAGTTATGTCAAGACTTATGTCAACAATCTTTCTGTGTCTATTTATTCAAAATCAATGAGAGCCGTGCAACATATTTTCAGGTTGTACAAAAAGTATACTATTGAAATAGAAAATATTTGGACAACCTTACACATAAATGTTTTTAATTTAAAAGCTTTAAATCAATCTCAGTTTAAAAAAACATTAAAAGTCAGTCTAATGATGTTAAACATGAATTTTTATTTTACAATTCAAGATTTATGCTGACAATAAAATCAGAAAGCAACAGGTGATTGCTCCTGCATTTTAAGTGATTCCATTCTCTAAGATTAATCTCATTGTTTGGCTAGAGATATATTACAACTCCCTTGAGGGCCCCAGACCAGTAAATCCTTAACTTGCTTGCTTGCTTATTTATTACCCATTCCAATCCAAGCTGACAATGGATATGATACAACGAAATCCCAAAGAATACATTACAAAATATTTCTTATTATAGAAATCAACAAAAAAAATCATTAAAGGTACCATTTAATTAAAATTAAAAATTCTGCTGGAACATAATTGATTTAACTGTTTTAACAGCATTATCCTGTTAAAAAAAGGGTAGGAGCCATTTATACCTGCTCTTACATATTGTTCCATAATAACAATGCTATCACTGAACCTTGGGATGGGGGATCCGCAACAAGCCTTTTCTAGATGACCAGATTAGCAAATTTTGATTGTGATTAGCATTATCCTTCTGCCAATTATAATTTCTGAGTAGCTAATGCACAAAGGCAGCAATGACCCTTCCACTCTGTTTATATTCACCTTCATTCTTCTTTGAACTTTGCAACTTAAAATCTAATTCTTATTTTTTTTTTCTCTGTTTCTCGATCTCATTTCTATTGATGTTTTAACTTTAGATTGTATGTAGGCTGGCACAGTCTGATCTTTATAAATTGTTCTGAGAGTTTTTTGGCTAAAAAGCTGAATAAAAAACTTTTCAATAAATAAACTCAGCAACAAGTACTGCTGAGTCCAGTATGAATACAAATCTGCAGCCTTCCTAGAGCAAGGGATTAGAAAAGGTTCCCAATTATCAGCGAGAACAGTAATAATTTTGGTGAAATTATCAATTTGAAACTGAGTCCTTTTCTGTATAATCCAGAGACTTATCCAAGTATGCTGATTATTTGTGGCAATGCAAACTGAATTCACACATGATTTTCTACCATTTTGAAACACAAGAAAACTATAAAATATTCTTGCAAATACTGTCATCCAAAATTAATTTCACTTTTTAAGAACTCTTAAGACTGCTTAGGTCAGAACTGAACACATTCTGAGCAACCACTTCATTAATCGAAATATATTTTAAAGCTGCTAACTTTGCCATTAATTTCCTTCTCTTCATTCAAACAGTTTTTGTACACAAAATGTGCTTGGAGGAAAGAGAAACTGAATAGTTTCCTTCCTCACTGGAAGAATAATATATGACATTTTGTACTGAAATTCTGAGGGTTTTAAAAAATTATCTGTGTGATAATTCTGATAACAGTATGTCAGACAACATGAACTGTGAATTAAGTTCTTTCTGATCAAGGCAACAAGAGTTCCATAGCTTTGGATAATTCCAACAACAGTCTTAGATTGCATATACTAGATCAGGGATGTCAAACTCAAGGCCTGCAGGCCGGATTTGGCTTGTACGGTGCTTAGATCTGGCCCGTGGGGCTACTGCCAGCAAAAACAGAGCTCGGGAGGGCCACGGGTGGCCCTCCCAAGCTCCATTTTCTCTGGCAGAGGGTTGCAGGAGGCTGTCGCAAGCAAAAACGGAGCTCGGGAGCCCGTTTTCGCTGGCAGAGTGGTCAGGCCACCACAGTCCCCCCCCAACACGAGTGATGTCGAGCTGGCCATGCCCCCTAGCCACGTCCCTCCCAGCCCTCCTGAGGTCAAACACAACCCTGATGCAGCCCTCAATGAAATCGAGTTTGACACCCCTGTACTAGATTGTCCCTCTCAGACTCCACACTTCCTTTATTTGAATGTACAACCAGCTAGCTCAAAGATGAACACTTCTCTTCACAGCCCCTAAGAAGGCAAAAAGTTCTTAACTCCCTAGGTACATTACGTCTAAAGTAATGTACACTATCATTATTTCCTTGATCTCCTCACTTTCATTTTATTGTGTCTTTGCCCAATATGTCATCTGCCAGAATACTGAGCAGATATTTTAAAATTAAAATGGGAATCAAATGAAATTAGGTCAAGATCGATAATCTATCCACGTTGTTACACAACTTCCTTCTAGATTATAAGATGCTACAGAAGTTTAATTTTAAAAAGCTCAACATATTCTCCCTCTTTCTGTAAGACTGAGATTTTACTCTAAAAATACAGGTAGTCCTTGTTTACCAAGTGCCACGTTTAACCACCATTCATTTAGGATGGTGTGAAAAAACACAGCTTTGTGACCAATCCTCACATTACACAGACACAAGCTATCTGGCTTAACAATTGCTTGAGTTGCTTAACAGCAGAATGGGAAGATAACACTGTAAATTTCTACTTATCAACCGCAATGTGTAGCAATGAGTTGCCAGTTTAAATTGTGATCACCAGGTGAGGAGTGCCTATTATGCATCTATTATTCAAAAGAAACTTTGTGAACAGTTTTATTATTTCAGTTATGAGTTTGAGCATACACTGAGAGTAGCTAAATTCAGATTATCAGCATAATGCCATCCAATAAGAGAAAGAAAAAAATTGACAGTTTTATGTATTTCAGAATTCTTTAAAAAAAATTAAGAGATTTGAAAAACTGTTAAAACTGGATTTGAGAAACATTTCAATTCTTCTTTTCTTATAATTGAAGCCCAAAGCTGTAATAAATATACTCATGTAATATCTATGGATTTATGCATTGAAGTCTAACTTAAACTTTCTAATCATGAGTTTTGCACAGCCTCCGAGTTTTTTAAATTCAAGTTTTAAATCAATGGAACAAGTTAAACAAGATGTAAGTTACACAAATTTCCATGAAAAACAATACAAGTAAATTTGATTTAACCTGCTGACTGAAAGTCCATTCTATTGTAGCTTTTTTCCCATTCACTTTACTATCAGGAAGATATTTTCCAAATAGACTGGGTGGAAGAAAAAAACCCAACACTACCCACATATAGTAAATCAAAGTAATCTTATTTGCCTCCCCCCTTTGTACCTTAGATATTTTTTTTAGAAGTTACCTTTTAAAAGATTTAGAGAAACTAATAATTCTTTTTAAAATACTAGTGAATAAAATAGATTAAAAATTAGTAATATCAACAATTTAGGGTATATTTTTACAACTTTTAGTTAGGATAAAATATAGCTTTAAAATTAAATAATTACCTCATGGAAAACAAATTCCTTCAAATAACAAGTATACATAGTACACTTAAGCAAAAATATACCAGTCTGGTGTATGGCTTTGTTATTTTTATTTTAAGCACTGCCTCTAAATTTAATAAAATTACTTAAAAATGAAAAAGCTAAAATATTTGCCTTCATACATTTTTTTTAATTTTAAAGTTATTCTTAAATTTATGCCAGTCTATTAAGATCACTGCATCTTATAAACCAATTCTGAGAATTTCAAGTCTTAAATAAATACATGTAGGGAAAAATGTTTTTGACTAATCCAAGGTAGTGTTGGAGACCATTAAAATCACTTGCATATGTGAAGAAGTAAAACACTAAACAATTCAACTGGCAATTCTGAAACCCCTGCATGAATCCAAACAACTTTCTGCCCCAAGTCTGGTCAGTTAAGAAATTGAGGTTAACCTTTAATTTTTAATGTCACCTGCAGCCAGTGATTGCTTTTTCTAATGCAAGTGACAGATAAACAGAAAAACAATCCCAAGATGATTCACAAAGCACCGTACACCATAAGTGCATTTTTATTTTTATACCAACTCAATTTCTCAAATGGATAACCAATGTTCTTACTAATTTACATTAGGAACTGAGTGAGGCATGAAAATTGTTCTGATGCAGACACACTTTAATCTAGTGTATAGGGTGAAGAATTTTACCAAAACTCTAAGCAATACAAAATAAAATTAAGACTGAAGAACTTCATCATAGCATATGTATCAGGCTAGTTATATCTAACCCAAATTGGGGGGAAATCTCCAAAAATAAAGTATATGTACCTGAAAGTAAAATTACTTTGAATGTAATATAATCCTCTCTCTCTCAAAAGAAAATGGAAAAACGTATTACCTTACCTTACCTTACCTTAGCATGGCATGGCATAGCATACTGTAGGGCCGTGATGGCAAACCTATGGCACGGGTGCCAGAGGTGGCACACAGAGCCCTCTCTGTGGACACGCGCGCTGTCACCAGTTGCTCTTCTGGTTTCCGGCGCTCGCATGCGCGCCAGCCAGCTGGTCTTTGAGTTTCCGGGGCTCCGGTGCGCACATTCCGGTTTGGGCACTCAGTGCCGAAAAGGTTCGCCATCACTGCTGTAGGGTATACTACCATTTCTTAATAACAAATTTTAAAGATGAATTAAAGATTATAATTATGCCATCTTAAATATAAATTATTCATTAAAAAAAGATAGGACATTTTTACTCATAATTAAGCTGCAATTCCAGAGCTGCCTCGAACCTCAAAGTCCTCTTTTGTATAATATTTAGACCTGTTTCTGATCTTTACATGGAATAAATCAGCAGCCTAGAGGTTTAGTATGTTGCTCTTAAAAGTCAGAATCAACTTGCACTTCCCAAAAATCCCAGAGTTTCCCATTTGTAATAAAGTCCACACATATTTAGAAGACTGTCTATCCAAAGCATTCTGAAGCTCTGCCACCAATATTTACGTAAGTCTCCTGGTGCAGAAATATTGTTCATTCTCGCCTCTCAGAAATGCTATTGTTTTTCAAATGGAAACCAGTGATAAAGAACACATCTCAAAGTTGGTTACACTGAGCAAGTTATTAAAAAAGATTCAAGTATTAGCCTTTATTATGTGAGAAGATAGTTTAATTTTTCAAGGCAAAAATTAGATTACCATTGTTTGGTTAGCTATTCTGACTTCTACAGTCTCTGATGCAGATATAAAGTGGTCTACAATTTTTCTTCATTATTGTTATTCACAAAACAAAATAAAAAAGGTCAGCAACACTTTCCTTATAAGCGCACACTTCTTTCTTTTTTGTTAATGTTTGCAAGCACAATCACTATAATATAGGGATAAACCTTTAATATTTCAAAATCAACTACTGAACCTATTTTAAGAATGAGAAGTCTCCAAGAAATTCAAAGTCTATTCTGTAATTGATGATGAAGAAAGGTCTGTATTGATGTATTAGATGATACACTACTCTGAGCAGAATCAATACTAGATTCCAAGAGTCAATATATTCAGAAAACATTTATCAAGAAGTTTTAAATACATCTATAAATGTTGAAGGAAAGAAGGAAATAATTACTAGGAATTCAATAGGAATAGCTAAGTGCAAAAATGTTGTTCTGTATTCAGATGATCAACTGTCAGTTATTGGTACATGAAAGCTATGACCATCCCCAACAATTAATTATAAAATATGTTTACTGCTGTAATATCAAAGGCTCTAAAACTGCTTAATTATATAGAAATAGTGTGGCTTTTAAATATATTTTTGCAAGAAAAAATGGGTAAACAATTCACACATATAAAACATTAAACATTACTGGGTTATTCATATTATTAAGACTTTTTAAACTGATTGCTGAACAATCAGACTTTCTGGTCATTAAAAACAAATGCAGTCATGTGATGTCTTGCTTAACAACCTCATATTAACAACATATTTTCCAATATTAATTTTGGTCAGAAGTCAAGTACCAACAAGTACTGTGTTTCTTTAGATTTCATGCATACACATACTACTTTTAGTGATCTAAACAAAACAATGGATCAGCAAAAAATCAATTCAGAGTTTTCATTCAAGCCACAAAGGACCAGGCTCTAGTTATCATACTTTGGATAGTTTATATGAAGACCTAGTTCTCTGGAGAAAACAATCAAAAAAGCAAGGAAAATGGCCTGTTACAGTAGCAGTGAGTATAGCATTGGAAGACCTGAAGATTAGTTTAGGAACAGACTATCATGGAGAAACTCTATGTAGCTGGTTAAAGTTGACACCAACTTGATAGTAATAATATATCAATACATCATTTATTTATAACTATTTTTCATTATTTCTAGACTAAATTCTTTTAGGCAACTTTCAACCAATTCCTCTATCCATCTATAGCTTTTCTGCTCTTTATTTCAAACTGTCTTCAAACATTCAATTAATGGGAAGATTTTGGAAATACAAAAATTGTAGGATGTATAGAAACCTATGTTCTAGAACAGGGGTGTCAAACTCAAGGCCCGGGGGCCAGATCCAGCCCACGAGGTGCTTAGATCTGGCCCGCAGTGCCATCCTGGAAACAGTGAAGGACCGGCCCGCAGTGCCTCTGCCAGCGAAAATGGAGCTTGGGAGGACTGTGTGCGGCCATCCTGAGCTCAGTTTTCACTAGCAGAGAGTTGCAGGAGGCCATCACAGCCGAAAATGGAGCTCGGGAGCCTGTGTTCGCTGGCAGAGCACTCGGGCCACCACAGGCGCCCCCCAACACGAGTGACGTCGAGCTGACCATGCCCACCCCGGCCACGCCCACCCCGGCCCAAGGTCAAACGCAACCCTGATGCAGCCCTCAATGAAATCAAGTTTGACACCCCTGTTCTAGAATAAAGCCAAGTTTGAAAGGTATAAAATCCAAATTATAATTTTGCCTAATATGTGAAATTGTAAATAAAATATTCATAATCCTAGTTTTCATAGTTCTTTGGCATTTTACTAAAGAACAGGTTATAGTACATCAAGAAGTATTATCATTTCCTTACTATTGTTATTGACAACTGTATCAATTTATCGTAAGTAGAGAATGTTTTACAGTTCTAGTCTCACATATCATGTTGCTTATTTTAATACTTTCATGATGGCACATTTCCATTAAATTTTCATAAGCTAGATTTTTTTTCCTATGGCACTACACATAATTCAGTTTTTGAACAAACTATTATTTATGTGACAGAATGGAGATCCAAAACATGAAATATACCCTTAAATTATTCACTTATTCCTTTTTGAAAGAAAAAATGTCAATCTACAAGTAAGAGATTTCAAGAATATTTCTAAAGGTTTCAAAAAAATTGCCTTATTTATCAAAACTTTATTCCTTATGTCAATTTACTTCATTAAACATTGCAGTTGTGCATTAAGGTCAAATAGTGTCAACCAATTATTGTTGTGAGCAAAGTCTTATTTAAAATAAACAACACAGATACTAAATTATTTCAAAAGGCTGCCTGAGCATTGTTTATCCAAAGTGTCTTTCAATCATAGAAGTATATTTTAAGGTTTCAGGAATAAAAAATTACCACACAGCATTTAACTGAGCTTTGTTAATGCCTCATATAACCATAGTCCTGTCAGCTTATTCAAATGTATTTCTTTTAACAAATATTAATCACCTATAATAAGAAAGTCCTTTTAATACATTTCATTTTCTGACAAATTATTGTACAAATTTTAATTAGATAAAGTAAAGTTAAGCATGTGAGGAATGCACACTTTTTTCCGATATATAAATTGGACATGGTTTGACTTTTGTAAATACTGTGAAAAAAAATGAGGATTTTAATATAAACATTTCAGGACCAAATAAAAATATGAATGTTCTTACTCTTTACAAGTGGCACTATGTTGCAGTTGACAGACAACAAAATATCTTCAAATGTTCATTCAAGACAGGAAGTTTATTATGTTTAAATGAGCTTGAGCTTTTCAACCAAGCCAGCTACATATGGTACTAAAGATTTTTTTAAAAAATGAAACACAACCCATAAGCCACTTTAAGCTGCTTAGAGGTTGGAGATAAATAAATGTGCTTGATAAATCAATTAAAAGTTCATTTTTTCTTTTTAATAAAACAGTTGCCATAATTTAACCCTGCTGTTAAATTAAATTATGCCAATTTCAACTCCTCATATACCTGTATAATCATCTCACCCCACTGAAACTGGCCCTCTCTATCCACTCTGGCAGAGGCCGCCTATGGCAGGTCCTATTAGTCAAGGAATTCTGGCCGGTGAAGTTCAGGTAACGGGCTTTCTCTGCTGTGGCTCTGCCCCTTTGGAACATCTTATTCCCTGGTTTCACTCCCACCCTTCTGACCTTCTGTAGGGCCTAAAAACCTGCTTCTAACTGATAGCTTGGGGACCCAACACTGGAGATGGATGATGAATTAAGAGGAAATCCCACTTCCTTCCTGTACATCATGGTCTCTCCCTACTCATTTTTGACAATAATTCTATTTTTGATTGTAATTTCCATTTTTATTGTTTTAGAAATATTTATCTTTTATGTTTTTACTGCTTTTAATGCTGTAAGCTGCCCAGATGTGGCAAATAAACAATAAAATAAAATAACTAATATACTTTTAAAGTCATTTTCCCTTGTAAAAGATTTAAAGATTTTTTACTATATAAGCCATGTGTGTGGGGGGGGGGGGCGAGTCTTCCCGTGGATCAGAGATAATCTAAAGAATTCTTCAACCATGCTATCTTTCCTGGTTAAGTTTAAATCTGGCAGTTTAAAAATTTATAACATTTGGTTGGATAAAAGACTAAGGGACCACGTGACAGAAGTGCTAACAGGCCTAAGTCACTCTTTTGAAATAGAATTTTTTCCCCTCAATTTAGGATCAAACATAAACAAGCAGGAAAGTGGTAAAAATACTCAGCACTTCTTCCACTGACCCAAAAATAAACTAGGCCATAAAGCATTTCGAAGTATAGGTGTGGATTCATTTCTATCATCTTAGTTTGGAATAACTTAAATGAGAGTGATGTGCAAATAATCTATTTCTTTATATCGGTACATACAATGTATACTCCACATATCCATCTAAAAACTAAAGGAAATTGATAGATAAAACCTGGCAATTATACCAGGTTTCTTAACTAAAAGGATTATTCAAAGTGAATCAGAATCTATGTTACTTCTAAAATATTTTCATATATATCAATATAAACTTATTCATATTTTATCACTAAAATAATGGGTAGTAATAAAGGCGTTTATAACAAACAATGTATATGATATGGAACTTTCACTTGATTTCGGAATTAAAAGTAGCATGTAGAAGAAACAGAAGATAGGTGATTCATCAAAAAGGCTTCCCAACAATTAGCTAATATTTCCATATAGAAAATTTATTTATTATTTTAAAGGCATACATGGAAACATACATTTGTGAGATAATATAAAAGCAACGAAAAAAACTTTTTCGTTTATGTCAGTAAAAAAAAAGTGAAGCCATTGCTAGATGAGAATAGTAAGGCAGATGATAAGGAAAGAATTCCTTAATTCCTATTTTGCCTCAATCTTTTCACAATATAAAGTAAAACAACTGACAAAAAAAGTGTATGGTATTCAAGAGTCCCTAAAGAGATTGCTAGAGAAAACATGACTACTAAGATGTGAAGCTAAAAGGAACTATAGATGTTATCTTGAGAGCCCTTTATATTATCTTTGAAAGATCATGGAAGGCAGGGATAGCACTAGAAAACAGAGAAGAGCATGTTTTGTTTCTATCTTCAAAAAGGTGAAAAAGGTCTACATAATTATAAACATGAATAGCTTGATATCATTACTGGGCAAAATTCTGGAATAAAATACAAATAATTAGCTTATAAGCATTTAGAAAATTATGAAAGAACTCATCGTAGGTTTATCAGAATAAATTGTGGCAAACCAAACTGATCTCCTTTTTGATAACGTGGCCAGTTAGCAAACCACAGGATGTGGTGGATATAATGTACTTTGCATTCAGCAAAGCATTCAACCAGATATCCCAGAAGATTCTAACAGAAAATATGGCAAAATTTTGCATCAGTTGCTCAGTTTACTTTCACTGACAAATTCATTTCCCCAGGGAAAAAAGAACTGCCAAAGATATATGTCCGTTCTACTTCATTACTAGACTCACTTAGCCCCAAAAGAATTTCACAAGAAGTCAACCAAGAGTACTTATATAAATATATGAAATAATAGATCTAAAATTTCTATTTACTATCTGAAGGACCATTTCTATCACCTTTTTAAGATTCCTTAATACCTCCATTGTCATGCAAGCATAGCTTAATGTCCATCTCAGGGTGAAATGCAGCCGGCTCTATCCGGCTCGTGCGTGCTGGTAGCGCCGGCTGCAGGTGGTTCGGCAAGCCGGTAGCGCCGGTGGTGGGAGCTGCACCCCCCCAAACCGGGATGTTGTCACGTCCCGGTTTTGACCCTCTGCGCATGCGCAGGCTTTGCGCATGTGCAGATGATGGAGTGCACGTGAGTGAAGCGCACATTAGCGAGCCGGTAGGAAAGGTAAGTGCATTTTACCCCTGGACCATCTTTAATATTGCAAAAAAAAAAAAAAAAAGTAATATTCCTTAGATGTAATTTTCCTTCAGTGCCATCACTAAGTGCAGCAAGTGCAAAAACATGATTCAAGTCACAGGTTGTTAAGAGGAAAGATGGGAGTTTAGGTAAACAGTTCAAGGGTGCCACAGAGAGGTGGAGGAGACAGGGAGAGAATTTGGAGGACCAACACAGGCTGCATACGAGTCGGGAGGCTAATGCAAGTGCATGCAAGTTGGTGGAAAGCCTAAGAGGGCCAGTGAAGGCTGCACATGGGTGAGATGATTCCACTATGTTTGGGAGAAAAACTGGGAATGATTGTTCTGATAGTTTTCCCATTGACTTCTTATGATTAGCTGGCAGGGAAGGTCACAAATTGCAATCACATGTTCATGCTTCTCTGCAATGTCATGATCATGAACTGAGCACATGAATGCCCAGATCATAATCATGTAATCGTGGGGATGCTGCATTAGTTGCAACTTTGAAGATGGATCATATGCTCATTTTTTTGGCACCAATGTAATTTTGAATAGTCACTGAACAAATGGCGTTAAGGCAAGGAAAATATATTGACATAAAGTTTATACAGAAAAATCAAGTTGCCAATCACATTCTTGGCTAAAAATAGTCCACTAAAAAGCTATAAAAGTAATATTTAATATTTTTATGAGTTCATTCTAAATGTTAATCCAGGGAACTGCAGTGGTCCATCATTCCAGTCCTGAAAAATCAATTTCTACAGGACAAGAGAAAAAATCTATTCATCATCTAAAATTGTATAGGTTACATTTGTAAGGGTGTTTCTATTTGTAGAATAGCACTATATCCAAATATACTAATTTTAGTGTAATTGTTGATAATTTTACTAAAGGCTATTCTAAAATGTGTAAGATCTCATTACACATGTCAAAGGTTTATCAACAGTAGTAAATTTAGTATGCTCCATTCTTTTACAAAAATATGTTTCAAAAAGTTTTTGAACCAAATACCAAGTTAACATAGACAATAGGAGGCTGTAGGAATAAGAGATTATGAGTTCCCCAACCTTTTTTTTTTTTTACATATGATTCAAATCTCTTCCTTTTTTCTATTATAAGCAGAAACCGTTTTGTAAAGAAACTATGTGTGTGTTTGTGTGCATGTGTATATGTGTGTGCGCGCACACGCACACACATATCCATCCATCCAAATTCATTGAAGTAAATAAGATTGATCAGAGGCATTTTTTCAGGCTAGTCAAGTATTAGATTTACAGCTTTAAAAGAATCTCTACCATACTTAAATCATCTGGTAGCAAGAAGGTGGGTGCTAAGATAAGGATCAGGCTGGAGGCAAATAAAGCTGTTATAATTATAGCTGGGAACACAATTTGTTAAAGGAAGTGTACTGTATAATTACAATTGAAATTTCAGCAACATGCCCACAGGCAATCCTACAGCTGTCAGGAACTGACAATGCTCATGAGTTCTTCTCAAATAGCAGATATTGTAGTAGTTTGAGACATCTTTTCTACAGCTAACTTGACTTTGAGGACCACAGAATGCCTCCATTCTGTATGCCTTCATTCTTTTCCTACAGAATGCTTTCTCTAGTAAACAGAATACAGTTTACAGTATGTAAGTTTTATTTCACAGAATATAGAAATGCAAATATTTGCCTGAATACATATTTCTGGGAAATATAAAAAAGTATTTTTAATAAATTCTTATAAAAGTAAAATATCCCAGAAAGGCAGTTAAATAAGCAAACTAAATTAAACGGATTTGAAAAGAAAAAGGTTTAAATTCTGTCTAACCGCCTTACTGATTCTGTCTAACTCCCTTACTCCCTATTCTGAATCAATCTGTGTCACCAGGAAGTATTCTCACTGTTGCCTCTTGATCAGTGCAGTGATCTGATGAATCTGATCAGCTGGTTTGGGACACCAAGATCATGCAAAGCTGCCCATAGCTTATTGGTGTTCTATACAGTCAAAGGCTTTTCCGTAATCCATCTAGCACATATAAAGATCTTTTTGATATTCACATACCTTTTCCATAATCCATCTAATATTGGCAATGTGATCTCAAGTGCTGCATCCCTTTCTAAAGCCAATTTGTACATCAGGTAACTCTTTGATGATTTTTAACAGAATTTTGCTTGCATTGGAAATCAATGCAATCGTGGAATAGTCCCTGGCATCATCTTTCTTTACTAATGGGATAAAAAGATACCATTTCCAGTCCTGAGGCCAATGACATGTAGTCCATATCTCTTGATACAGGGCAGTCTTGATGTTAACTAGCACTGGTCTTAGTAATTCCACTGGGACTTTGCAGTTCAGCAATTTCCCCATGGCCCATTCTACTTTTTCTTTCAAGATGTTTGATTCTTTATTTTACTTGGCTGTCATCATTGCCATCTTGATGGTAAGTCAAACTGCTATCGAGTCCTTCCATATACTCTTTCCATCTGTTCTTGATCTTCTGCTGGTCACTTAGTGCATTCCCATTGCAGTCTTTAACAGTTCTGGGCCATGCTGAAAACTGGATTGCATCATTTTCATTACGGCAAACATGACCTTCTTTAAATAACATATTTTGGATTCATACTTACAGTGCGCACTTTGCTGTCATCATAAGTAGTAATGGCAGCTAACTTAATTTTAAAAGAGGACTGGAAGCAGAGGTGGACTGCTACCGGTTCGCACCGGTTCTCCCAAACCGGATGTTAATTTTCTGAGCAGTTCGGAGAACCGGTTGTTGGAAGAAATATTTTCCCACTTTATAGGGCTAATCCTGCAAGGGAGGCAGGAAGGAAACATTCTGGTATGCCTGTATTTCTAGCCTAATCCTTATCTTAATTGCCCTGCTGCTTTAAGTGTTTTCAGAAACTGCCTCTGGGTTAAGCTTGTTACATTGTAAGCCTTACGCCCAGACTTTTTGTCTGTAGACTGAGCTTCTCCGGAGTTCCTCCCTACTGGAGTTTTTTGTGGTACTTTTATTCCTGGGGCATGACTTTCTTAAAGATTGTTAAAGGGTTGTTTTAAGCTTTTTGGAGTATACTTCCAACACGGCTGGAACAGCTATTTACAGAAGGGTTGCCATAGCCATAGAAGAAATGGCTGAAAGGCAGGATGCAAGCCTGGCATTTTGTCTGATTTTTTTTACTGCCTTTCTGGTGGCATGTGATCTTTCCTTAAATCTGGATGATTACCTAAGGATATCTTGTGAGATGAGTGAGAGCAGCTGGTATCTTTAAGTGGTGCAAATGGATCTAATGATTGCTTCTCCTGTGTGGGAAACTGTGCTTTGTCAGTTCACTGAGCACAGGAGTCTCTTGTCTATGGGGATTCTTCAGTCATCCAGGTCATGATTGTCCCAAAGGTGCTTTTTTCAAGAGGCAACTGGACTTCCTTGGTTTCCAGAAAGTCCAGTTGCCTCTTGAAAAAGCACCGTTGGGACAGGAGTCTCTTGCATTGCTTCGGAGTGGACAAGGCACATGATTGCTCATTGATAATAAGTGGATCCACCTTCCAATTTGTTTTAGTTTTCTCTCATGATAATATGGCATAGTAACATGGCACCAATTGTAGAAAGTTAGCACCCACCCCTCTCCTAGAAGAATGAAATATTTTGAGAAATATTAAAAAGGAAGAATATATTTCCCTGAATGAGAAATGGAGAAACATGTTTTCTTAGAGGGAGAAAGCAGACCCCACCTTCCTTAATAGCCCACAGAAGATGTCAGCACTTAAGAGATAAAGAGATAGATAGCTATATTCATAGGCAAAAATTCTCTGCAGCAGGGTCTAAACAAAGGCAGAATGGGATTAGCCCTTACTCAAAATGTTAATTTGTCTCTTTAGCTCGGCATTTTGTAGCCCAAATATGCCCACCCACTTTCTGGAGAGCTTAAATGACCTCTCTGCTAAAGGGTTTCACTTTATGAGCAAGAGTAGTTCTTGCTGCTGATAGTTATCCTTGTATTTTAACTATTTTAATTCCTCAAAGTGCTCTGGCAACCTGCCTGATTTGTAACTCTGGGTTGCAGGTATCGCTGAGGAAAAGGAAGGTATTCAGACAGAATGGTTTAGGTTTCCATGACGGCTGTGACTCATTGATCTTCAGTGTGTATTCCCCCATTTCTAATCTAATGACTGGTATTTAGGGCAGCTTTTTGCAAGCAAAGCAGCTTTTTGTATTTTTGTACAGGTAATCCTTGACTTACAACAGTTCATTTAGTGACTATTCAAAGTTACAAGGGCACTGAAAAAAGTGACTTATGACCATTTTTCACACTTACGACCATTGCAGCATCCCCACAGTCATGAGAGGGCGGGCGAGGCAAAGCACCCCTCGACGTAAGTGACATCAAGTTGGCCACGCCCACCCAGCCAGTCATTAGGGCAGAGAACCGGTTGTTAAAAAAAAATTTGCAGCCCACCACTGCCTGGAAGTATACCATTCATAGATGACCTAAGATTGATATATTGTTTCAAGTATAGAAGAGCAGCTTCTTTATTAAAAACTACTGAAATGCAAACCTTCAACAAAAGCAAAAATAAAATTAGATACATGTATGAAGCAAAGGCTCCAGTGATTTCTACTCTTGATGGCTGATTAGGGGACTGGAGGCTAAAACATATGACGCACAATTGCAGGAATTGGATATGTCTAGTTTAATGAAAAGAGAGAATAAGGGTGACATGATAGCAGTGTTCCAATACCTAAGGGATTGCCATAAAAAAGGGGGTCAACCTATTCTCCAAAGTACCTGAAGCTAGGACAAGAAGTAACTAATCAAAAAGAGAAGCAACCTAGAATTCTGGCTTGCCTCCAGAAGTTGTGGGTGCTTCAACACTAGAGATTTTTAGGGAGAGATTGGACAACCATTTGTCTGAAATGGTATAGGGTTTCCTGCTTGAGCAAGGGGTTGGACTAGAAGACTTCCAAAGTCCCTTCCCACTCTGTTATTCTATTATTTATATTTATGAGTTTCAACAGTCTTCTGGTTATCCACTGGAATTTAAAAATATTGCATCTGACAATCTCTTCTGTTGTTTAATTTGTTAATGTGATACATTAATAAAAGCAAAGTGCTAGGTAAGATTTATTCTAGGTTAAGTGTTAAAGCAGACTTCTTCAAACTAGTAGCCTTGATAATCCCGATTGGTTCACCATACTTTGAAGAAATTAGTTTTAGAAGACCTGGTAATGTCTAGATTTGCATCAACAATGTACAGAAATAGGGGGTCTCTTTATCTCCAGAAAAATATGATACGATAGGAAGATCTAAAATTGTAGCTGTTAGAACAGAAAACAGGACTGAAATTTATATTTTTCTGTTTTGCATTTTAGAATCCAACTTTGCCTTATAAATTATTTCTTTTACTAAATTTTTTAAAAAGTGATTATTTATAAAAACCATAAAATTCTGAGAAATTGATATTTTATATGACCACAACAATTTTGCCAAACATGTTGAGAACTCTGAATATACTTTTCTTATAAAGCTGCACATTTTTCAGTTTAAAATGATCATTATGTTTTAATGTTATTTCATAGTAATAAACATGATTTTAAAATCTAGGTTATTTGTTTTCCCCCCCAAATTATTCCATTTGAAAATACAATTAGTTCATTACAAAAGAAAACACCACAACACACTATATATACAATATGTCACAGAAGTGAGTACACCCCCTCACATTTTGTAAATATTTAAGTATAACTTTTCATCTGACAACACTGAAGAAATGACACTTGGCTACAATGTAAAGTAGTGAGTATACAGCTTGTATAACAGTGTAAATGTGCTGTCCCCTCAAAATAATGCAACACACAGCCATTAATGTCTAAACTGCTGGTAACAAAAGTGAGTACACCCCTAAGTGATAATGTCCAAATGGGGCCCAAGTAGCCGTTTTCCCTCCCTGGTGTCATGTGACTCGTTAGTGGTACAAGGTCTCAGGTGTGAAGGGGTAGCAGGTGTGTTAAATTTGGTGTTATTGCTCTCTCTCTCTCTCTCTCATACTGGTCACGGGAAGTTCAACATGGCACCTCATGTCAATGAACTCTCTAAGGATCTCAAAAAACGAATTGTTGCTCTACATAAATATGGCCTAGGCTATAAGAAGATTGCCAAGACCCTGAACCTGAGATGCAGCATGGTGGCCAAGAACATACAGCGGTTTAACAGGACAGGTTCCACTCAGAGCAGGCTTCGCCATGGTCGACGAAAGAAGTTGAGTGCCCGTTCTCAGCATCATATCCAGAGGTTGGCGTTGGGAAATAGACATATGAGTGCTGCCAGCATTGCTGCAGAGGTTGAAGGAGTGGGGGATCAGCCGGTCAGTGCTCAGACCATACACTGCACGCTGCATCAAATTGGTCTGCAGGCTGTCGTCCCAGAAGGAAGCCTCTTCTAAAGATGATGCACAAGAAAGCCCGCAAACGGTTTGCTGCAGACAAGCCAACTAAGGACATGGATTTCTGGAACCATGTCCTGTG
>QLTV01002934.1:21024-49041 GCA_003457575.1 Thermophis baileyi | reverse complement strand
CCGGGGGAGAGGGGCGACGGTGGGGGGGGGGGGGGGGGGGGGGAAGAGAGAGAAATCGGCAGGTATCTATGGCATATTATCTGAAAATACTGAAAGAATTTAAGGATATATTGTTCCACAGGCAACCTGGATCTAAACCATAAAATTTTACAACCAAAATGAATCACTCTTGAATGAGATGGGTGGTCTTAAATCAATCAATCAATTAAACAAACAAAGTGATTGTTAGGGTCTTTGCCATTGTACATTGTACTCTGATTTTATCCATTGTAACACTGAAAAGAATATAATTACCCCAATAAACACATCACTCCCACCATTGGCTCTATGTAGACCTGTATTTAGTTTAAAGGTCAAAACCTTGTAAACAGACAATTATTTAGATGGTTTGACAAGTGTGCATTCTTCCATGCAACAATTTATTATAGATTCCATGTGCCATAGAATCCAGTATATTATCATATTCACTATCAGAACAAACTATTTGAGTTCCATACTTTGCACACAAATACCAGAAATAAATAAAGCTAAAAGTTGTTAACATAGCAAGAAAATGTGGCCTCAATCTACCTATATAACTACTAAAATTCTTGTTGTCATAACTTTTAATTGGGCGAACCTGTACATCATAAGGCAACAATTTTTGAACCAAGTATCTTAAATGGGCTAATTTATAAAATGTGCACAAAATCCAGGACTTATGACTCCTGTGATTAAGGAAAGGACAGTGGTGATTGCTCAGTGCTGGATTCAGATCACATAATCCTCATTTTCAACATTCTGTGACAGTTTTCCAGGCACTCACACAAGTCCTTGCTTCCTTCCTACCTAGCAGCAGCCATTACTTTCCTGTAGGGGAGGGAGGGAGGGAGGGAGGAAGGAGGAACAGAGAGGAATGAACCTCCATGCACATTGCTCTCTACCTGACTTCTCTGACCCATGCAGCACCTTTCTTGCACTCCCAAGCATCACTCCCAATTTGCACTCCTGCAGCAGCCACTTACCTGCCTGTGGGCTCTGGACTTTTACACTGACTTTGTCCCTGCAAGCTTCCCACCAGCAAAGTAAATGGGAATGCTGGCAAGAATTCTAGAGAGGGAGGGAGGTTTTCAATACCCCCCCCCAAGCTTATTCTTGTCCCACTCTTTCTCTTTTCTAACCAGAGGCTGCTCTTTCCTCCCAGTGACGATCAAGAGGGGAAAAGGGGGGAAAAGCAAGACAGTCGTCTAGTATCTGAGAAGCAGCCTTCAGCATTAAAGTGCAGACTGGTTGCAGGACTGGACAAAAATATGCTGAGAAGGGGGTGATTTGTTGATGATTGGAAGTTACTGACAATCAAACAGGACCTTCACCTACCAGAAACTGGCACCAGAGGGGGGATGAGACCACACACATTAATCATAGGAGGATGATCAGGAGGAGAACATGGAGAGAGAGGAGAGTGGATGTGTAAGGGAGTCAATTAGTAGAGGCAAAGTCAACAGGCTTTCAATTTCTCCTCATTGGTGCTTAGCACCAAGTGAGATTTCTGGAAAGCCATAGAGCTTCACATGGCTGGCCTATGGAATTTGATGTCATTCGCACTGAAGCCACAGGACTATTCCCCTGCACTCCAACTCACTCAATGATGTCTTATTCCTCACTTTGGCCTGCACATGCCTCTAATGAAGGTGGCATATATCCCAGCAGACATTAGGTTTCTTGTGTTTGCTCTCTCAAAGTCTTGGTTTGGATGGTTTGAAACTATTGTGGTGGCTTCAACTACGCCTCCCAGGGTCTTTTCCATCCCTGAAGTACACCATGCTCCAAGAAATTAACTATGCAGTTGTTTTACATCCACATGGGGAGAACAGGGATGGGGGGGGCATCATTAAACAAGGCAAGCACATGGGTTCTTCACTTAACAACTATTATGACTTGCAACCATATGGACAGGCTCCATTACAATTGTTGGTGAATTGTATGTCTTTAACTTTTGCTATCTCTTACATAGGGCTTTAAAACTTATTTCTGAGTTGAACTTTAAAAAGCTGTGTTTTTATTTTAGCAATTTTATTTATTTTAAAAATCATTTTATAGTTTAACTTGTTTTTTGTAAGCTGTTTTAAGAAAGTCAGCATAAAGACATTCAAATAAATTTAACATAAAAATATTTTAAATCCTAAATATAATTCAGAAAGTAGAACAGATTAAAGGTAGATGGAAAGCCTAGGACAGATAAACAGACTTATAATTGGTGTGAAATTATAATCTACATCTAGAGTCGTGTTATGTTAGAATAACATAATGATCAAAAAATATTTATCATACAATAAATTTTCTCCAAAGGAAGGACTATTCTAATTTGATTGTCTTCAGAAATTTCCATTAATTTTCTACTTCACATATTATTTCCTGAAAATTATTTCTGAAGTTTTAAACCACACAAATATGTTCAATATGAAAAAATGTCAGTAAAAATAATGACCTAGAGCCAGAGAAGCTTCCTCCATCAGAATACCCCATGGAAGAATCACATTCCTAATTTACAGAAGATAACATAATTAAATATAGGAAGGAAAATTTGAAAAGGTAACAGTCATGAGTTACAGAAATTCATGTAAAAGTCGTTATAGGGATTATTTACAGAATATATGTGTGTGTACATCTACCTACGCATATATCGAGAGGGAGAGGGAGGGGGAGGGAGGGAGGAAGAGAGAGAGAGAGAGAGAGAGAGAGAGAGAGAGAGAGAGAGAGAGAGAGAGAGAGAGAGAATCTTGCAATGAATATAAAGTTGCCTCAAAGCTAACACTTTAATTTTCAAGAACCAAGTAAGAGTGGGGGGGAAATCTAGTCAGTAACAATGCTGCGTTGAAAAGCAATAAAATCAAAATTAAGTTATAAATAATTTAAAGCCTGTCATGAAGATGTATTAATAATTCATCAGATAAATAATTTACTAAATAATCAAATAAATAAATAATGAAATACATAAATAAATCAGCAAATAAATAATTCTGCAAAATAACCTAAACAATAAGTCACTAAAATAAATGACAACTCAACAAAACTATAATGATTTTCTAAAATTCTGATAGTTTTAAATAAACAAATGTATATAAAATAGATCAATCTTGGTTAGATAAAAAGATATTTTTCTGTGATATTGGTGAATTTCTAATTATGTTACAAGAATACACTTCATATTTTACAAGAATGAAGCAATCCTGGTAACTTAACAAGACTGCAGTTATAAAGTATGCTTTTACATTCCATGTAATTCATCTCCACAAACTAATTTTTCATCAAATATATATAGGCAGTTTATTTGCAAAATGCTTAATTTACATTTTCTTTTCAGTGCCATACTTACAATACTGCTATAGTTCTTCTTGGCCGTTGCTTTACAATCTTCTCCAAACCTTCAGAAGTTTTGCTGTAGGGAGAAACAATCGGAATAACCTTAATTATTACAGATGGTATCTCATTCATTAGTGGATGACAACAATTTATTTGAAAGCATTCAAAAGGCTGTTTTATAATTCTACAAAGCAATTTAAATGCGAAAGAACCATTCCCATCTACTAACTACCTAAAGTTTTTCGAAGTCTTTTATGGAATGATATCAGGCACACTGATCTCTGTTGTATTTAAACTGACATACAATCTGTGCAAACTGGCACTTGTTCAGAGTGGACAAAATGTGAGAGGACAAAGTGCTTGGCTGACTTCTACATCTTATTCTAAATGCCTGACATTCATACTCCTTGGAAACGGGCAAGGATTTCCAGATATCTACTTCTAGGAAAATAGTAGCCCTAGTAGTCTGCAGTAGCAAATTCAAATGTAGAATTATCAGATCAACACATTTATTATCCCATAAGCAAGTCTATCTGAATATAAACACAATTTAAATTGAAAAGAAAAGCTACGTATGTCCTTCAATAATAATCTTCAATAGTGGAATATTTCAAATCAAAGTTTCTCAGTAGTTATTTCAGAGTCAAGACATGGGACCAAGAGATTTAAGGGCCTGAGAACCAGTAAAGAGCCCCTATTTTTGGGAGGGCTGCAAATGACAATACAATGCACCAAAACAACTGTACTGAAATTTCCACAAAAATTTCAATTTTGGGGGGAAAAGGGAAAATCACAATTTAAGTCCTTATTTGAGAAATCCAGAAACTTTAAGCCAGGTACAATTAGTTTGCTTCTCAAAAATTTCCCATTCATATTCCCATTCTAAAAATATTTTCAGAATAATCAAAAAGTGACAAAGATCAGGTCCAAAAATTATCATTTCAAGCTGTTCCAGGGTAGGGAACTATAAGGAAACATTTTCCCCTCAACAAGGATATCAGTAATAAAAATAGAATGTGTTTTGTGGTCTGGTCCCAAAAATATACACTGAAATAAACAAACTTATTTTATATTTCAAGGTATTATTATTCCCATTTATTTTCATGCTCCTAATTTCTTCAAGAGCTAAAATGGCATGTATTGTACCTATCTCTTAAAAATTAACATTTTATAATAAAAGTCTTAAGACAATTATCCAAAAATAGCACCCATATCTTGCACTATTTGGAATACCCTAGCACCAATAGCTTGCACTATTTGGAATACCCTATTTACATTCCATTAATGCATGTATCATTTTAATTAGAATAATAGCTTCAAAAAATAAATCACAAATGGATAAAATTTAAATTAGTCACTAATAGTTCACTGTCAAAGAACTGTTATATTCCTTAAGGCAGAGGCAACAATATTTGGATGTCATTGACTGTACTTTTTAAGGTTGTGTGGTCTCTGACAGCTGCATGAAACATGCTTGATTATATGGCATTATCAATAGAAGGCAAAAGAGATAGAATAATTCTGGCAGATAGAAGTAATTCTACATAGAGCAAACTTGCCACTAAATTTCATCTTCATGATTTGTGTACATCTTGAGGGCTGCTATAGTAGAACTGGGCATCTACAAGGGTGGAAGTTGCCAATCTATCTTAGGAAGAAAAATTAGCCTAAACTACATATCCCACACTAACAGCAATAACCTAATCAAGAGTTAGATTAGAATTTACTCAGCTATTTCATAACACATTTTAAAATTATATTACTCCAGCAGGTTTTAATACTTCCTATAGAACAGGGCTGTGAAACTCTCGGATGCGTCACGCGCTGGCCACGCCCACGCCCAGTTTAGTGAAAGGGAAAAAAGTCCCGATACGTCATGTGATGGCCCTTTGATGACGTGAGTTTGACACCCCTGCTATAGAAGGATCTCTACTGAAAGGCATTCTATGTAATACTTGCAGTAATAGATAAAACCCATACTAAAAAGGTTTTGCATGACATGCTAGCTTCAATAAGAGTTAAATACAGATGCTTTCAAATACAGGTAGTCCTTAACTTATGTCTGATTACTTACCGACCATTCAAAGTTACAAAAGACACGCAAAAGATACTTACAACCCAGTTCCAAAACTTCCCTACCATGGTCACATGACTGCATTTCAGGCGCTTGGGAGCTCAACAACTGACCTGTATTTATAGCTGTTTGTAGAGTACCATGGTCATGTGACTACAATTTATAACATTTTAATCAAAATTCAGCATTTACTTCCAGTTTTCAGTTAAAACACCCCATACTGTACAATGAGTTTACCTTACAACTACAGGTTCGCTTAACGACTGTTAGTGATTGAGTTAACTACAGTAAAAAAAAAAAAGGTTGTAAAATTGGATTATTCACTTGGGTGATCAGGTTTATGACCATCATGACTTACAATTGTAATGGGCAGGCTCCATTACAGTCATTAATTGAGGATTACCTGTATGTAGCTCTTAACTCCATTTTGAATCTTTGTAATTCTATCTAGAATTTTTCAATAGAAAAGACTAAAGCCATTGACTTTGCCTATTAAACTGGCAGGAAACCTGACAAAACTACATGAACTTACAAATAGACTAGCACAGACAAACTTAAAAAATAACATAATAGACACATACAAACATGCATTTACAAAGCTAGAAAGAATAAAGATTATTTATGCTCAGAAAAAGAATATATTTTAATGCACTGTGACCCTATTCATGTTGACCCATGAGGAAGTCCCACTAAGTAATCACACACAAGAATGTTCTGTGAGTTATATAAATAATTTTACACATGTAACATTTTTGTTACAAAGAATCACATTCCAACGTATTAGGAGAAATAATAGGATAGCTAAGAGGGCTATAGGGCAAAAAAATAAGTAAATAAGGTGGGCATCAGGCTTTAATAATTAATGAATCACAACTTTTACTATCAGTAGGCCTGCATAGCAAATAGTAAGAGAAGCTGATTTGTAGTTCAGCAATATCTGACGACCCAGTTTTTCCATCCTCACTTCCAATGTCTATTACCATTTCAATATTTCAAATATAATCAAATAAAGAATTAAACCATTCTGTAGCAAAACTAAATTAATTTACATTAAAGAGAATACAGCCCTGCAAGAATGATTTTGTAGAAATAGTAACATATGACACCTGCCTCCAAACACATTTAATTAATGGAGACCTGTTTTAAAGGTTTCATATAGTAATAAAAAATGCAAAGAAAGGTGTCAATGTCAATTCAACTCTTACCTGGTTGGCAGTACATCTATTTTAAATGGGATTTTGCTTATTTGTTGTATATAGCAGAATTAATGACACTCAAGTTAGCTTATCCTCCTTGAAACCTTATACAAAATCATTCCTTGGTCTAATCTTCTTTGATTTAGTACACCTTTTAAGATTATTTATTAATGTTTGGCTATCTCATCCATCATTCATTACTATTGATGTTGTAAATTAGAAGAATGGAACAAAGCATTGGACTATTCACTTTTTCCATATACATCAATAAAACAATCACCTTCTCTGGCACATAATGAAAGAAGAAAGTTAGTTCTAGTTGTCAGTGAAAAAACTATGTCCATGCAAACATCCTTAGGTAATTTTAAATGTCTAGCAAAAAAAAAGTTCCCTCTTTTTCTTCCACCAACCAAATAAAATTTTATTGACCAAATAAAAAGAAAAAGAAAGGAATAAATGAGAGCAGATTTGGGGTCACACAAGAAATGAGACAATGCAAAATAAAAAAGGAAATTAAAGTGATTTTTGAGCCAATTTTCATTAGAGATTTAACAAGAACTAGTGACTAGAATGCTTGGCTGCCCATGATAACTAGAGAGAAAAAGCAGTGAAAATATTACTAACTAGAGGAAGTAATTAGAGTGAAGATTAAGGCATAGATCACCACTAAATAAGTGCTCGATTTCAGTTTAGCAATATTGGTTATTTGATAATAGATTCTACAAATGAATATGTCAGTAGAAAAGTAGAAAAATGTTTAAAAGTTAGGGACAAAATATTGTCATGAAACCAAGTATTTATAGATAGTCCTCAACTAATGATAATTACGCTTGGAATTTTGTTCCTTAAATGTTGCGATTTTTAAGGTGACCTCTCCAGAGCAGCACAGTATATTCCAGCAGCACTGAATAGCCTTGCTATTCTTGGGTGCAACAACTATTTTTGGGTGCTCAGCTGGGACCTTGCTTGTCTTTTACTCCTCTGGAAAGGACGCAATCCAAATTCCTAAGAACTACTTTTCAGGTAGCTCACCGTGTCCCAAATGTAATATTAAAAAGTGAGGCAGGATTAGCTAAAGTTGATAGCTAATGGACTTATAGCACATTGTTTAAAATTACTTTCCCCCCCAAAAAAGTTTGAGTTCTTTTCACCAAAATTTTGAATCAGTATAGTTCAAGACCATCTCACAAAAACTTTAGTCTCTTGGCTTCTCCCGGGAAATGCTCCTAATGATGGAGTAAGAGTGTGCACTTAGCGCATTTAAACAATGTATCAGACTTGGAAGCCCAATAAGATCAGCCTGCTCCTCCTAAGAACATTTTTTGAGCAAATACTGTCATCTTACTGTCCCCAGCTCTGAAGGGGACTTTAACATGATACAATGCACTTTTAATGCAAATAAGCATTAAAAATAATAATAATAAATACAAGATAATATATTACAATTAGTAGTACATTGTCACTGGGCAGTCAAAGTCTGCCTAATTTTGCAGACCATATAACAAAATTTAGCTACATTCAAAGAAATGACATTGTACTGATCTGATAACACAATTGTACATAAAACGATTGCTGTTTCCTGGGTGTTTTATCAGGTGAGGTGTTATGAAGTGGGTCCATACCTCATTACAGAAGGTACAGTATAGTAGGACATGAACTGTAGTTTCAATAGGCTTTTATCTACAGGACAGACTCAACTCACATGGAATTTTTTTTTATAGCAGCTGTTCAAAACTGCTTTGGGAAGTACCTCACTCAACAACTACAATCCTGGCCCTCCCTGCTGCGGTTGCTAAGCAAGAGAATGGGTCAAGCAGATGGGAGTGAAATAATTCCCTGCCAAAGGCAGCTCCCCTCCATGTGCAGAAGGGAATTCCTGTATGGGCCAGAGAAATGGAGATCCGAGCTTCCTTTCTCTGATCCAGCATGCCGATTCCCCTCCCTTCCGTGTGCAAACAGAAACCACTGTGCTGGGACAGAAAAAGGAAGCCTGGATCCTGAAGATCCAAGCTTTCTTTCTCCAATTCCGTACAACGGTTGTCCTTTCCTCTGTTCGCTAGACTTTCTACCTTCTGAAATATTGCATTTGCTAGCTTTTCAACCAGCCTTGTTACCCTTCATAAAGCCTTGTTACCCTTCATAAAGATTGCATTTGCTAGCTTTCTAGCCAGAAAGCTAGTGAACACTATGTTTCTGAACAATAATAGAAGTTTTTTCCCCCCTAGCCTTCAGGAACAATCAGAAGAAGAGCTCCATCTCTTACGATGTTTCTGAAGGCAAGAGGGCGGGAAAGAGCCTTTCCATGATTCAAAAACATAATATCTGCTAGCTATGAAAGCTAGTATACATGTTGTTTCTGAAAAATAGAAAGGCTGGAAAGAAGCTTGGATCTTTGGCATGCAAGCATCTTCTCCAATGCTGCAGTTCTCCCCCCCCCCCCCACACACACACACAAGTTAATTCTAGCACTGGGCTTGATAAAACCCCTTCTGGCTTTTCCAATGACTTTCTGGAAAGCTGGCAGAGAAATTTGCAAATGACAATCACATGATGCTTGGCAACCAATTGTAAGTGGAAATAGATTGCTCACTAACCAAAATGAAATTATATGACTGAATAGGTAGTGCGGTAGATGTAACTTTAAGGATGGGTCATAAATAATTTTTCAGTGTCTCTCATAATTTCAAATGGTTATGTGATCAGATATAAGTCAATGACTTATACAAGGACAACCTGTATTAATATTTTATAAAGTAGGAGTTTGCACTTCAGTAATACTAAGACAACCCCATCACCAAAGCAAATTCTTGATCACTTTTCCTTAATGAGTTGCCCTTTGGTTATTTGTCTAGCTAGATAACTTTGATTAGAAAGATAAATAGAGATAATAGAAAATATTTTCATCTTATAAGTCCACATTAAACTGTTTCCGATAGATAGATGCTGAATATATTCACAAATTAGGCGGCAAGCATATTTCCTTAACTTCTCACAATTTCCGCCAGCTTTCATACTTCTAATATTACAAACCATGCATTAGTGATGATTTATAGAAACACGTGTAGGAGATACCAGGCTGAGCCTGATGACGGGTCAAACGCGTCATCAGTCATGAGTCCCTCTGTCTGCACACATAAGAGATCTAAGTCCAGCCCACTTTGAATTCCATTGACTCTATTGCCAATTTGCTTGGACTGATAGTTCAGATTCTTGTAGACAGCTTAAGCTAGCAATAAATCTTTACATTTGAACTGCTTGGATCCTCTGATTTCCCTGGCTCTTGACAACATGTAATGAATATATCATATCTTCATGGTTATTTTATCTGAATACATACATAAATGCAAAACAGTTAAAGTCATAATAACTCCATAGGTCTTTAATTATTATGAATAAGACATGAATTATAATCCTTGATCTACATGCCATGCGTTCATGTTCAATCTTGAGATTATTTTATGTTTGGTGATAGGCCTTAAAATATGTTTTCTGTATTAATTGTTGCTACTTTAATAAAATATGAAGCCTGGCTTTATGGACAACTAGAAGACTAAAGAGGAATTTCATGATTGAAAGTATAAAGTATAAAAGTATAGGAGTATAAAAATTATACTCTGCAACAAACCTAGGAATATTTATTCATTTAGTTTTTTATATTCCAAGTTTCAGTATAACAATCTGTAAAAAAAGTAACTTATAACCATAGAATTGTAAATAAAAATGATATTTTACAATAAATTTAAAAATACCGTGTTTCCCCAAAAATAAGACCCTGTCTTATATTTTTTTGAACCCTGAAATAAGTGCTTGGCCTTATTGTCATGCACTCAAAAGCCCGATTGGGCTTATTATCAGGGGATGTCTTATTTGGGGGGAAACAGGGTAATAGGAACCCATTCCCAGGGTACTAATACTTCTACTCTATCAGAGTAGGGGAGTAAAGCTAAGCAGACTTTCCTTAAGTTTGTCATATCTGATACTGAGCAAAAAGCTTAGGCAATTAACACTTCTGAAACAGCATAAAATTATTATCTCACTGGAAACTTGAACTGGTTCAGAACACAACATCATGCACTGTGATGGGCGCCTATGTAACAGTGGTTTTCCTATATAACAGCTCTATTGTGCAAGTTGCACTGGCCTCCATTTTCTTTCTGTGTGCAATTCAAGGTGCTAGTCATCAACTTAAAAAACTCTATTAAGTCACAGGACCAGGTTATCTGCAGGACTGCTTTTATTAAGGACATCTCCCTAAGGATGTCTTACCAAGTTAGATAGGGTGGGCACGCTCCAAGTGCTTTCCTTTAAACATTTCCATCTTATTTCAAGTAGCCCCTACCCTATGGAATACCCATCCTCCTGAAGTTCGACACATCTCTACCTTCCTAACCTTCTATAAAGCTTTAAAGATCTGGCTTTTCCCCCAAACAGTAGGATAAAATGAGGCAACACCACTTTGGAAGCTTGACTTAGCACCAGATTTTTTTTTTGTTTGTTTTTATGCATTTGATTTTAATACTTTGCATATAGTTTTTATGTTATTTTAATTTTTGACTGAGCCACCCAGTTTCTTAGAAGATGGGTGGTTATATAAATATTTTAAATTAATAAATAAAATCGTTCATTTAGGAAACGTTTAAATCATTGTAATTGCAATCATTGTGTGTGTCTATATAATATATATTATATAGACACACACATCCCTCAAACATTTAAACATAATGATGTTCTTGTCAATGGATTAATCTTTAATTTTCCATTTTCGTATAAAACCTATTCCTTGAACATTGCTAGAACTTACAACACCCAACTGCACCCCAATATATAAAACATTACCTTGTCTACAGCCAATACTGCAGTCCAAGGCTGGGTGAATCCCATGATCAACAAACACCCTATATTACAACTATCAAGTGGAACAAAAATCACTCAAGTTTCATAACTCTTTTCATTTCTAGGAGTTTGGTTTCCACATGGCAGTTGTGAGAACCAAAACCCAAATATTTTTGAACTAAAATTACCAAAATGTCTAACAAATGGTCAAGCTTGCTGGAGCTTCTGAAAGTTGCAAAATGAAACACATGGGTAGCAATTGGTCATGCCTGTTCTAAGGAGTCATTCCACATACAACTCAGTCCTAAGGACACCTTTCTGAACCAACAACCACTAGAAATGCTGGGTTTCAAATTTCATGGCTGAGAAGTTAAACTTGAATGTATTTGAAGGCCAGTAGATTAAGAAAGGCTGCCTAAAATGAATCCAAAACAAAACAATTAACATGTAATTATGTTTATATTATAGCTTTACAGTAGACTTTATATGAACTTACAAGAAAAGTGCAATCATAGGATTTTCTAACAGTGCCCAAACATAGAAACTGTAGATATGTATGCATGTATGTAATGCATATTATGCATATATTATGCATTAAGCATTTCAATCAATAAAAATTTATGGGGAGGATGAAAGATATATATGTTATTTATACAAACACCTTCCCCAACACACACACATAAAATATATATCTTCCATCCTCCCCATAAATTTATATTGATTGAAATGACCATGATTTGTTAATTCAACATCCTATTTAAAAGGCAACTTGTCCATTGCTGAAGTCAGCAGGCGTATCATTCACACCACTAAGACTGAAAACATACCAATTTGCTTTCCTGGAATGAATATCAAGCAGTTTTAAACACACAATTTCAGATTTGACTTCATGAAATAAGTGCTTACTCAGCAAGCATCCTGAAGGTAATGCATTACTCTACTTAAATGTACTAGCACTTTATTATCCATTTTACATAGGACTCCATAATAGTAACAAGTGTATTGTTTGACAAACAGGAAAAACTTATGTGTAACCCAAAGATATTCTGTCTGACCCCTGTCAGATAAATTAATAATTTCTTCAGTGACAAAGTAGAATGAGAAAAAACAAAACAAAGCAACATAGGAGGATGTATTCCTACACTGTAGACAGCACATGACAAAATGAAAGATGGAGCTGCAATAGAAAGATGAATGATAACGTGCTAAAATATGAAATGTGCACAACAAAGTACCTTTTATTCTAGACATACATTTGGTTGAAACAGACTCCAAGAAAGCAGGTACCAGAATGGCTACCTAATCTCATAAAATGTAATGTCAAAATATGGTATTGTTTCTCTGATTTACGTTTAAATTTTATTTTCATCAGGTAAATTTTTTACATATATTCTTTATAAATATATTTGCATGTATACGCATAACATGCACACATATAATGAATATACCATATGCTATGAATTTGAAGTGTTCAAAGCACAGTTTACAATAAAGAATATTTTGTCATCCTAAAGCAGAAGTGTTAGTTTCATATCTGAAAATCTCAATTATGCAAAAAATTATCTCTGACTCTGAAGTATATTTTTAAATGTATACAGAATTGTGGAGAAATATTTCTAGACAGAAGTGAAAGCCCTTATAGCTAATTAGAATAGTGCTTTCTTTACATCTGATTACAGCACAAAAATATTAGCTCCATTTTGATCTCAAAATAGTTTTATCATTAAAAGAATACTGTTTCCTCCACTTTACTGGAAGGCATAATTGTAACAGTTGTTTACATCTTTTATTTTTGAAGGTACAGTTAATTTCTTAAGCTAAAATTTCTGAAATCTAGTTTCTAATAACACTTTTCATATTTAAATAGTAACGGTTTTAAAATTTGAATGTGCCATGCACATTCAAACTGAACTTTCTTTGCTTAATTGTTTACAGCAGGTGTTCCCACCGCTGGTTGGCGGCCCGATACCAGGCCAGAAAGGTTTGGGACTGCTGGTTTAGAGCACATAGACTGACAAAATAGTAGAAAATTAAAGAGCAGAGTACACAGCTTTACAGAAAAATTGGCTTTCAGATACCCAGATCAGATAAATTCAAATGGAAAGAAAATAAAACACAAGATGTAGTCTCTGAAAATTCTATAGCCATTGACAAAAAGAGTCAATTGACATAAATATTGTGCATCCCTGGGACAACAAAATTTTGAATTCAATTCCATTCATTTCCCACGCTACTCACATCCGGTATTTATGACAATATCTGAACAAAACTTTAGCAGCTCCTTTTACTTCCCATGTCCTTAAAACATTATCCACTTAAATTTTTACTAAAGAGACTTACGTTTCTTGGACTGAATAAGTGAATTCATTTCTACCAAGTAGAGACAAAATCTGCATGGTAATACAAGAAAAATCCCTAATATATTTTGGATACTTGTAAAAAATCAGCAGTCTTACCTTCACTTCCATTTCTATTACACTGGAATAGATATTTCTTCTCTGCAAAATGTGACCATTCTTGTCACATAGTACAGAGAGTCCTTGACCACACAGTTGGAAACAGAATTTCCATTGCTAAGCAAGGCAGTTAAGTGGCCAATTTTACAACCTTTGTTGCCATCGTTGTTAAGTGAATCACTGCAGTTATGAAATGAAACATGTGGTCATTAAACTAATCCGTTTCTCCTGCTGACTTTGCTGATAGAACTGGCTGGGAAGGCTGCAATTATTGATCACATGACCCCAGGATACTGCAACTATTATAAATACATGTTGGTTGCCAAGTATCTGAATTGCGATCCTATGACTGTGGGGATGCTGCGAGTGTTATAAATGCAAGGACCAGTCATAATTTTTTTCAGTGCCCTTGTAACTTCAAACACTCATGTAAGTAAACTATGAACACCAATGTGCATTAATCATGAAAAAAACTCATTGTGAAACTGGTCACTGAAGAGGTTTGGGAAAAATGGGAAGCCAAATGCTTTATACTATCCAAGTCCTTGGAAGATTATCCTTTTATAAGAGGAATGCTTCAACATGAATATTCTTCTTGCATCAAGATATCCACCTTTTTTAGTGCACTGCTTTGCTTAACAGCTATTAGAAACTATTATTGCATGCTGGTTTATATTGAGAAAGTATTATTGCATGTTAGTTTATGATAGTTACATACCTAGAATGTAAGTTATACATTCCTTATTTATATTGTCATACAAATTGTGCAATACAAGATTTTAGAAGATTATTAAATTCTTTGGAAAATATAAAAAATAATATAGTTGTTTCAGTGATAAACTTAGAATTTACAATAGTAAATTGAAATAGTAGATACTTTCTGCCTTTTAAGTTGCCAACAATAAAGGAATTTGCAAACAAAAATATACTGCAATCCAGTGCTTGGTGGGGTAGTAATGAAAGCCTTCTAAAATTATTCAAAATGCCTTGATATGTTTACATTAAGGCAGAATTTTCCATATATCATTTTATAGTAGCAAATTTGAACTCCAAAGAAGCAGAATGGAAAGACTCCATATACTAGATATAAAATTATATTTGGACCCAAATTCTTTATTTGGATTCAAATTAAAGCCTAATCAAACCTGAATGTAAGATTTGTTCATTATCAAGCAGCATGAAAATGTCACACTCTTCTGCAACTTAACTTTTAACGACTGAAAACATAAATTGTGGGTATAATACTTTACATAAACCCTATAATCCATTATCATATAGATCGAATCACCTATCACATAAAGGACATGAAAGAAGAAAACAAAAATTATCAAGCACACAACCCATTTTAGACAAAAATGAGAAGTGATACATAATAATTATGAAATCTATGAAAAAAGTAGGTTGATCATTTAGCATATTTCTTAACTGGTGAATATAATCTATTTTTGCTGGAAATTAAATTCTTTTATGTCCTTTCCATAGAGCTCTAGCTGTCCACTACTAAAAAAAGAAATGCTAAACTAGATGGTTCCTTGACCTAATCTATACAATTCATTGAGGTTTTAAAAAAATGTGCACTGTCTAAAAAAATTAAGTAATGGTGGAAATCCTGAGAATTAGCATCAAATGTAGACATATGTACTAAAGTTTGGTTTTAACGCTACTAGGAAAAAGTAACTTATAAAGACAAAAAACAAAATCAAATGGAAGCAAAAAATACATTGATTTCTAACACTAAATTTTAGCAATATCATCAGGTTTCGTGCTCGTGATTACATTGGAATTTGGAATAGTAGAATAACTTATCCCTTTTGTGAACATAGATACAAATAAGAGTTATTTTGAAATCTGTGCTATTGAACATCTTTTTGGGGATAAAGAATTTATAATTTCATAGGAATTCAGGTGTAAGCAACAGAAGTGAATATTGTCCATCCATTTCTTCTTCCTTGACTTAAATGAATCTTCATTAGTCTTTGGAAGATTAAGTATTTGGAAATCTAGCTGACCTCTCCCTTACTGTCTTATCTAGAAAAAATCATTCCATCAGTTGAAAGGAGATGCTGATACTATGGTAATATTGCATATTTTGAATGAAAGCCTACTTAAAAGATGACTAACAAACCTCTGCTTCAGTCCTTCATTTCTTAAACACAATTGACTGAATTGCTGATCTGTTTTTACCGTTAAGAAACTTACCTCAATCTTCAACGAAAACATACTTTCTAGTAACTTTAACTCGATTGATTTAATGATCCTGGCTATCAAGAATCTGTATTCTCCAAATTCCTAAGCAAATATTGTACAAAGAAGAGGAATTATGTCTCTGCATGCTAAAGTTTTTAGGTTTTTCTCATAGCATTGACCATTTTTACTTTTCTCTTTAGAAACTGCTCGTTTTTCTGTATCTTTCATAAAGTACATTCCCCAGAACTGAAGTATCTAAATGACATCAGGGTAGTGCAGGCTAAAATAAAACTATTATATTAAGTTTTAATTCTTTCAATACAAATTAGAAATATAAATTAGAAAAATAAAAAATTGTTCAGAACAATTCTATAACTGGCTTTGTCATTTGAATGCAAAGTTTGTCCCTGGAACAAGATTCTTTGACATGTTATCCTGCACTTATACACTTACGTTTGCAAGTTTGCCCAAATCTCCTGCTTGAGCAGGGGATTGGACTAGAAGACCTCCAAGGCCCCCTCCAGCTCTATTCTGATTGATTGATTGATTGATTGATTGACTGATTGATTTGGGAACTACCATTTCATTATCTCATTAACAAAATAAATAAATAAATAAAAATAGTGGACTCATTCAGTTCTACGGGCCCGTCATCTGAAGCTTCCTTCTGGGTTTTCCTCTTCTAAAACAAAATGTAATCTGCTAACTGGTATTTGATCCATTATGTTAACTAGCTAGTGAGTCAATTAATGAACATTTTCTAACATAACCAATTTGGGGGAAGGAGAACTAAAAATAACTTTCACCACTATCTCACAAGCACCTCATTTTTTTTCTTTGTTCATGTTTATTTTTTGTTCTGTCTGAGCAATATATGCAAAACTGTTGGCAGATGAATTATATACATTACGCAGAAAATCTCAGGGACTGGGCCAAAAGCTTTGCACATTTGAACACTATAGTATTATCTTCTCCTTAACATCTATCGGGTTTCTTACATTGCCAATTTTTCTAGTCAATCTCTCCTATTTAGAAACTATAGCTCTTGATACTTAATATATCTTGTTAATTTTAAAGGGTTTTTTTATTTAAAAAAAACTTAGAAAGTAATAGCACCCTGCCCAGCTCAAAAGCTGAGGGTTGCTATTTGAATGGGACTACCAGAAAGTTCCTACAAAGGTTCATGGGAAAGTTGGGGGGGGGGAAATCCAAGAATGTGGGACTGGATACAGGAGTCTTTTCTAATTATGGAAGTTAGAAAAATCCAGCTTCCTATAAGATCCTTTCCAGTATCTGTGTACAGCGTTAAAGAAGAAAAGGAGGCTTCACTGTAATTAAGCTCTAAAGTTCACATTATGACAGGTATAGCCTGTTTGGTGTAGAGGTTAAAGTCCTGGCCTAGAAAGCAGGAGACTGAGTTCTAGTCTCACCATAGGCATGAAAGCTGCCTGGGTGACTTTGGGCCAGTTACTTTCAGCTTAACTCAACCCACAGGTGGTGGTGTTGTTTTTGTGGAGAAAAGAGAAAGGAGTATTACATAGTGCTTGTTGCACTGAGTTACTTACAAAGTAGAATTTAAAAAAAATTAAAAAATGCATAAATGAAGAAAACGAAAACTTGTAAATTTTGAATAATTACAGGTAGTGCTCAACTTACAACCATAATGGAGCCTGCCCATTACAATTGTAACTTGTGATGGTTGTAAAGTGAGTCATAGGGTGTCTGACCTGATAGTATGAACTTTTTTGCAATGGTCATTAAGTAAATCACCATGGTCATTAAACAAATCTGTGGCCATTAGCAAATTTCATGGTCACTAAGTCAACCCATTGTTCATTACAGGGCATTTTAGCCCAAAACTGAAATTAAACACCATTTTTCAGGAAAAAAAACATTGTAAATCGTATCATGACAGTAGGAGGCAGCAAATATATGTGAAATAAATGTGGGCCAGTTGTCAAAGGCCCAAAATGAGATCACATAACTGCATGGAGTAGCAGCTATCGGAACTTCAGAATTGGGTCATAAGTACCTGGGGGGAGGGGGGGGAAGTCTATCATAACTTTACATGGTTGCTAAGCAACTGGTGGTTAAGTCCAGCACTACTTGTGCAGAATGTAATTGTAATAGCCAGGCCAGAATTTAACTTTATTGCTTAAGAATACCTCAGAAATGACAGGAAGAACAATATGGATAGCATTTGTGAAAAAAATGTTGGATTTCAATAATATGAGATTTCAAACCATCCCAAACACTTTCACTTTTAGATTTATATTGCAGGCAAAATCTTCTAAAGAAAATTTGACTGAGACTGTTATAAATAGGAATTAAAACATTAACTTCTCTAAAGCATTATGTGCTTTTCTTATGCCTGACCTGCAATTCTAAGTTTAATTCTTAGTATCTAATGAAATGGAATATATTTGTAAGAAAATTGCTAGTACAGTTGTTCAGTTAATGAAAAAATTGCTAAATATATACATAACTATTAACTGAAAAATCTAATAGCAAAACAGTGCTCAATACTTAGTTGGATAAATATATATTGGAGGCAATATTCTACAGAAACAATCCATCAAAATAAATGCGTTTTTTCACAAGGGCTTTTTTTTTTAATAGGCTTTTCAACTAACGAACACAGATTTATTTCATGAAGAAAAGTTTGACAAAAGCCAGTGACTTCATTTTGGGCCAGTCACTCTCTGAGTCCAATCCACCACCCAGGGATGTGTTATGGGGAAAACAGGAAGCAGAAATATTATGTATTCTAGGCAGAATATAAATTAATAATAAACAAAAAATAAAATATGGGCTTCTATTCTTTTTTGTCCACTAAAATGTTTTTGCCCATCATTGATTGATTGATTGATTTAGTGTATGGCATATCATACATGGACTAGCAATACATATTAACATTTCACCTAGATTAGTAAAACACAATAATATATAAATGGTAAAAAGATCTATGGTCAAATACCAATGTAGGCCATCTAACCACTGAAGTGCCACCATTGATTTTTATGTAGCAACTGATTATGACTAATCAGTAATATGTCATATAGATTAAGTTTAGGGTTATTGATCAATATGTTACCTCTACAAATATATTTACCATGTCATAACCACAACAAGGATATTATACCCATTAATTATGTCCATGCTCAAGAAAACCTTTTTCTTTCTTCTCTTTAGTGTCTGATTCTTCAACAGCGATGCCTGGCTGTTTCCTTGGCAAGGTTTTAAAGAAGTGATTTGCCACTGCTTCTGTCCTAGGGCTGATCCAAGCTGGCTTTCTCTAGCCTGATGTCTTAACCAAACTGGCTTTAAAAAACTAGTGGTGTGCAAAAAATGGAACAAGGGCCAAATCATAAAATACTATACCTTATTGAGAACTATGTTACTGAACCATGTATAAACACTGCTGAGAAGTTTTAGTTCAGGAAATAAAATTTGAAATATAGCGTACATATATAATAAGATAATAAATAAAAGCCTAGCATTTATCATTTCCTCTTATTTTACAGAAGATACACACACTCATATGTGCATATTTATATTATTCATGCAGCATTTCTAATCATATACAATGTATTGCTTTTTTTCTAATTAAAATGTGGTAATTTTACACACACATCATCAAAAGAAATGAAATACTTTGTAAAAATTATAATTAAAGTTAGTTTAGACATGTCTAAGGGGTTGGATCATCTCAATGGCATTTCTAAATCTTTTTTCATTGTATATACCATCTGGTTTTGGATGTTCCCTCTATAGAAGATTTGATATGGATTCAGAAACTCCCATCTCTCAACAACAAAATCACTGTTTGATAAATTTATGATTGGGTTTTATTCCTCTACTATGTGGGCACACTCAGAATATGACAAGTTTGGGACAAAAAGTCCTTCACAACCCACTTAATCTTAAACCTCCCTAGAAGATGCCATGATTGAGTCAACAGAAACCAAATTTCATATCTAAGACTTTAAAAAAAAAAGCTATTCGGGTTCTTCATATCTAAAGCACATGCCTTGCTTTGTTTGCTTTTTTTTAAGGGATAACATATGATGAGTAAACTGATGTAATCAAAAGATCTGGTAAATGTGACTGAAAGGTGCAATTTTATACCCGTTCACTTGAAAGCAAATGCCGATGAACTCCTTGGGGGTTACTTCCGAGTTCACATGGTGTGAAGAACAGAATCTGAAATTGAAAACGCTTTTCGGATCACTTCGGAAGAGAGCGAAGCAGAATAAGCTAGACTGAAAAGAGTGAAGGTTTGGGGGGGGGGAGGTGAGAAAAAGCAACTTCTTCCCCCTAGAAACAGGGGCGGTAAAACGCGCCAGCCCCCGGCCTCATTAAGGAATCTTTTCCTCTGCCCCTCGGAAGCCTCTGGAGAGCAAAAAAAGGTTCCCTCCAACCTTCCTGGTTCTCACGAACCGAAGCAGCAAACAGAACCTGCTTCTAGAAGCTGGAGCGCAGGCGACGGGAGAGGGAGCGGCGCCTGGTAGGAGCCTTGCAGGCCTCAAAAATCACTTCCTTCCTCCTAGCCTTCTACGGCTGTCCCTCAGTGACAGCCGGGAATGGAGGCGAGGGAGGAGGAGGGAGCCACACGAAGCCCGGGGTAACCAAAGGGCGGTTGCAGACGAAGGCAAGTCATTTGATACTGCGGGGATCGGGCGGGTCACCGAGGGGAGCCGCCTGGGGCTGAGCCGACTTTACCTGCTGCTGTTGGTGCAAAGGCACTGAAGAAGGGGCATTCACCTCCCTCCTCCCCGCCTGCGTCCCTCCCTCGCTCAGAGATCCACCGACCCGCCAAAGCAAAGCGGGCTTGGGAGAGCGAAAAGAGGGCTGCCTTCCGGCCGCCACCGCCGCCGCCTCCCGGCCGCCACCACCCCCCGCCTCGTAGCCGACGCTGCTTGCTGAGTTCAACCACCGCCCCCTTTTCTCTTGCACGCAGGCGCCCAGCTGCAGGGAAAGGCGGAGGCCGCCCACACACGCGCAGCGGCGGCGGTGGCGCGCTCGCCTAGGACTTTGTCGCTCTGCTGACGGCTTGCCAGCCTTTGGTCCGGCGGATCTGTGGTCTGCCGAGACGGAGGAATAGAAAAGCTACCTTGAAGGAAGGAACCGGAGCACTACGCTGTTTTGCGCGCCGGACTCTCTATGTACGTATCTATGCGCTGTTGCGAGGACTTATTTCGCGTTCGTGCTCCATCCCCTGGCGACAAGCAACCCTAAAGAAAGCGTCCTTAGCTACTGTCGCCGACCAGTAATCGAAAATGAAGAAGGCAGTTTGAAGAGCCACTACAGTACAAATACGTATCTTGCGGCTGTCTTGCCAATTCCTGTTCTTTTCCAGCCCAGCACCCGCCCGAAACGCCTTGCACGGCTTGTAGAAACAGAAGTGAGACAGTTTTTCATACTCATCCTTGTGCCACTGTATCAGGTTCAAATGGTAGCGCCACTCCCACCCCCCAATTCCACTAGAGTGGTCAAATGACCATGGTCGCTGACTCCATTTCTCTCCTTAATAAACCCGTTGCACTTTTGAATCTTGAGCACCACAGATCAAGTGAAGGGTGCTGAACATTACTATTACATGTGCAACTAATGTTCAAGAATGCTATCCACCCTTGCACATGCCGTACGAGCACGCCGCTATTGTTAGTGAAAGTTTGGAAAGAAATTCTCACGCTTCAGTTCAGGCTTTCAGTTTGCCTAATTCCTTTACACAATAAACTACGTGCTACAACCATTCGTATGATCATAACGATACGAAAAGATCCCATATACACTACAATACTACTCTCCAGAGGCTTTGTTATTGGCTGAGAGTAACAGAAAGGAGCACTAATATGCATCTCTGCTAAAATTGTTTAAATATAATCTTCTGAACATAATATGTAAACAAATACTAACATTTTTGCCACTTGCAATGTCTCAGCAATGCTCTTTATTTGAAAAAGGTGGACTTTGGGGAACAATACAGTGCAGTATTATTTTTAGAACAATTTGAAAACAGTTTGTAAATTCTGCATAATATAAAGCATTTTCTTTAAAAAGTAATGGTGGTCTGTTCTCTTTAGATTTTGCGACTGATCTTCAATCTGCAAAGAGTTGTATTAGAATAAATGCTTTTCTCCTCACTGATCAACTTATCACCTTTTTATTATTTGTACTTTTCTGACAAAAATGAACTCATTTTAGAATCAAGTCTGCTGACAAGTGTGCTTTATAGTAGCACATTCAAACAGCTTATTCTAATATAAGCACAGTAAAGTTTTTAGCCTTATTTCTGGTAACAACAATTTAAAGTTGTAACTAACAGCTGAATATGCACAAGATTTCCTCAGTATCGGGAAATTTTAATTTCAGTCTGCTCTGCTTCCCGAAAGAAAGCATAAGCCATTTTTGCATTTGCATAGTGTGTAACAGCATTTAAGCATACTTATGTAATTGTTTGTCTAATATTTGGATAATTATATAATATTAGACAGCTGAAATATTCTTGTACTACTGTAATAAATAACTTACATTATTTAACTCAGAGTAGCTTTTAATCTTTTTTTTTTAAAAAAATAACAAAAGCAGAGAATGTGTAGCCAATATTGGACTATAATTTGCATATAACCTCATCTTGTTGGTTAGAATGATAGGGTTTAAGGTTCAGTAACTATTGAAATTCCACACGTTGGCCATCCTTGGGCCATAGCATTGGCATGTATGTGTGTGAACAGGTAGTCCTTGACATACGAAGAAGTTGGGTCTTCAGTTTCCATCACTAAGTGATGTGCTTGTAAAGTAAGATGTCACATCACCACGGACTTACAATCTCAGCACTCCCTGTTGCAGTCATTAATAGAAACCACAGGTTTTTAAGCTACCCGTTTGTCCAAAAATAAGACCCAACCAGAAAATAATCCCTAGCATGATCTTTAGAATGCTCCTAATATAAGCCCTACCCAAAAAATAAGCCCCAATTAAGATCATGAGCCCGGGGGGGGACCAGCATAGGCGGCAGGGGCCAATGGTGTCCGGCAGCAGCTGCGGCCTGCCGGCCCCTTGGCCAACGCACTCAGGCTGCGCAGCCCATGCAGCGCAGGTGAGTACAAGCGCTGTGACCACCGGACTGGTCCTCCAAGCAGCAAGCGGAAGCAGAGGCGCAGGGGGAGGCACATGATCTGGCCCACTGGATGTACCGCATGGCAAGCAAAGACAGATTGTGAGACAGAGTGGGCGGTTGTCCATGGGGGCCCATCCCATGTGTGCAGTGGAGCTGGAGGATGACGGACGGCAGGGGCCGAGCGTGTAGGGGCAACAGCGTGGCACTGCCACCTGCCTTGCCTGATCGTTTGGTGGTAGCGCTGCACAATCTCATCAACAACAAGATTGCCAACAGAGATGCCGAGAAGAAGGAGGGGCAGGAAAAGGAGAAGAGTAAGAAGGAGAAGAAAGACAGGAAGTAAAAGCAGAAGGAAAAAAGTGAGGCCAAGAAAGAAGAGAAGAAGGAGAAGTAGTAGTATTAGTAACTAGGATTTCTATTTGTAAATTAAAAACATTAAATTGCACCAGGCTGCTCTGTCGGTGGCTTGGGAGGGATCGAGAGCCAGATGAATTCATTGCTGCCTGAAATGTGCTTGCAGTGGCTGCTGGACATGGAGTGGGCAGCCCTATGCGTCTGTCTCTGCCTGTTGCTGGTGCCACTGCCGCAAGGCGTGGCAGGGTGGGGGTGACGCTATGCTGCAGCCCCTGTGTGCTTGGCCTCCGTCGTCCAATGTCATTCTCCAGCTCCACCGCACATGCAGGACAAGCTTCCCATGACCGCCCACCCACTCCATCCCACCATCTATCTTTGCTTGCCATGTGACGTATCCGGTGGGCTGGATCGCGTGCTTCCCCCCGTGCCTCTGCCTCCACCTCCTGCTTGGAGGGCCGGCCCGGCGATCGCAGCACTCAGACTCACCTGCACTGCATGGGCTGAGCAGCCCCAAGAGATCAGTGGGCTGCAACTGCTGCCGGACACAGTCAGCCCCCGCACGCTCATCACCTCTTGTGCGGGCACTGAGGTAGGGCACCCAGCCAGGCTGATCACCCTGTTATCATGTTTCCCCAAAAATAAGCCCTAATGCAACTCTTGGAGCAAAAATAAATAAATAAGACCAGGTCTTATTTTCGGGGAAATATAGTACCCATCCCAGTCAAAACTATTCTGGACTTAGTCCCACCCAGCACCAAACCGCAGCAAAGTACAGTACTGCCTCCACTCCCTCTTACATCTTCACACACATATCTGCCCTTTGACAGTCATGCATTCTGCCTTGTGGAGTGGCAAACAGTCGCAGAACCACATAGCTCCTTGGCGCCACAGAAAAAAAATTGCTATTAAAAGGTTAGTAAGAATTTCAGGAGCTCCACTTCATAGGGTTACCTTTCCTTGTTTTAATATAACTAATATTAGTATTTCTTAAAATGGTTGCTAATGCTGCTTAATGCTGGTTGAGAAATTCTGGGAGTTGAAGTCCATTTCCTCCCTCCCTCCATTCCTTCCTTCTTTCCTTTAAAACTTTTATGCCACCTATTTTACTAATACAGCAACTCCGACAGCTCACAATATAATAAAAAAAATTGAAACATGCTAAAACAGTTAAAATTAGAACAAAAAGATTAAAAGTTAAAAACCAAGATGATGGACAGCCTGGGGTGAGAATCTTCTCTACCCTGTCAGCTGCTCCCAATGTAGCAGGCCCCTTTCAGGATCACAGACCAAGTGGCAGAGCTTTTCTGGAAGGTCAGAAGTATGGGAGTGAATCTTGCCTCTGATGGGAGATATTCCAGAATGCAGAGGCCACAGCAGAAAAGACTCTTCTCCTGGACCTAACCGGCCAAAATTCTTTAGTTGATGGGATAAAGATTAGGCTATTTCCGCTGGAACAAGTAGGGCAGGTTAGTCCCATTGGGATAAGGTGGTTCCTCAGATATCCTGGCATCTTAAAGTTGTCATGGTTGAGAAGCATTCTTTATATAAATCTGGAATGTTTACTCATAATAAATTCAGATGCCATGGCATAATTCTGTACAGGTGCTTATTTTTAAACTATATGTAGTGTATCTTAAAACGGTGTGTAAAACCAAGTCTTGTTTCAGCTGCAAAAAAGTCAGTTTCAAAAAAAAGTGTCTTTGTTGTACTTAAAATTAACAGATACATTGTAACATTTTCATTTATTTACAAGATTTTTATTATATAAATATATAAATTAAATATATTTATCTTTTTCTTCTTTACAGTATTTGTGAGTTAATCATTCAGATTAGGTAGTAATAAAAATGAAAGCAATTATATTTATTTTTTTTTCCTGTTAGATAGGTCAAATTACATGAGAGCAGTTGGTCTAAAGTCACCGATAATATTTTGACACTAGATAAGTAAATTAGACGTAGTGTGTTCTGAAGTTCTAAACCAAGTGACTATTTTTAATTAAGCCTGATCAATGTCTTGTCCTTCTGCAGATAGTTACTTGTTCAAAAGGACCATGCAACACTTAAGTCTTCAAGTCTACATACATTGATTTCCAGATAAAGTTTTCCTTCTGCAAACATTCATAGGTATCACTTAAATGCTTGCAGTGTCATTTGAGAGATGTAGAGGTCATTGTGAACTCACTGGCCTCAGAATGCCTGAATGGGTCTAAATGCTTCCTTAATGTTGCACTGCTATGCCCTACTAACTTTCATATCTATCAGTCAATCTCTGAGGGTTTCAGTCATCATTCATGTACCTTCCTAATAAATTAGAATTTCTGCAAACAGATCTATTGAAGATTCAACTTACTACATGTATAAGTATATTCTGACTAAAACATAAAAAATAATAAAATATTTGTGGAATATTTCATAAATGAAATATTTGTGTGGAAGGGACTGAAGTGAGCTTGAACAAAGTGTTCCACACTTTGTGGAAATTCAGGATTCCAGTTTCCCAGGTTCTCATTTTCCTTTGTACATACTCTTTCTGCTCTTTCTAGCTGTTTATCCTAGTCATTTTTCTTCGCTTTCCCCATACTTGTTCCTTCCATTTTTGCTTTTCCCATTCCTATATAAAAATCTTCAATTTTTACTTTTCTGTTATTATCATAAAAGTAAGGACTCTCCTCAGATAAAGTTAGAATTGCATCTAAAACTTTGCATTGTGTCAAACTCCTTCCTTGTGCCTTGTGCCTTGTATTACTAGATTGTTTCTGGTATGGTTTTATTACTTTGTTGATCTGCTTAGTGATACAGATATAGAATTCTGCAGACAGATCTGTCCTTCTCATAATAATCCACAGTTGACATAAAATACATTGCTGTCTTTTGCTCTTCTGCTCCTCCTGCTCCTCTTTTTATTCCATATATTTAGAAGTCACAGCAGAGAGGTAATTTTACATAATTGAAAAGAAACTTGCATCCTGATTTTAAGGAATGGATCTACTCCTTGCAATTAATTTTTGAAAAGTCTTTGTGTTCCAAAAATGAGAAGATCACACAATTATAGGATCTCAATAAAGAGATCTTAATTAATTAAGAGATCTGCTTAATTAATTACAGTCAAGATCAGGAAGTTAAAAGCACTGGATTGGTCAAATAAAATCGAAACAGTGTATCAATCATATATGACATAAACAAGACTTTTTTAAAAAAGAAAAAAGGACTAGATAAGATAAAACATAATATAAAATAACAATAGTAACAAAATTATTATTATTATTATTTATTAAATTTGTATGCCGCCCAACTCCCAAGGGACTCTGGGCGGCTAGATAAAATAGATAAAAGAAGGGTAGGGCAGGTCAGGGCAGAACAACAGAACAGCTGAACTGCCCTAGTGCAAGAACTTTGAGGTCAGGAAAGCAACTGAAAAACAAGCATTCTAGTTTGTTGTGGAATCACTGTACAAAGGGCTGTTTTAATTAAGGCTATATATATTTTACATCATCCAATCACTTTCTTCTTAAATTAGAACTTGTTAATGAAGAAGTGAGACAGAGGCACAATTTTTAAACTCGCTATTCTACTTGTAATATAAATAGGTAATGCTCTACAGCAGGAAACTGAAAGATGTGTGTTTTATTTTTTTATGTCATAAATAATACCATCTGAGAATAATTCTGAATAAACCTAGTTTCAAACATAAAACAGGTATAATAACTGTAAAAGTAATAGTATTGGACTTTACACATGTGTAAAAATAATTATTTCTGAAATTAGTGCTCTCTCTGGATAAGTACCTTTTGATATCCAAGCCATTAAGGAGTTAACATTCTGTGTGATTCTAAAGGTTACAAATAAAATGATTTTTAGTAAAAAAAATAAAAAAAAATCTACAGAACAATCTATGAGTGTGCAGACAAATTTGAAAATAAACTGCATGGCTTTTTTGCACTTGTTATAGATCAATAGTTCTATCTGCTAGAATGTTTAGAGCTTTTCTTCAGCACCAGCAGCCTAATATCATTGTTACAAGAATGCTCCTTCTCTCATATAAGAAAAAGAAACATTTAATAAATTGTCAAAATGGTGTAGGGACATCTAAAACATTTTATATGTTTGAAGCAGAATGGGGTCACAAATGCACAGATACATATACATACACTACAGATAGTCCTCGATTTACAACCACTCCAGGGGTGGGTTCCAAATTTTTTTACTACCACTCTGTGGGCGTGGCTTAATTTTGTGGGAGTGGCTTGATGGCCATGTGACCGGGTAGGAGTGGCTTGACGGCCATGTGACCGGGTGGGAGTGGCTTGACGGCCATGTGACCGGATGGGAGTGGCTTGACGGCCATGTGACTGGGTGGGAGTGGCTTGATGGCCATGTGACTGGGTGGGAGTGGCTTGGCGGTCGTGTGACCGGGTGGGAGTGGCCAACTTGTAAAATGTGGTGAAAAAGT